>CM052543.1:67828699-67951865 GCA_028533065.1 Trachops cirrhosus
TAGCTTTGCTGGATAGAGTAATCTTAGATGTAGGCCCTTACCTTTCATGACTTAGAATACTTCTTTCCAGCCGCTTCTTGCATGCAAGGTTTCTTTTGAGACATCAGCTGACAGTCTTATGGGCACTCCATTGTAGGTACCTGTCTCCTTTTCTCTTGCTGCTTCTAATATACTCTCCTTATCTTTAATCTTGGGTAATGCAATTATGATGGGCCTTGGTGTGTTCCTCCTTGGGTCCAACTGCTTTGGGACTCTGTGAGCTTCCTGGACTTCCTGGAAGTCTGTTTCCTTTGCCAGATTGGGGAAGTTCCCCTTCATTATTTGTTCAAATAAGTTTTCCATTTCTTGCTCTTCCTCTCCTCCTTCTGGCACCCCTATGATTCAGATGTTGGAACAATTAAAGATGTCTGGGAGGTTCCTAAACCTCTCCTCATTTTTTTTGAATTCTTGCTCCTTCATTCTGTTCTGGTTGAATGTTTCTTTCATCCTTCTGGTCCACACCATTGATTTGAGTCCCAGTTTCCTTCCTGTCACTGTTGGTTCTCTGTACATTTTCCTTTATTTCACTTAGCATAGCCTTCATTTTTTTCCTCTAATTAGTGACCATATTCATCCAATTCTGTGAGCCTCCTGATTACCAGTGTTTTGAACTTTGCCTGTGACAGCCTGGCTATCTTTTTGTCATTTAGTTGTATTTTTTTCTGGAGCTTTCATCTGTTCCTTTATTTGGGCTATTTTTTTTGTCTTGTTGTGCTTGTTATGTAGTAAGGTGTGGAGCCTTAGGTATTTGCCAGGTCAGGGCAACCCTCATGCTGGGTTGTGGTGCTGTATGTGGGGGAGGAGTCTGAGAGGGAGCAATGCCTCTTGCTCTTCTCTCTGCCAGTTTTCAGTCACTTCTCCTGCTTCCCACAATCAAATTGGGCCCCTCTGGTGCTGATTCCCAGTGGGTGGGTTTGTGTACATTATAGGACCCTGTGGGTCTCTCTATTGAACTCTCCTGTGAGGCTGATAGTTTCTCCCACTGCCACCTCAACCCCCACAGGCTTTTTTAGTCAGAGGTTTTGAGGCCTTATTTCCCTGCACTGGAACCCTGGTTACCAGGTCTGACTTGCTCCCCAGTTGTTCCTCCCAGTTTATCTGCACCTGAATGTGGGACCAGCCAGTACACCAGCTGCTACCTTGCTGTGTGTCCTCTGCCTGCTGCCTGTCTCCACCCCTCCTAGAGGTCTGGGTGAATGTTTCTCCTTTAACTCCTTGGTTGTTGGCCTTCCATACAGTTCTATTTTCTGTCAGTTCTGATTGTTTTTTGTTTTTTAATTTGTTGTTGTCCTTCTTTCAGTTATGCAAGGAGGCACAGTGTGTCTACCTATGCTTCCATCTTGGCCAGAAGTCCTTGTATGTCTTTGAATTCATCACATCGTAAATCACCTTGGCTTCAGTTATCAGTAAGTTTTGGCTGATAGAATAGTTTTTTCAGAATAGTTTCCTTTCTCCTCCATTTTACCTCCTCCACCTAGATATAGCCATGGCTGAAAAAGGGTGGAAAAAGAGAAGCATATATCAGTTTTTTCAATAGTCCCAAATCGCTGCCTGACTGACAGGAATGTCACTATCATGATTTCATTAGACTCTAGCAGGGCACAAGTACATACAGTGAGACCATTCAAAAGGAAAACTGAAATTTCCACATAGGTTAAGATAATTTACTTGGAGCTTATTATCATCATCAAGAAGTTTTCTCAGTTGCCTTTAGAAAATATTTAGTGTTATAGTATAGTAAAGACACATGATAAATGGAATCAAACCAAATTAGTAACAAGTTTTCTTCTGATTGATACCCAAAGAAGTTTTGGATCAATCTGATTTTTAGGGGAGAAAACTATAAAAATTATTATTTATGGATTTTATGGTTCCACATATCATTGTTTTCTTTTTTCTATCTGAAATGAGACTAGTCTGAACTGAGAAAATTAAATCAATAGCAAGTAATTTTAATAATTGCTGATCTTGAGTTTATCATCTGCAGAGTAAAGTTGTGTGTGCTTCCATTCCGGAACTGCTCAATAAAATTTTTTTAGTAAACTACTGAGAGTAGTTTAGTACTCTGCAGTAGTAAAAAATGCTGCCCAAACTTTTACTTTTTAATCTAGATTCAGGGGAAGGAAAGTAGAAAGTGTTTTCATCTTCCAATTATTATTAATCACACTAAGTTGTATTTTGAAGTTGACCCTTTTGATTGAATTATTTTCTCCTTGTGGGGTTGTCGCATGGAAAGAAAACAATAACAACAAGAAGAAATTAGGGAAATCTAAGAGAAAGTGGAACTTATTTTCCTTTTCAATGAATTCAAGAAAACTCGTTCAAGTTACAATATGACTTCTAAGTAGATTTGGAATATTTTTCCAACTGGTAGATATAGTTTATGCTTGGCTAAAAAAAGGTAAACAAATATTTTTTTATCTACAAAGGCAAAGGTATAATGTATTATGAAAGTTAAAACATAGAGGTAAAGTGGAAGAAAAACAAGGGAAAATGCTGATTTGAAGACCCTGTCACTCTGACTCATTACTCAGAGTAATTTGGGGAGAATGAAAGCACCACACTAGTAGCAGAGTGGACCAGGAGCTTAAATTTTATTAGATTTTCTAAATCCAAGGCAACAATAGATTTACATGGGGCAGGGGGGTAATATTTTTACTATTAGTTATTTCAGAATTACACTGCCAAGAATTCTTATCTCCTTGGAAATGTGGCCTCAATAAGAATATTTAAAACCCACACTCTTAGGCTCTATTATATAACTTCTTCCCATGAAATTTTATTGTTTAAAAAAATTCAGAGCTATAGTACATTTGCTTCAGGAAAGGAAAGAAGATAATTTTCAGTTAGCCCTTCAGACACAGTAACCCTTGTTAGAAAAGAGTCCTCCAGCTACCTCCCAGAAGAGCACTCGCAGGTTTTGAAGAGCAGGTATACAACCAGGCCTGGATTATTCCCGGCACTGCAGTTTAATTTGAAATGAATACACAATTTATACCCTTTGTTCTTAAGTTAATTCCAAATTTTACCTCTGTGGTTTCCAGAGGCAGCACAGGAGAGTAGATGATAACACCACCTCAGGAGCCAGGCTTCAAGGGTTTGAACCCTGTTCTGCCCAGTACTAGCTGTGTGACCTTGGAAGCTTGCTCAGTTTTCTCAGCTATAAAATAGAGATAATTGTTATTCACTTCATAGGATGACTGTTAAGTGAGTTATAAATAAAGGCCATAGAACTATGTGCCTGGCACATAGTAAGCACTTTGTAAATATTAGCTATTATTCATAAGACCTTAAACTGAGAATAATTTTTAATTAAGTTTTATTTTTAAATATGCTCTATGAAACATTTTTAAAAACAGGGATAATCTCAAATTAGGCAAATTTTAAAAGTGGAATAGAATTTACTCCGTGGGTTGTCTTTTATTTATGTATTAACATTGTGAGTCCAAAAGCATTTTGCTTATTACTGGGGATGCAGTCATTTAGAATTTGAAGGGCTACATAGAAAATAGCTTTTCTCATCTCCTTCAGGGATTAAGATTTTAAAGAAAGGAGTTCTGTCCCCTCTAATTCATTCCCAGGGATGCTCAATAGATAGATCAGCTTCTAAGACATGGGGTCACCCTGTGGTACTTTACAAAAGAGCGGCAGGAGACCTTTTGCTCAACGGAGGCAGAGCAGCTTCCGTGAGGCCAGGCAGATGATGTTTTCAGAAGCAGCAGACTACTCCCTGCTGCCCCTTTCCTCCCACACACAGCACTGAAGTGTCCATTGATCTCTGGAGGTGTTTGATCCATCAAGCACCATCATTTGATCCTTCCCTTGGCAATAGGTTAGGCTAGTGTCCTGGTACACACAAAAAGAAATTAGTACAGATAGGCTGAGTCAGGAAATCCAGGTTTATTTATAATCACAGTCTTTCTTCTGGTTAAAAGGGGGATCTATCTGTTTTGTTTTGTTTTTTTCCTTTCAGTGGGGAGATTTTTAGTGGACTTTATTAGTGCTATTAAAGAAGTGCATTTCTCTAAAAGTGTGCAGAATTCATTTAAACAAATCTGAATTGAGCCCTCAGTATGCTGGACGTTGTATAAGTCCCTGGGGATTCCCTGGTACCCTGCGGAACTTGCAGTGCAGAGAAAAAAGAAACATAAAACAGATCACTGTAGAACAGTAGGAAAGATTTTAAACACAGCCGGTAATTCCAATGTCTGCATGGTTACAGACCCCTCAGAGAATCAGTTACAGGGAAGGGACAGCACTCGGAGTATTTTCATATTCTCCTTTCATGCTGTGAAACAGGTGGCATTAAAGTTCACGTCTGACCACAAAAGAGCTAAACTTTATGTAAATAATACCTCAATAAATCTGAATTAACCCCAAAGTTAATATCTACATTTTTCTTTTTTCCTTAAAAAATTTTTTTAAATTTCTTTTTATTGTTGTTCAGGCACAGTTGTCTCCACTTTCCCCACCACCCTCCCCCACCCCAGCACCCCTACCTCCCATCCTCAATCCTATCCTACCCCCTTTGGCTTTGTCCATGGGTACCTTATACCTGTTTCTTCACAACTCTTCCCCTTCTTTCCCTCGTTTTTCAATTAATGAGACAGATATAAGCAAGGCAAGTAACTTACATTTAATTCAATTAATATCAACAGGCTCTGTGTAAAATACTTGAGCATTCTATCAGGGCTACTGTCGTGTTAGAGCATTGGGCAGGCAAGAAGCAAACTCAAATTTTCTCTGAACTTAGGCCCTGCCCAGCCACTTGCGAAATGCTGCTTTGACTACGAAGGAGCTCTAACAAAGGGTAGATGAACTCAGCACCACTCATGGAAAAACAACTCAAAGGACATTTCTTATCAGTAGTGAGTGGCTCAGAGTATCGTTTGTTGCACACCAACTATGATTGGTTGCATGTTCCTGTCTTTTACTATCTAGTTAGCAATAAATAGGACATTAACAAGTCTGCCTGTTTTTATTTTTTTATCCTCACCTGAGAACATTTTTTCATTGCTTTTAAAGAGAAAGGAAGGGAAAAGGAAAGGAAAGGAGAGAGAAACAAACAACGTGAGAGAGAAACTTTGGCTGCCTTCTCATACACACCCTTGGGTTGGAACCCGCATCCCTTGAATTGCTGGACAACACTCCAAACACCAGCCAGGGCACAAGAGTGCTTCTTTTAAAACAAAGCTATATTTTAAAACAAAGTAAGCAGTAATTCTTTTTGTTTTTATATCAAAAACATTTAGAGAAGTTATTTAATACCCAGTGAGCAATGAGTTAAATAGTCTAACACCCAAAGCCATTTTTGGTGTGTTCTATTTGGGGGACAATTAGAACTAATTGTTGTCTTTGTTTCCTGTTTGGGGGACAGTAAATTGGAACTAATTGTTATTTTCTTTTCCTTCACTTTTCCCATCCAATCAGTAAGTCCAAGTGATTCTACTTTCCAAATATTTCCTACCGCTGTTCACTTCTCTCCATCACCACGATCATCATCCCACTTTAAGTCATAACTTGCTGAAATTTAATAGTTTTCTAAGTGATTAACTTAACAAAATGACCTTTTACTTTAGAGGATATAATAAGAATGCCAAATGGTAAACTAATAATGAGTACCAGTCATTGAATGTGTATTACATACCTGTAATTCTTTGAGCAACCCTACAAGGTGGTTATAATTATTTCCCATTTAACAGGAAGAAAACAAAACCCTAGAGAGGTTAAGCAGGTTGTCTAAAGACACTTGGCTTGTACTAGATCCCAGATGTGAACTCTCTGTCTCCAAAGCTTGTGCTCTTAGCCACCACACACGCTTTCTGCCATATTTGACCAATTTTCTTAAATTGTAAGACTCCCCTGTGGTATAAAATATGTTGCATTCCCCAGCATAATGCTGTGCACATAAGCAGTCAAGAAAATATTTTTTAATGTATAGACTCAGGAATCTCTATGTAGAAGGCAAGAAGCTGAAGTATTATGTTACTTTATTTATCCCCCATCATTATGAAGGGGTTTTTTTTTTAGGTAAACCAAGTTTTCTATTTAAATAAACTTAAATCATTTAAAGAGTTTTCTTAAAACATTGGTAAAGTCTTCCGGAAATGCAGTCCATTTTTTATTGCCTTAGTAGTATGACAATTCTAATTTAATATTATCCTAATGACAAGGAACTAGTGTTATGAACAAGTGTGTATATGCTACTTCTTTAGTATTTCCTTCTGGGCTATGTTTTTTTCCTACTTTATTTTTGTATTGTTTATTCTATTACAGTTGTCCCAATCATTTTTCCCTCTTACTTCCCTCAACCCAGCCCACCCCTCTCTCCTACAGTCAGTCCCCTCTCCATTGTCTGTGTCCATGAGTCATTCATACATGTTCCTTGATTAATCCCTTGACCTTCCTGATACCTTTGCCCCCTCCCCTCTTACAGCTATGAGTCTGTTCCATGTTTCCTTGTCTTTGGTTCTGTTTTTCTCGTTACTTTGTTCATTGGATTCCAGTTATAAATGAGGTCATGCGGTATTTGCCTTTCACTGACTGGCTTATTTCACTTAGCATAATATATTCCAGTTCCATCCATGCTGTCTTGAAGAGTAGGACTTCCTTTTTCTTTTTGCTGCATAGTATTCCATTGTGTAAATGTACCACAGTTCTTTAATCTACTCATCTACTGATGGGCACTAGGGCTGTTTCCAAAATTTGGCTATTGTAAATAGTGCTGCCATGAACATAGTGGTGCATAAGTCCTTTTGAATTGGTGTTTTGGGATTCTTATATTCCCAGCAGTGGAATCCTAGGTCATAAGACAGATCCATTTTTAATTTTTTGAGGAAATTCCATACTGTTTTCTACAATGACTGCACCAGCCTACATTCCCACCAACAGTGCACTAAGGTACCCTTTTCTCCACAACCTCGCCAGTACTTGTTGTTTGTTGATTTGTTAATGATGGCCATTCTGACAGGTATAAGGTGGTATCGCATTGTGAGTTTACTTTTTCCTCCCCAAATTATTTAATTAATTAATTAACCATTTGAAAATATATTTTATTGATTGTGCTATTACAATTGGCCCATCCCCCCCTTTATTCCCCTCTGCCCTCCCCACCCCTCCCACCCACTTCCTCCCCCACCCTTGTTTAGTTCAGGTCCATAGGTCGTACATATAAGTTCCTTGTCTTCTACATTTCCTATACTATTCTTAACCTCCCCCTGTCTATTTTCTGCCTACCATTTATGCTACTTATTCTCTGTACCTTTGTTCTCTTCTCTCCCCCACCCACGCCCCCACTGATAACCCTCCATGTGATCTCCATTTCTGTGAGTCTGTTCCTGTTCTAGTTGTTTCCTTAGTTTGTATTTATTATTGGGTTTTTTTTTTAGGTTCAGTTGTTGATAGTTGTGAGTTTGTTGTCATTTTACTGTTCATGGTTTTGATCTCCTTCTTTTTCTTAGATAAGTCACTTTAACATTTCATATAATAAGGGCTTGGTGATGATAAACTCCTTTAACTTGACCTTATCTGGGAATCGCTTTATCTGCCCTTCCATTCTAAATAATAGATTTATTGGTTAGATTAATCTTGGATGTAATCTTGCTTTTCAAGATTTTGAATACTTTTTTCCAGCCCCTTCTTACCTGCAGGGTTTCTTTGGAGAAATCAGCTGATAGTCTCCTGAAAACTCTCTTGTGGGTAACTGTCTCCTTTTCTCTTGCTGCTTTTAAGGTTCTCTCCTTATCTTTAATCTTGAGTAATGTAATTATGATGTACCTTGGTATGTGCTTCCTTTTGTCCAACTTTTTTGGGACTCTCTGAGCTTCCTGGGCTTCCTGGAAGTTTATCTTCTTTGCTAGAGTAAGGAAGTTCTCCTTCATTATTTTTTCAGATAAGTTTTCCTTTTCTTGCTCTTCCTCTTCTCCTTCTGGCACCCCTATGATTTGGATGTTGGAAGGTTTAAAGTTGTCCCAGAGGTTCCTAAGCTTCTCCACATTTTTTTGAATTCTTGTTTCTTCATTCTGTTCTGGTAGACTGTTTATTTCTTCCTTGTGGTCCAAACTGTTGATGTGAGTCCCAATTTCCTTCCCATCATTGTTGGTTCCCTGTACATTTTCCTTTATTTCACTTAGCCTAGCCTTCACTTTTTCCTCTATTTTGTGACCATACTCAACCAATTCTGTGAACTTTCTGATTACCAGTGTTTTGAACTGTGCATCTGATAGGTTGTCTATCTCTTTGTTGCTCAGTTGTATTTTTTCTGGAGCTTTGATCTGTTCTTTCATTTGAGCCTTTTCTTTTCTTTTTTTTTCTTTTTTTTTTTTTTGGTCTTCAGGGCCTGTCACTAATAAGAGGCAGAGCCTTAGGTATTTGCCAGGGCAGGGCAACCCTCACGCTGGGTTGTGGTGCTGTATGTGGGTAGGAGTCCGAGAGGATAATGCCACTTGTTCAGCTCTCTGTCGGCTTTCAGTCACTTCTGCCACTCCCCACAATCAAATTGGCCCTTCTGGTGCTGATTCCTGGTAGATGGGCTTGTGTACATTCTAGAACTCTGTGGGTCTCTCCAACAAACTCTCCTGTGAGGCTGGGAGTTTTTCCCACTGTTGCCTCAACGCTCACAGGTTTTTTCAGTCAGAGGTCTTGAGGCCTTATTTCCCTGTGCTGGAACCCTGGGTTGTGTTATCTATCTTGCTCCCTAGTTGTTTCTCCCGGTTTACCTGCATGCAAATGTGGGACTGCCCACTCCACCAGCAGCTGCCTTGCTGGATCCACTAGTTGTGGCCTTGCAGGAAGTCCTCTCACCCTGGCTGCCCATCTCTGCCCTTCCTACAGATCTGGATGAATGTTTCCTCTTTGACTCCTTGGTTGTTGGATTTCCATACAGTTTGATTTTCTGTCAGTTCTGGTTTTTTTTTTAATTTGTTGGTCTTCTTCTTTTGGTGGTGTGAGGAGGCAGTGTGTCTACCTATGCCTCCATCTTGGCCAGAAGCCGCACTGTAATTTTAATTTGCATCTCTCTCATGGCTACTGACATTGAGCATCTTTTCATATGTCTGTGGTCCATCTGTATGTCCTCCCTGGAGAAGTGTCTGTTCAGGTCCTTTGTCCATTTTTTTGGTTTGCAGAATGTTGCCCAGTTCGCTGAGCCACACCAGTCAGGGCTCCTTTGTCCATTTTTTAATTGGGTGGTTTTTCTTCCTGGTGTTGAGTCGTATATGTTCTTTATGTATTTTGGAGATTAAACCCTTGTCCAATGTATCATTGGCAAATATGTTCTCCCATACAGTCAGTTCCCTTTTCATTTTGATGATGGTTTCTTTAGCCATGCAGAAACTTTTTAATTTGATGTAGTCCCATTTGTTTGTTTTTTCTTTATTTCCCAGGGCTATGGTTTTAATTACCATCTATCTTTATGAAAATGAAGCCCAGATCTTTGTCTCCTGTGGGAATTTCTCTCAATGACCTTTAGATCCATATCCTACCACTTGACCCTGTAAATTCAAAATGCTCCCAAAGACCCCCACATATACCCAAACCCCAAATCTGCTCCTTCAGAAATCTGTGTTTTACTGAAAGAGTCTATTGTCTCACTCATCTGTGGCAGCCATTTGGCTCCTCCTTCACTGACCTATTCCCCAATCAACCAACAAAAGTCTTACTGATTTTATTTTCTAAATATCTCTCAAACCCCATCACACTCTGTCTCTGTGAATTGTTTTATCCTGCATTATTATGTTTGCCTGGGTTGACTATTGTAATAACCTTCTAAAAGATGTCTCTTCCAATAATTTTACCACAACCTAATTTATTCTTCATACTACAATCAAAGTGCATTTTGAAAATCCTCACCCAAGGATATGTTTATTGATTTTAGAGAGAGATGAAGGGAGAGGGGGGATGAAAGGAGGGAGGGAGAGAGAAACTTTGATCCGTTGCCTCCCACATGTGCCCTAAAGGCGGAGGTCGGGGCGCAGGGGGGCGTGTGAATTGCATGCAGGCTAGGAACATGCCCTGACTGGGAATCAAAGCCAAAAAATTTTGGTGAATGGGATGACACTCCAACCAACTGATCCACTTGACCAAGGCAGAGTGCATTTTTAAAACTAGTCATTGGGTTATTTCACACCTCAGTTTGAAAATTTTCAGTAGTTTCTCATTGTTCAAACTTCTTTAATATTGCTTACAGAGTTTTTTATAATCTAACCATTTCTTGCTTTCCCATATTGTGCCATCTCTGTTTTTACCTGTCCCTTTCACCAAGCACAAGGTCGCTAGGTCATGTTGAACATTTTTTACTCTACACATTCTGTATTCTCTTGCTTCTAGTCCTTTATATGTGCTAGGGAACCCCTTGACCCCTACATCTAAGATAAGCATCTCTTGACCTCACTATCACAGCACCCATTTCCACTTGTAAAAAACTTGTAAAACTGTTTAAGTACCTACTTGTTTCTCTATATCATCTTCTCTAAAATCCTTCCTCAAAACTTTTGGGTCTGGAGAGTGGAACCAATACCTCTCTTATTCACCCTGTATCCCTAATGCCTAACTTTGGGTCTAGAATATAGTAGGCACTAACATATTAGAAAAATATTTTAATTTTTAAGTAGTTTTAGATTTACAGGAAAGTTACAAAGCTAGTACAGAGAATTTTTTATTGGCTTGCAGTTTTTTATGTTAATATGATACATTTATAACAACTAATGGACCAATATTAATATCTAATTAATTAAAATCCACACTTTGGAAATTCAGATTTCCTAGTTTTCACCTGATGTTCTTTTTCTGTTCCAGGATCCCATCCAGGATACCACATTACATTTAGTAGTCATATCTCCTTAGGCAGCTCTTGGCTGTGATAGTTTCTGAGACTGTTCTTGTTTTTGATGATCTTGGAGAATTTTGAAGAGTACTAGTTAGGCATTTCATGGAATATCCTGCAGTAGAAGTTTGTCTGATGTTTTGATGATAATTAGACTGGCGTGATGGGTTGGGAGGAGGAAGACCATGGAGGTAACGTGCCATTTTCATCACAGCATGTGAAGAATACATTCTGTCACTATGACATCACTGTGATGTTATACTTGATCACCTACCTGATACAGTATTTGTCAGGTTTCTCCACCATGAAGTTACTCATTTCCCTCCCTTCTTCTATACTGTACTCAGGAAGTCACTATGTCCAAACTTCATTTAAGGGATCACAAATTATGTTCCACTTCTTTGAGGGCAGAGTATCTACATAAATTATTTGGAAGTCTTTTGTACAGGAGATTTATACCCAATATATTATTCTCCATTTATTTATTTATTCAGGCATTTATTTATACCAGTATGGAATCAGAGATTCTTATTTTATACTTTGAGTTATAACCCGATACTACTCTATTTGGAGCTCAAATCATTCCAGCTTTGGCTGTGAGGATTTCTTTCAGTTGGCTCCTGAGTTTATTGAATATATCTTATCTTTTATTGGACACTGCTTGTGCTTGTCTTTTGAGCACTTCCTTATTTCCGGTACAAGAAAATGCTTCAGGATCACTTTGTATATTCTCTGCCCTATCCCTATAATCAGCCATTTCTCCAAGGAGCTCTGGTTCCTTATATTTCAGAATATTTTAGAAACTATAATCTGGGCTTTGGGTGGACTCTAACAGTTTTTAGTTAAAATTTGGATTTATCTTTAAAAGCCACAAAAGTACATAGAATAATGTATATTCCTACTACTGAAAATGAACAAATGTTGTTTTTCCCTTTATTTTGCTTAAGATATATTTTAAGAAACAAAATTTATCAGGTTGAAGGCCAGTTTTCCCTTCCCCAATCTTAAACCTCTCCCTGTCTTTCCAGAAGCAACTACAGTCTTAAATTGATGTGTACACTTTTTTTTCAAGCATGCATGGAATATTTACAGAAACAAATATGTGTTAAAGAAAAGACTGGCTTTTGGGTTGAGTGGCCAGCATTTTCTGGGCTGTTCTAGTTGATAGTTTTGTCTCTTCCCTCAGCCATTTGTCTATAAACTCAGTTCCTTGCGTTGCCATTGCAGCTGGTGTTCCATTTATCACTTCTCTCCTGCAGTAAATTGTCTCTGCTATTGTTTCCAGCCTCTCTCTTCTCTAGTCTGTTTCATCCCAGCTTTGAAGGCAGTTTCTGGTGTCTTCCTCATCAAAAGGGAGAAGAAAAATAACCTGGCATTACAGACTTCATAATAACTTTTTACAAAGCAAATTGTAAACTGAAGAGTGCTAGACAAATACAAAACCTCACTGTTCTGTTCACAGTGCAAAAAAAAAAATGATGAGAGGGATGAAGCATATCATTCATTTGCTTGGAGTAGTTGGCTTTTTAACAGCAATTTTTAGCTTGAAGACATTAGCAGCTGCTTCTAGGTATTTTGGGTTCTACTTCTGAAAGTTTGGGGCTGACAGATTTAAGACCATTGGGTATCTGGAAATTAGGATCATTAATTTTATGGTTCTTCATTTTTATTTTATTTTTTAATAAATACTCTTCTTCCAAATTTAGTGATACCCCAAATAGAGAAAAGGCTTACTATTGAAGAGCTTGCTCATGAAACAGATAATTTCTCCAGCAAGTGACTTAAAATGAAAGGCTAATTGTTACTTATGAAGGGAAAAGCTTTAGCTCTAATCTCCATTCATAGAATTGAGTTTGCTTCATGCGCAGTTTGGTTGTTAATGCTGTATATGTAACGTTGTCCACTTACTAAGGTAAACAGAAATTTGGGGATTGGGATTTCTAGCCCCCCTAATAGTAAATATATCTAATTTCTTCCCACAGCTTGCACTTATTTTGACAAAAGCAAACTTGAAAGTAACTACTTGAGGACCATTTGGGTAACACCTGGATAATCAAAACAGGCACAATGAAGCACTTCCTGAGGTAAGTGTTTCTAGTTCCCTAGATGAACTCTCTAAAGTGGAGAAACTTCTTTGCCAATTACGGTAATATTTATGTTCTCTATTTGTGATCCAGTAACCAAGTCTCACATTGTATTTTGGCTAAGAATAATTTAGTCAGTAGGTTCCTCTGCTGACTCCGTGTGCACATTGATGCTGAAAGAGAACGCTTACAAGTGATAAATCACAGGCGATTCCAAAAGCATACGGGCACAAAAGTGCAGGGCAGGGAGTGCTTCAGATGACCTTGATGTTATGTGTCTCTAAAGAGTGGCATGCTGCTGGCCTCAAAGTTGAGGTCTGAGGATTAGTAGTCAAAGAATCAATATCACTTGTGTAGAATCATTTTTCTGAAATAAGTCATTTTAAATATCCCTTAATTTAGAATTTGGTTGGCTGGCCAATTCATACAGGTATTTTCAAATGTTCCTTTTTGGTAACAATAGACATTCCAACCTTCTGCTCTTCCTGCCTCACTGATGTCCCTGAAACCTGCATTAATCGTTGACTCCCTGAAGACGGCTGTGTCGAGTACTGTGTATGTTGGTACATGTGGGGGGGGATCTTGTTTTGTTTTGAAAGCCATTTGGCTGGACCTGTAATTTTAATTATTTCAAGAGTATTGACTACTATTCACAATATACTAATGAAATTGGCAAAGAAATTTTACATATACTAAAATATGACAAAAATAAAGTTAGTCTTGCCCAGAAAATTAGGGGGAAAAGCACACATTCCAGAACATTGAGTTTCTTTCCCTGAAGACGGAGGCCTACCTCTATTATGCATTCTTGTCCTTTGCACTGGCTTCTTTCTCTGAGCAAATAATTCATGGGCCTGCTTCTTTTAGGCAATGTTTTAATTCTTTCAGTGGCTGCAATTTAAGATTTTCTTTTCCCCACTGGTTTTGTTTGCACCATTGTTTCTGGAGCAACTAGATCAATTTGTGTGGGATTCACTGTGTTTTGATGCAGCTACTGATGTTTACTGGATCTTGCCATTGTGAAAACCTCCCTGGAGGTCACTATTGAACTGTTACAGGTATTAGCATTTATAAGCATACTCTTTAGCCTGTTTATCTCAGCTGAGTAAAGGAGAGCATTTGAAAAATCACTAGATTTGCCAGCAAAGTATTTGATCTGATAGGTTTTGGGTTGCTATGGTAATAAACCCATCTGTTTACACATTCATGAAAAATTGGTATGGATGAATCCCTCCTGCATGTAAACGTGGTGCATTTTAGTCACAGAATACTGTTAACTGAAAACTTTAGTGTTAGATGAAGTTTAGACTTCAGAAGCTCCTTTCATGAAAGGGGAGATGGTAGTGGTCAGGTTTGTGCCAAGACGTGTGCTACTGGATTTCTTCAGTGTCTTACTGGCTTTAGAAAAATTTGAGTAGGCTCAAAACCAGCCATTTTAGGAGGATAGGAGCATTTTTTTCTATTAGTTTTTTGTTAAATCGAATAGGTGTAATGCTGTGTTTGGTGCAGATGATGGCATTTTAAAATTAAGTTGTATTTGATGTATTTGATGACTGGTATGGGGAAAATCTTCCACTGTAATTTCACATAGACTAACATCAAGGATAATGGAAATAGCACATCTGTCAGTTGTGTGTTTTGATGCAAATTTTTCTCTTTTAACTTGACACATATATTTTATAAATATTACTTGACATTGTTTATGTGAAACTGAGGCTACAGTAATAGGTTACACATCAAGAAAGAAACTTGAGGGTTTTCATTGAGCATTGGTTTTGATAATAAAAGGAAATGCAATCATGCCCCTCAGATGATTATTACTTTTGGCTTTAGTTTTTGTTTTTAATGCTTTTAATTAAGTCATAATGTGTGTGCATTTGTTATATGTTATATGGAATGTGGAAGGTTAAGAGGGCAAGAAGTAATAATCCTGCATTACAAGTTGTATCAGATCATTTAAATTGCCTTTTATTCCCTGCAGTCCATCCCTACAGATGTTGGACAATTTGGCGGTCTTTTTATTTGAACCAAAGAGAAGGTTATGCAAACATAGCCTGGATAAATCAGGTGTTAATTCCTGAACTCAGCAAATATATTATGTAAAATAAGGAATTGACTTTCACTGAGAAAAATTCAGCATTTTTTAAAAGCCCGCAGAGTGATTAACCTGTCAGCTTCTGAATTGCTCCAGAATGAAATGCTCCATGTACATCCACAGAAGAAATGAGGTTAATCATAAAGAATCCAGGTTGTGGGAGAGAATGGATTTTAATCCACATTTACAGTACACGGAACCCACACTCTGCGCTCTCCAGCTTACTGTTACCATCAGCTATATTAATGATATAGCTACTCAGAGTATAAAGGAGGGAGAAAATATTCGATATTTGTTTTTTAAAAATTACATAAGATATTATAAATAAATGCTATAGATTAGTACCCCTGGCTGAAGGATGTATTTTGACATTTTGAAGGATGAATTGACAGTAGAGATAGGATATTAGATAAGTATATCATAGTCATCCAATACGACTTTAGCCAGGGTCTGCATTAAAAGAAAATCAGGGTTTAAATAGGGAAGAAAGTGTGTCTGTGTATTATCAGAAAAAGAAAGGGCCCTTTTTAAGCCCCAAATAGAACTGAGGCCTAGGGTTTAATTTCTATAATATATTTTATTAATTTTAACTCAGTTGATGTATATAATAAGAAGTCCTAACACTTGTACTAAAGATCTTTTCCCTTGATAGGATTTACTTATTGAGGTTATATTTTTAAAGCCATCAGACATTATTAATTTTGAAAATTTCTAATACAGTGAATCTTTTAAGTCACCCATGTAAATAATTGTTTCCAACAGTCCTGGCCTCAGGATCTCAGTTTCTTAGCCATGGACTGCACTGCCTATTTTTCCTCCTGAAGCAGGAGAGAAGAAAGGGAAGCATCTGCCAAACTCAAACCTCTAAGGAAGACACTGAGCAATACAGCAGACTTGTACTCAAGTTCTGGCTGTGCAGCAACTGAAAGGAAAAAAGTATTTTACTATTATAATTAGGTAAATAAATGCTTCAAATGAGCAAAAATATCTGTAAATCGGGTTTTATAAGTCATTCACCTTGGCTTAATTTTTAACATCTCAGTCCACTGACTCAGTCAGTAAGCATTTACTGCTAACAGTTGTAGTACTGTGCCACATTTTAAATTATCATTTTCTATTCATAACAATTGTAAGAGACTAGGAATTAATATCCCATCTTACAGTGTAGGGCACAAAGGCTTAACAAAGTTAAGTTACTCACCCAAGGGCACACTAATATTTGAATGCAGGCCTGTCTGACTTCAAAGCTATTTCTCATTTTTTCTGCATTGTTACTTCTTCAGTGTGTGTCTACTATGAGCTGTAGTGGGCAATGTGAAAGTGAACATGAGGTGGTCTCTGCTCCAGAGTAACATACCTCCTGGTAAGGAGATGAGGCACACACATGCAAAACTAAGATATGAAAAGGAATGTGGTTAGTGACAGTCTACAGGCATTTTGTGACAGGAATATTTGGGGCTTCACTGAGGCGATATGGAGGGAAAAGGAGGACTAGGATGTTCATATTGTTGGGAATAGAAGGTGTGGGAGGTGAAGAAGACACTGTCAACAAAGCCTGAGGAAGTGTGACCAGCTGCCACAAGCAGCAAGTGGTTCAGGTTTGTTGACTGTAGACCCTGTTAGGGTAAGTGGAAGATAAGATGCAAAGATCAAGTTAGGGGCAGTTCTTGGACACCTTTGTAAGCACAGGAAACCTAAGGTAGACCTTTAAGAGATGGGAGAGTCAGATGAAAAATCATTTTCCCTTCCAACGTATATCTAGCCTTCCCACAGAGCTAGAAATGTAGTCCATTCCCTTCACCTTACAAACAGGAAGGCAGAGAGAGGCCCAGAGAAGCATAGTAGCTTGTCCACAGTCAAGTGGCAAATTGACCTAGACTTAAAGTTAGACTCTCAGACACTTCCCTTTTTAGTTAGGCAGTATTTCCAATCAGCACCCACCAATTTCCATTACTTTTGAGGAGCAGAAGGTTCAGGGTCATATAGTTGTTCCAGAATTTTATTAGCATTACTTGAGGCATTAACTGAGCTTGTCAGATGTAGAAGCTAAATCCTGAAAAGGGGGTTATGGTCCCAACATCCAAATACCATTCTCACTCTAGACTAGTGCATTTATTCATAACTTTTTCCTTTTTAGGATACGCACACACATCATGTATATATAGGTGTATATATACACACATACATGTATATGTATGTGAATATACACTGTATACACACTACTACACATATATCTACACATACACATATTTTAACTTATTTTGTTCCCTGCATTTAAATAAAAACTTTGCACACTCTTGTTGAAATATGTTAACCTGAATAGTTTTCTAGGCGGTATTCTGTAGGTGACCCCACCACAACCTGCCCATGCCATCAAGTTGCCATCAGAGCCTGATTTGTTTAGAGCTTGATCACCAGCACCCCAGCTCTGCTGCTCCTTGGTTTTCCCTCAGCTTTTCAGGGACAGCCCCTGGACACTTCACTGATTGTTCAGTCCCTCACACAGAGCATGAGATAAGTGAAGGCCCTGGACACTCAATAAATGTTGGTTTGAATTTCGTTCCTTTAACTACTGTATTTTTCACTTTTGTTCTGAAGTGAGTAAGGCATGATGATTTTCCTCTTGTTCTTGCCTCCTTGTCAGGATAATCACGGATTGGCTGTACTATCCAATCTCAAAAGAAGGTGCTCTCTCCTCTAACTCTCTAGCATTCTAAACAATTTCTTTTTAGAATTATCACAGTATTTGTGATACAAATAAGACAGAGGTGGCATGTGGTTGTGATAAAATTAAGTTCTTGACTCATGTTTGCTTTTTTCCTCACCATAATCCCTACACTTTTTCCTCCTATACTACAGCCAGTCTTCTCATTTTGTACTTGTTCAGTTTAGTGAAGGAATGAGTAAAGTATTTTTCAATGATCACTTTTAATTTTTTCCACAATGCGTGGGAAGGGAATATAAGGGGACTAAATGGTAATGGAAAAATGTAATAAAAATTAAAATCTATCTCCTTCAACTATTCTAGGTCTTTAACTCAACAGAAATTAATTTATTCGTAATACTGAGAATATTCTCTAATCTGGTCCTGATGATATATATATGTGTGTGTGTATACACACGTATTTTTAACTACATTATATAGTGTATCTATAATACTAAATAGAAGGTGCATTCCTTATTCCCCTATAGAGGTTTTGGGGCTCATTATGAATGATTATTTTATTTATAGATTTATTTAATTTTGGTTTTTAAAAGTATTTTTATTTACAATAAAAGTTTGTATTTCAGATTACATTTAAATACTTTTTAAATATCTAAATGTAATGTGTTTGCTGCTTCCTTTATAAATAAGTAAAAAGAAATATTATCCAAATACCCAAAAATCTTATTTTTAAAAATAAAACTTATAAAATATATGTATTTAATCATCAAATTTTAATTGAATTGTGGTGTAATTAATAAATTAAGATACACCTGTACCTCCTTTTCTTTGAAAGAAAAAAGATAAGCCATTAATTAGATTTTTACACTCAGTTAGTGCTCTCTAATTCCTCAGAAAAAAATTTCCTGGAATGTAAAAACAGTGCCCTTTGCTAAAGCAATAGAATTTGGAATCATATCCATGATAGATTTACACCCAGCACTTTTCAAAGCCAGTGTGGTCTCTTTGGATAAAGAATGATGGAAAAGACTGCAGGGCCCCCACATGCCTGGGCACAATGGAGAAAATATACTTATCTTTCCAGAGACCCACAAACAGTTTCTTTGTGTGATTTCACAATTCTAGTTCATGTATCAAGTGTTCTGCAGCTTCTCTTTACATTAGGAAGCTCATTATAAAGAGGGTCCCATTTACTAGGTAAATTGGCAAGTAAATTTCCACTTGAAGGCTAGTGCCCCTAATTAGAAACTTCAATGGAGCAACTGAATTTTTTTAAGGTAAAATATCAATATATTTGACCACAAAACAAAATTGGGCTCTCATCAAAAGCAACTGAAATTTTTAAAAAGTCATTTTAGCAACTGAATGAAATGCTAGAAATGTTGAGCAATTTGTTATTGTTCTTCATGGCCATTTGGATGAAAAGTATTTTGTTTAGGAAACTGTGGTTTGAACAAAGAACTGTGATTATTTTGTACATTTCCTTCCTCACCAATAGTACATTTCTTATTTATGACAGGATTTCTTCAAGCAAGAATTAACATTCATTAGCAAATTCATTGAAACTGTTCAAAATAAACCACTTTTTTCTTTATTCCAAAAGAAGATGTCAGAGTCACAAATTTAAGATGATGGACTAGTGTTGCATTGCAGGTATCCACACCCCTTCACCCCACAGGCAGGAGGCCACATGGTTCTAGGTGCACCTCCCATTTCAGAGGCTCCATCCCTACTGAATGGATTCTTCTAACAAAGCATACAACAGGGACTCGTTTTTATTTGGTAGCAGAGATATGATCCATTTTGAAAAATTTACATTGGGTGACTATTCTGGTTCAAGCTAGAGAATGAATGTTAAATAATAAAAGTGATCATATTGTCTTTAAGAAGCATACTACTGTGAACTCAGCCATAAACTTCACTCTGCAGCCTACTAGTAAATGGCAGTAAGAGAGAATATTGGAAGTAGAAGATGTGTAAATAGCTCTTATGATTACATAAGAATCTCCCAATGCTTAAGCAAGTCATTCAACTTATTGTCATTTTCCTTACTAGACTCTTCAGTTCCTCCTGCAGTAACTCCTCTTAGAACACTAAAAAAAAAAAGCTATGATTAAACAAATGGAAACAAATACAAAAACTGTCTATTCAAGTAGTTATTAAAAATAAGAAGTGGTGATCAGTATTTTCCCCTCATAGGATTGGAAATTTGATCGTTATTTTAGCAAATGTAGCACATCTTTTCAGTAGTGAATTGAGAATCTGCCAGTAGAACTAAGAAAACTAGGTCTAGTGTTATGAAGAAAAAAAAGGAAAACATTCCCCTAATTGAAACTAAGCTTATTAGTTTGATGATTCAGGACAGGAGTTAAAAACATAGCTACAAACCCCCTGAACATGGGTTCAGATGATGTAGAGGGTGTGGCTGTAATTTTTATTTTAAGAGTAGGAACGGAGGGATGGGATTAAACAAAGCAAATGGGGTCTGCCTCATAGGTACATTTCAGATGCCTCCACTCAAGGCATGCCAAAATAAGATGAATGAAATTAAAAGGAGGAAAGGTACTATAAACCCAGAAGTCCTTAAACTCAGATAAGAAACAGATACTCCTTTCCTCCCTCCCTTCCTCCCTTCCTTCTTCCTTCCTTCCCTCCCTCCCTCCTTCCTTCCTTCTTTCCTTCCTTTTCTTTTTTCTATACCAACCACTGATTAGCTTAGGAGCATTTAAAGATTCATTTCTTAATTTCTTCCTTTTCAGGGTAGACATGCCAAGCCAATTTACCATTCTCATAAAATATTTCATTATGTTTACTGTTCTCCTCTGGACCTTCAGCAGTTTTTCCATAAGCTTTACAATGTAGGGACTTAAACAGATGCAAAAACTTAAGAAGTGTGCTCCTGCCAGCACTTGATGGTGAAGAACAGCCATTCTGAGGTACTCATACAGAGGTGTTGCTGCTCTGGTCCTTTCATGAGGAAACAATCTGGGTACTGTTTCTGACATCAAAATAAGCCTTTTAAAGAAAGGGAGTAGCACTGGTGTTTTCACCTCTAACCAAGGTTTAGGTTTATGATCTAAATGCAAGATAAATTATATCTGTCAAAACATTGTTCAGTCTCATGATCTGGCTTGGAAAAATATAGTTCCTAACACAGCAGGAAAATATAGTGCCTGGCGTAGCAAGCTCACCTTTAAATGAAATATTTGTGGGTCTGTTGGCCCATTAGAAAAACAAGGGAAAAATATATCCGTGATAATAAATAGCATTATCAGGACAGCTGGCCCAGAAATTACAAAAGGGTAAGGACGAAGTGTATAAATGTCACTTCATGATTGAAATGGAGTTTCTTTTTCATGACTTGTGACATTGTTTATGTGACTATGAGAGAGGGATGTGATACACCTCACAGAGTGGTGAGTCTTGAGAAATGATACAGCATCTCTAACCCCTCACTGTAGATTTCCACTGGATTTCCCTATCTTTGACAGTTTGAACATCCTCAGGGGAGTTGGAAAAAAAGATAAAAACAAATAGAATATGTCTTTTCTCTTCTTTTATATAAGGCTATCTTGATGCAAAACAGTTCCCCAGGCATTTTTTTTCTCATATACAAGAAGGCCAGTGGGGGAAATTATAGATGGGCTCCAAGTCATTCCATCTGGATACTTCCTGCCACCTAGGAGGACACTTCAAGGTCTCAAGCCACATCTTTGTGTAGATGTGATGGAGAAGTTGTATGAGGAAAGCTTTCTGTAGTTTAAGCTATAAAAGGATCTGGTTGTTTATACCCTTAGTAGGGTAAGTACAAGGATTTACCTTAAATGTTAATCAAAACCATCTTCTCTTGGAATATGTAGTACCACAAGAACCTGAATCATGGAGTCCTGACAGACAGACTTAAAAGAGGCTTCATTTGAGGAACTAGCCCACATGCCAGCCAGGCTTCACTGGAAATAACATGCAATACCATAAGGATGGATATCATGGAAAGCTTTTTATCCTTGACTTAATAATAGGAACAGTGCCAAGCAGTAATTAACATCATTGCTGTTGAGCTGGTGACCAGTTCAGAGATAGTGCTCAGTTGTTTTCTCTGGCATAGCTATCCAATAGTTGGAAAAATGGAAAACTTTTTCCAAGAAAACTAGTTGAAGTTTAATAAAATTTCTCACTCAACTAATTAAAGTGTTCCACTAAATTTATTTTTAAAATTACATTTTTTTTGGAGCCTGATAACCTAAATCCTAATCGATCTTGGAACATATTTGACTAAAATGGTGGAATTTCAAATTTCACAGCATAGTAAATTTGTTGTTCAGCAGAATCTAACTGACTTCATTCACAGAGATATTGTATATATGTTTTTATAATAGCCTTGATAATCATTTTATATACCTTAATTGTTGAAACTTTCTTTTTTAAAAGTAAAATAACATACTTATTATAGAAAACTATGAAAATATACTTAACCAAAAGAAGAAAATAAACACTACTTATAATTTTATTACCCCAAAATACCACTGTTAACATTTTTGTTGTGTATCCTGCCATTCTTTTTTTTTCTTTTTACATCACCATTAACATTTTTTGTTTAATTGGTAAAGAAAATGTAGATCATCCCATATTAATTTCTTTCTAACTTCTTTTTATTCAATAAGCATATTATGGACATTTTCTCATGTTATTACACATTCTAGAACATAATTTTATCACCCACAAAGGATTCCACTGTGTTATCTTAGTGTAGCAGTTTGGTTACTTACACCATTTCTTCCATTCCCTTTGCATTTACATGATACAGATCCTATGCTTTTGTTCAAGTTAGCCTTTGGGAATTTTTATTTTTAATACAGGCTGTTCAAGGTATTAGAGCCAGAGCAATTTGAATGAAGGAAAACTATAAAGGTGTTGGTTCCTATTCAGGGATGGGTCACATCATTGAGGCTATTGATTAACGACCCTAACTCACCTGAATGACCCTGGATCACCTTATGTTAGAGCTGGAGGGATGATGAGTGAATATTTTAGAAGAAACATCTTTTTTTAAATTTTAATTGTTGTTCAAGAACAGTTTTCTGCCTTTTACTCCCATCCCAGCCCACTCCCCCAGCCCTCCCCACCTCCCTCCCATTTCCACTCCCCGCTAGTTTTTGTCCATGTGTCTTTTATACTTTTTCCTGTAAACTCTTCCCCTTTTCCCCTGAAATTCCCTCCCCTTTCCCCTAAACAACAAAACAAACAACACAAAGCAAAACATAACCAAAGATACTGAAGTAGAGAACAGGCTGACAGTGACCAGAAACATCTTTTAGAAATGACACCAATAGGAAATAATATAAATAACTCTGCCTACTAGGAATGTATAGTGTTAAGAGAAGATGGGTTAAATATAAGTTTTGGGCTGTTAAGTCCTCTTTATTTCTATAGCTTGAGACATTTTGAGACTTTGAACAGTACTATGAAGTAGTAGGCACTGAAATATTAAAAATAAAAGTCAATATAAAACACAAATTCACATGCCAGAGACATTGTGGAAATATGCATGATTGTGATCATATACTTCATAGTCTGTTGAGGTATTACTGGAGTGAGATAGGGTGCGCAATTAAAAAAACTTTGTTTAGCAAGAGCTAAGAACAAACTTGTCAAAAGGTGGAATTTGGGGAAGGTTTAAGTCAGAGGCTGTAGAAGAACCAAAGGTCAACACGCGTGTCACTGGACTGCTAAGAAGGCCTTCTAGCAAGTCCAAGAAGTGTTGGAATTGGTCAGCAGAGAATACAAGTAGCCACACAACCAAGTCCTCAAGGAGGATGACAGTACCTAAAGGAGAGCAGAGGGAAGGAGAAAAAGAATGGAAATGGGGAAGAAATAAAATAATGGCCAAAAGGGGGGCACTAAGGATGTGCTGGAAGTGAACCAAGATGAGCTGAGAGACTGTCCACAGTGGCAGAAAGAGGAAAGTTGCTGTGGCACAGTCTTTCCCAATGTCTAAGGGAGCAACAACTTCTAGATACTATTTTAAAGCTACTGATTTATTTTTAAATAGTACTTAGGCAAAGATAAGAAAGGAAAGGATTCCTGGGCCTTGCACTTAGTTTGTTGGAATTCATATTTACTAGAATAGGGCATTCTGAATTGCTTGCAGTCATATTAAGTGTGTCCTCACAGACCTGAGATTACCTCCCAATGATGAGTTTGTAGCTACCTCAAATAAAATAACATGTGGTCAGACAAATGGAATAGTGTATAAACCAGAAGTCTAATGGCTGACTTTCTTCTGGGCTTCTTTTCTGCTGGTGGTGGCTCCTTTCTGTTCTCTTCCAGAGTTCTAGTGGAAGGGTGCTGTCTTTTGTTTTTGACAGAATGCTGATCCAGGTGTGCCTGTATTTTTACTGTAAATTTTTGTGGCGCTGCCTGAAATTTGTAATGAGGAAGCTGACTGGAAGATGTGAACTACAGCGGATCTGTTACAATACCAAGCCTGGAGCTTCTAGAACCATGAAGATCGGTAAGCATGAAACAAGGAAGTAAGCAAAATGTAGGCTTGGTGGCACTGAGGATACAGTGTTCAGCATAGTGATTTTAAACCACATGTAAAGGATAATTTTTGAATGATTTTTAAAATTATCTCTTTTATAGAAACATCACTGAAGGATTCAAAAAGTAAGGTAAGTAAAATTGATTCTATATTTTTCAGGAACTTTGCACTTGGAAGCTTCCCCCCATCATCAAAGTTGGCTATAAAAACTAATAAAAACTGAGGTGGCTCTCCCTATGGAGTACACCCATGCCTTTCCCTATCCCTCCTTTTTCCCCTGGACATATTCTCTCTCTCTCTCTCTCTCTCTCTTTCTGTTTCTCTCCCCCCTCACCCTCCTCCCCCCACTTTCTCCCTCCCTCTCTCTCTCCTAAGAGAAAAAAATCTGAAAAGAAAGAATTGCTTTTGTTTTTAACGTGGAAATAGCCACTGCATGTGAATTTTTTTAGGCAGATGTAAGATGTACTTATTACTCCACTGTTGAATCATCCTTTTTATACCTCTTCCCAAATCATAAAATAAATATTCCTTGAAAATAAGAGCAACATTAACTCTCAATATCCAAATAATTTAATGTTATACTCAGGATTTTCCGAGAAAAGCAAAGAAGCCACTATTCTAGTTTTTATAGCACATAGTTAAGCATCCACATAAGAGAGAAAACCTATTTTTTCAAGATTCTTGAATATTATTATTTAATTTTGGCATCCTTAAGACTATATCCCCCATGAACTTCACTCAGTCATCAATATAATGCCCAGTAACATTGGAAACCAGGTATGTTGAGAGAGAAAAAGAAAATATTTTAATGTAAGTAGTTTAAAACAGATGAAAATGGTAAAAAAACTTATTATTTCTATTTTATGTTATTACCTTAATCAGGAAAATTGTACTACCATCATCATGAAAATGTCAAATTTACTAGAATTAAAATACTAAAATAATATTTGTTCTTAGTTTAGTTTAGTATCTTCCTAGAGAAGCTTCAAATACTCGAAGCCCCTATCTAAATAGACCCTGAATGGACCCCACTTAAGCTCTGGTTGATTGAGACATGTTTTCCAGCTGTTGCAGACTTCAGTGAGTGTTCACCCTGATGCTATTGAAAAAACTATAGAAGACATCATGGAACTGAAAAAAATTAACCCTGACATAAATCCACAGTAAGAACTTTTTATTATTTTGTAAATATAGAACACAAGTCATGGCTATGCATTTATTATTTATATAATGCACTTGTCTCTCTCAGTCTGTCTGCCTCTCTCTTTCAGTCTCTCTCTCTCTCTCAATCTCTCCGCCTCCCCAGTCCCAAATCATCTGCAATGTTTTGACTTTCAGATGGAGAATAAAGAAAAAGGGTGCCTTTTTCATGTTTGTAAATAGCAGCAACTTTGTACTTTTTGTGATTCATGCTTATGCTCTGAGATGCAATGAATGTAAGAAATATAATGGATGCCTCTGGTATCAGATGAATTAAAGGGAGCCAATTTCATCAACAGCCACTTCATGCAATGCCTGTGTTTTACCTTACAGTAAAAGTTCACATTGTAAATGTGCCCAGGCTGATTCTGCTCCATCAGTTCATGACAGGCTGAAAATCTTGGAGACAGTTCCTACATGCCTGTCAAGAAGTCAGGCATGTGTGGGAGGGAGAGATGGTTTTTATATGAAGACTTTAGAACTTTGTACTTTATTCATCTCATCTTGGAAGTATTAAAATGCACTTGGCAATGTACATGACATTTAAAATTAGCTTTATATTTTCCATTGGGAAGAGGAATTTTTCAGTAAAAAATTAGGCTAAGGATATTGGGTAGAATAAATTCTGCATGTGGATATATTTAGAGACAGTTTCGGTAGGTAACAAACTGACTTTTAGATATTCATGAGAACTTCAGGTGTTGTCATGGAGAAAGGCTTTTAATTGCCAAAGACTGGGAGCTATAGTTAAAGGGAATTTCAGAGTTCACTTTGCATATGTCTGTCTCTTGGAAGGATTCTAGGCACTAACTAATTGGGTCTCATCACAAAACTCCATTTCTATGCGGCCTCTATAGCATTCTTCTGCACACGCCAGCTAATTAGCTGCCTTTTTCTTATTCAACCATTAAAGGTGATTTAGTTATGCAGTAAAAGTCTTTTTGAAACCTTTTGACATATATTTTATTTCTCTGGGAAAGTGATAATAAGACAATTTAAGTTGAACGAAAAATTTAAGACTACCATTAGGCATGAAGGATATCTTAGACTTATAATCACATTTAGAGAGTGTATTAATTTAATAGCAGATCTTTTCTGTCCCTTCTGTGAAAGTTATATGTTTCATTCAAGAGCATTTCCTTGCCAGCTATTCTTTTGATTATCTTTAGGAAAAAATAAAACCTTATAGGTAGTAGATTGTATTTCGCTACTTTTTTTCCCATACTGACATTCACAAAATGTGATTTTCTTTAATTTAAATAATTTTCTGGAAAAAATCAAGAAATAGAGAGGGCAAGGGGAAATATTTTATAATTTATGAAGCCATTACTACTATTAACCTCACTTTGCTTTAATTAAAATTTTTCCCAAGTGCTGCTTATGCTGCTGGTAAGAATTACTACAGTAAAAATTGAATTGGATTCTCTTGGTCTTTCATTTTTCCCACTTTCCTCTTTTCCTCAGAATTAACTCTTTTCAGTCCTGCACTGTTTTCCTGGGTGACCAGTGCCACTGTTCACTTTTCCTATATTAAAATACCTGATTTAGTTTTTTAGTGCTATGGTAACAAGTAGTGATAAGGGTCATTTAATTGAACATTCGTTTTTATGTGAGTTGAGTATTTTGGGTTATCTGACACTGCCCTCTACATCGGGAGTAGGTACACATCCTAAGACATAATTTTCTCTTGCCCCTACTTTAGTCTTAATTTTCTATACATCTTATTCCCCTCCCCCCTCTGAAAAAAGATGATGATGACACTGTGCTTGTGACTATAATGACCATCACAACAAGAATGTTCAAATTTAGTGAGTGAATTAGGGATAGGAGTATATGGGAGAGTAACTCTTGGGTTAAATC
The DNA here is from genome assembly GCA_028533065.1 of Trachops cirrhosus. Taxonomy (NCBI): domain Eukaryota; kingdom Metazoa; phylum Chordata; class Mammalia; order Chiroptera; family Phyllostomidae; genus Trachops; species Trachops cirrhosus. The sequence continues at coordinate 67,856,006 of CM052543.1, forward strand.
ATATGAAATTGCCAACATTCAATTATTTTGAATCACAAAAGCTAATGACTGTAAAGAATATAGCAGGAATAAATAAATGTGAAATAAATACTTCCTTTAGATTTTAAAATGCCAGCAAATGAATGTAGGCAAATAATTTATGTGACTGTAGTTTATATGAAAAAAGAATCTTGGTGATTAGTTAGCCATCTGTTTAATATACCTGTTATGTGACTGCTAAAAGAAACCCTGTTTTACCTTCTAAGTTATAGGCAAGAAACAGGATTTAAACTACAGGAATTAATGATCCTCTGTGTGTCATGCTTGCCAGCTTGCTTTCTGTCCCAGTCATGTGTTGTAATGGGACTGTTAAATATGTACATTCAGAGAAGAGTGAGCATCATAGTAAAACATCTCAAAACCATGCTGTATGAGAAGGAATTGAAGGAACAGAGGAATTTTTTTTAACCCTGGAGATGAAATTAGAAGAATCACTATCTTAAAATAAATAGACATGGGAAATGTGGAAATACATTTGCTCAGAGAACAGAATTTGAGCCACTTGGTGATAAGGAAAGCAGATTTTGTTTCAGTCTAAAAAAGTGTTCAGACAACTAGAGGAGTTGAAATGGAATGGGAAATCTTGTAAAGTAGTGAGTTCTTTCTCTTAGCATTGCCTCATCTGTTCAGGAATACTCCCAAACAGAAGTGTTTTTGTTGTTGTTTTGAAAATTTTTTTACTCCTAAGCCTCTTACAGCTATTTCCTCCCTCTGTCACTATCTCTAAACACGCACACACCCCCCTCTGAAGTGTTCTGATATACCCACCTAGTGGGGGGCTACATGATCCCTAAGAACTCATTATCACCTTTACTTTCTATATTTCACAAGTCACCTGCATAAAACACTCCCTTGTTTTTTAAACCACATCATTGCACATGGCTTAAGAAAAGGCCAGAATGAGAGGGAAGTTTCAGCCAAGTTATACAATTGTCCATGAGTTTCAGTAAGAAATTGTGCTTCTATTTGATCCTATTTGTGCAATTTCCTACATATTAAATCAACAGGAGAAGTCCTGTTGTGCATAAGCGAGTGAACATATGCCAAAGTATGTTTTGTTTTTCTTCATGTGTGTTTCTTCTTTTTGAACACCTTAGGTTGGGAATCTCTCTTCAGGCTTGCCTTCTGCAGATCGTTGGGTACAGAAACCTTATTGCAGATGTGGAAAAACTGCGCAGAGAACCCTATGATTCTGATAATCCCCAACATGAAGAAATGCTTTTGAAGGTTAGTCCTCGAGCATGTTCTAGGCCTTTGCTTGGGTCAGCTAATGTCTGCCAAGCACCTGCTATATGATAGGCATTCCATCATCTATTTTCAGAAGTTAATTTTGAAAACACTTTAGATTACTAGTTTAGTTCTAAAGGTTGATTTAATTTTTTTCTGTTAATTTTTTAATTCAAAATTCAGTGTTTTGAGGTAATGTTTTAATGTTATGATCTTATGTGATCTGATGGTATATTATGAAACAGTAATACACCATCAGATCATATAAGATTCCTAAGGTCTTGTTTTGATAGCCAGAAGGAGTATTTAGAATTGCATATTAGTCTTTCAACAGTTTTAATACACCACATATAAATCTTTACCTCCTCTTCTAATACTTTCCAAGTTACATGAATAAATAATCATCGCTAAGGTCTTGGGTAATTTCCCAAGAGGGCTATTACTGAAGCAGAAAGCAACTTCATCTTCTTTGATGTCTACTAAAAGTCATAAATGGAATTCCCAGGTCACTCTTTGACAAATGCTATTTCTCCTATGGCTTCTGACACAGTTAAACAATCTAAATTTGAGCTAAAATGAAAGCCCACAAAAATCACCTCTGATGCTTTCTCAGACTACAAAAGAAAATTGACTTTGCATCTAAAGTCTCACATGGATTTTCTAATGAAAACTATACCTCTAACATCTGAACCAGCAAGAAAGGTAGGCTTTACCAACTAATTCATTGCTCCTGTCTTATTCATCTTTATGACCCCATGTCCAGAGCAGTGCCTAAAATTCAAAAAGGCAGTAACAAAATTGGAAGAAAGCATTTGTTTAGCTGCCCTAACTTTATTTTATTGAAACATGCCAAGGCTTCTGCCCAAGATGGAGGCATAGGTAGAAGCATACCTATGCTTCATCTCACAACTAAAAGAAGGAAAACAACCAATTTAAAAACAAAAAAACAACCAGAGCTACCAAAAATATCTAACTGTGTAGAAGCCTGACAACCAAGGAGTTAAAGAAGAAACATTCATTCAGCCTGGTAGGAGGGGTGGAGAGGATGTGCTTCAAAGCAGCAGCTGATGGGCCAGGAGGGCAAGGCAGTGACTGGCGGACTAGGCAGTACCATATTCACGTGTAGATAAACCAGGAAGAACAACTGGGGAGTGAGATAGACCATGCAATCCAGGGGTCCAGAACATGGGAAAGAAAGCTTTAAAACCTCTAGCTGTAAACACCTATTGGGGTTGTGGTGGCAGGAGAAACTGCCAGTCTCACAGGAGAGGTCATTGGAAGGGCCCACAGGGTCCTAGAATGTACACAGGCCCATCTACGCTGGAATCAGCACCAGAAGGGCCCAATTTGCTTGTGGGTGGGGGAGAGAGGGAAGTGACAGCAAGTGGGGAGAGAGCCCAGCAAGCAGCATTGTTCCTTTTCTGACCCCTCCCCCACATATAGTGCCACAAGGCAGTGAAGTGGGTTGTCCTGCCCTGGCAAATACCTAAGGCTCCACCTCTTATAATGTAACAGGTACACCAAGAAAAAGAAATATGGCCCAAATGAAAGGACAAATCAAAACTCCAGAAAAAGAACTAAGTGATGAAGAGATAGCCAACCTGTCAGATACAGAGTTCAAAACACTGGTCATCAGGAGGCTCACAGAAATGGTTGAGGATGGCTGCAAAATAAAGGAAGAAGTGAAGGCTGTACAAAGTGAAATAAAGAAAAATATACAGGGAACCAAAAATGAAAGGAAGGAAACCGGACTCAAATCAACAGTTTGGACCAGAAGGAAGAAATAAACATTCATCCAGAACAGAATGAAGAAACAAGAATTCAAAAAAAATGAGGAGAGGCTTAGGAACCTCCACGACATCTTTAAATGTTCCAATATCCAAATCATAGGGGTGCCAGGAGGAGAAGAGGAAGAGCAAGAAATTGAAAACTTATTTGAACAAATAATGAAGGAGAACTTCCCCAATCTGGCAAAGGAAATAAGACTTCTAGGAAGTCCAGGAAGCTCAGAGAGTCCCAAAGAAGTTGCACCCAAGGAGAAACACACCACGGCACATCATAATTGCACTACCCAAGATTAAAGATAAGGAGAGAATCTTAGAAGCAGCAAGAGAAAAGGAGACAGTTACCTACAATGGAGTGCCCATAAGACTGTCAGCTGATGTCTCAAAAGAAACCTTGCAGGCAAGAAGGGACTGGAAAGAAGTATTCAAAGTCATGGAAAGCAAGATTATATCCAGGATTAATCTAATCAGTAAATCCAGCATTTAGAATGGAAGGGCAGATAAAGTGCTTCCCAGATAAGGTCAAGTTAAAGAAGTTCATCCTCACCAAGCCCTTATGATATGAAATGTTAAAGGGACTTATCTAAGAAAAAGAAGGAGATCAAAACCATGAACAGTAAAATGACAACAAACACAACTATCAACAACTGAACCTTAAAAAAAGTATAAAATCAAGATCAGAGCAGAATTAAATGACATAGAGGCTAAAAGCACAATTCTATGGATCAGTGAATCCAGAAGCTGGTTCTTTGAAAAGATAAACAAAATCGACAAGCCTTTAAGCAGGCTCATCAAGAAAAAAAGAGAGAGGACCCAAATAAACACAATCATAAATGAAATGAGGAGAGATCACAACTGATACCACAGAAATACAAAGGATTGTAAGAAATTACTACAAAGAACTATATGCCAAGAAATTTGAAAACCTAGGTGAAATGGACAAATTTCTAGAAAAATATAATCTACCAAACTCAATAAAGAAGAAGCAGAAAGCCTGAATAGACCAGTAACACCTGATGAAATTGAAACAGTAATTAAAAAGCTTCCAACGCACAAAAGCCCTGGACTAGATGGTTTCACAGGAGAATTTTACAAAGCATTTAAGGGAGAGATAACCCCGATCCTCCACATATTATTTCAAAAAATTCAAGAAGATGGAAGACTCCCAAACTCTTTTTATGAAGCCAACATCATCCTAATCCCAAAACCAGATAAAGACATAACAAAGAAAGGAAACTTCAGGCCGATATTGCTGATGAACATAGATGCTAAAATACTCAACAAAGTATTGGCAAACTGCATCCAGCAATACATTAAAGAGGTCATACACCATGACCAAGTGGGATTCATCCCAGGGATGCAAGGATGATACAATATTCGCAAATCAAGAAATATAATACACCACATGAACAAAACAAAAGACAAAAATCACATGATCATATCAATAAATTCAGAAAAAGCATTTGATAAGGTACAGCACCTATTTATGATAAAAAACATTCAGGAAAATGGGAATTGAGGGAGCATTCCTCAACATAATAAAGGCCATATATGAGAGACCTACAGCCAACATCATACTCAATTGGCAAAACCTTAGAGCTTTCCCACTAAGATCAGGAACAAGACAAGGATGCCCACTTTCACCACTCCTATTCAACATAGTACTGGATGTCCTAGCCATAGCAATCAGACAAGGAAAAGAAATAAAAGGCATCCTAATTGGAACAGACGAAACAAAACTGTCACTGTTTGCAGATGACATGATAGTGTACATAGAAAATCCTATAGACTCCACCAGAAAACTACTTGACCTAATAAATGAATTTGGCAGAACAGCTGGTTGCAAAGTCAATACTCAGAAATCAAAAGCATTTTTGTACACCAACAATGAAACATCAGAAACAGAAATCGGAGGGGAAAAATCCCATTTGATATAGCAACAAGGAAATTAAAATACCTAGGAATAAACCTAATGAAGGAGGTAAAAGACCTATAGTCAGAAAACTATACAACACTGAAGAAAGAAATTAAGGAAGACACAAACAAATGGAAGCATGTTGCATGCTCATGGATTGGAAGAATTAACATCATGAAAATGTTCATACTACCCAAATTGATTTATAGATTCAATGCAATCCCTATTAAAGTACCCATGACATATTTCACAGATATAGAACAAACATTTCAGAAATTTATATGGAACTATAAACAACCCTGTATCACTTCAGCAATTTTGAGAAAGAAGAACAAAGTAGGAGGGATCACAGTACCTGATATCAAACTGTATTACAAGGCCTCTGTGATCAAAACAGCCTGGCACTGGCATAAAAACAGGCACATAGACCAATGGAACAGAACAGGGAGCCCAGAAATAAACCCAAGTCTCTACAGTCAATTAATATTTGACAAAGGGGGAAAAAGCATAAAATGAAGCAAAAATAGCCTCTTCAACAAATGGTGTTTGGAGATCTGGACAGCTACATCCAAAAAAATGAAACTTGACCACCAACTTACACCATACACAAAAATAAATTCAAGGTGGATAAAAGACTTAAATATAAGCCGTGACACCATAAAGGTCCTGGAGGAAAACATTGGCAGGAAAATCTCAGACATTAGATGCAGCAACATCTTCACGGATATGTCCCCTAAAGCAAGGGACATAAAGGAAAGAATAAACAAATGGGACCTCATCAAATTAAAAAGCTTCTGCATGACTAAAGAAAATAGCATTAAAATGAAAAGAGAACCAACTGTATGGGAAAACATATTTGCCAATGATACCTCAGACAAGGGCTCGATCTCCAAAATATATAAAGAACTCACATGACTCCACTCCAGGAAGACAAAAAACCCAATTAAAAAATGGGCAAAAGACTTGAACAGACACTTTTCCAAGGAGGACACACAGAGAGCCCAGAGACATAGGAAAAGATGCTCAGTATTGCTAACCATCAGAGAGATGCAAATTAAAACCACAATGAGATACCATTTCACACCAGTCAGAATGGCCAACATAAACAAATCAACAAACAAGTGTTGGAGAGGATGCAGAGAAAACTAGGAAACCCTAGGGCACTATTGGTGGGAATGCAGACTGGTGCAGTCACTATGAAAAACAGTATGGAATTTCCTCATAAAACTAAAAATGGAACTGCCTTTTGACCCAACAATTCCACTGCTGGGATTATATCCTAAGATCCCTGAAACACCAATTCAAAAGAACCTATGCACCCCAATGTTCATAGCAGCATAATTTACAATAGCCAAGTGCTGGAAGCAACCTAAGTGCCCATCAGTGCAAATGAGTGGATCAAAACATTATGATACATTTACACAATGGAATTCTATGCAGCAGAGAGAAAGGAGTTTATACCCTTCGAGAGAGAGCATGGATGTAACTGGAAAGCATTATGCTAAGTGAAATAAGCCAGGCGTTGAGGGACAAATACCATATGATCTCACCTTTAACTGGAACATAATCAACAAAAGAAAAAAGAAAACAAAATATAACCAGAGACATTGAAATTAAGAACAATCTAACAACAGCCAGAGGGGAGCGGGGAGGGGACAGTGGGAAGAAGTGTTTTCAGGAACTACGATAAAGGACACATGGAAAAAACCAAGGGGGAGAGTGGAAGCAAGGGAGGGAGGTGGGTTTGGAGGGGGTGGTGGGAGAAGGGGAGAAAGTATGGACAACTGTAATTGAACAACAATAAAGTAATTAAAAAAGAGAAAAAACAATAGCAAACACAAACTAAGCAAACACCTAGGACAGGAACAGAATCACAGAAATGGAGATCACACGGACAGTTATCAGCAGGGACGGGGAGTGGGTAGTACAGGGAATAAGCATAAATGGTAGGTAGAAAATAGACGGGGGGAGGTTAAGAACAGTATAGAAATGGAGAAGTCAAAGAACTTACATGTGCAACCCATGGACATGAACTAAGGTGGGGAATGTCAAAGGGAGAGGTGGTACAGGGCAGAGGAGGATAAAAGGAAGGGAAAGAAGGGACAACTGTAATAGTATGATCAATGAAATATACTTTTAAAAATAGAAAAATGTCATAGAAGTTGTAATTTTAAAAATGTATCCCGTTGTTTTTTGTGTGTGAAGGAGTATGTGTTTTTGTGTATGTGAGCACTTAAGCGGGTGACTCATTTGTCTCTACTAATTAGTGCTAGATCTGATGCGAAGCATTAAAAATTAAAGAAGCCTCATTCTTGTAAAGGATAGAAACTGTACTTGAATAATGATTAAAAAATTTTTTAAAAGAAAAAAAGGAAAACTCATTCTTAACAATAATTTTTCTCCTTCCCTCTCTTCTGCTTAATTTTAGCTAAGCCATTGACTGAGCTTCATCTTTTATTGCCTCATTTTTTCATTTCTAATACAGGTAGTTGAGTTCAATAAAATTATCTCAAGGTGGGAGTTAAGAGGTAAAAGAAAGAGCCCTAACCTATGTTGGGTCAGTTTGTTGGGCATCATCCACAAAACACAAGGTCCACAGTTTGATTCCTGGTCAGGGCACATGTCTGGGTTGCAAGTTCAGTCCCCAGTCGGGGCATGTGCAAGAGGAAACCAATAAATATTTCTCTCTCACATTGATGTTTCTCTCCCTCTCTTTCTCTTTCCCTTCCCCTCTCTCTAAAAATAAGTAAATAATTTTTTTTAAAAGAAGAGGTGAAAGAAAGAGAAGGTGGTATAATTAACAGACTAACCATAAGCACCTGAACAATTTGTTGGAATGGCTGAGTGCCCACTAAATCAATGACATTTGGGTACTTGCTATGTACCATCTCAGTTGACCTGTTGTATGTGTGCTAGCACATAGTAGGTTTTTAATAGTATGGGTAAATGCATGAATAATTGTAGTTCATTAGATAGTCAAGAACTTTTGTGATATGACTTATCTGTCATCATGATTTGAGCATGTATGTGTGATCATTTTTATTGTCACTGCTATAAGATGTAATGAAAGTGATGGTTCATATTAATCTCAGAGATGAGCAAACAATGATCATTTTAATCCAGCTCTGATTCACATAGCGAATTATAAGCCAGAATGGTCCACATCTGTATTAGGCACTTTGAGAAAAAGTATCTTTTCTACCCTTAGGTGGTTTGCAATCTAGTTAGGGAGATATGGCACATTTACAAATATCATTAAATCTTACTATAGAGCTTCCCACAAATACCTCGTGAGTGTTTTCCATGCCAACTGCCTTATTCTAGACATTATCTCCAACTTGGGCCACTAACGCTTCCTTCCTCCCATCTCCTTAAATACTACTGGAGGGATTATCTAGTCCTGTCATTCTCTATGTTAAAAACTTCAGGTTCCCTATGTCGAAATAATAGAAAGCCCATGCATCTTAGCATGCATTTTGAACCCTTCCCAATTTATTTCTTTAAGCTGTTTTCCTGCATCCCCATCGTGTACAGCACATTTCCACCATGCTCTGTCATTCACCCTGGCCCAGAATAGGTTGTGCCATCCCCTGTGCCCAGGTATTTGTTCCTGCTATTGTCCCTGTTACCTATTATTTTCACAGCGGAAGCTGCTCAAATTTTAAGTCCTTATTTGTTGAATTTAGAAATCTTTTCTATCCTCCCCAAGCAAACTTATTAGTAGGGTCTCTATTCTCCTCTTCAATTTATATAAATTACAAGTATGATCATAACAAAATCAGTAATAATAAAACATTCATTGAGTGTTTAGTGTGTGCCAGTCATGTCAGTAGGTGTCACAATAACCTATGGTGAGATATTGGTATTAACCCCATTTTTAGGTGAGGACGCAGGCTTGGCAGTTATGTGACTACCCAAACTCACACAGGAAGGGTTCTACACTGCTCTACCTCACTACCTCTTGAGGGAGACTTTCATATATTGCTATAATGTTTAAGTGCTTTGATTTGTAAACATAGACCATTATCAATGTTTCTACTTAAAGGATAAAAAAAATTGGATTTTGTCCTGGCTGGTGTAGCTCAGTGGATTGAGCACAGGCGTGCACACCACAGGGTTGCTGGTTCGATTCCCCGTCAGGGCACATGCCTGGGTTGCAGGCCAGGTCCCCAGTTGGGGACACATGAGGGACAACCACACATTGATGTTTCTCTCCCTTTCTCCTTCCCTTTCCCTCTCTCTAAATAAATAAATAAAATCTTTAAAAAAAATTGGATTTTATGATCATTTAAACATAGGCTGGAATGATACTGAGTAATATCACTTTATATTCATGTAGCACTATCCATATGAGTTATTCAAATGGACATTTCTATTAAATGTTTATAATGAAATTAATAATAAAAGAAAAATTTTATGGGAATTCATGGCTTAATAGGAAAAATATAACCCAGAATTCAAAGATGCTCTCCTACTGGCAAGAGGTAGTCTCCTGGAGACTTCAGTGAAAAGCTGCTTTTGAATGACTGGATGGGTGAATGGCCTTGCCCTTTCTGTTCTGCGGCAGACCTGAGACAAGGCAGGAGTGTTCAAATAAGCTTGCAGTGAAGGTTCAGTGCAAAAGAGAGCAGAATTAAACAGACTGTGGACCGTGATGGATAATAGTCTGATTCAGCATGCTGCTTCCACGTTGTAGCCTGTCATCTGCCAGAAAATCACCCTTTTTAACTCTAATCTCCTGCACTTGGCAGGTGGCTTTGTAATAACTCTACTCCCACCTCACAGTCTTAGATGGCCAACTCCTCTGAGGCTCCGACCAGAGGCCCACCACTTAAGTTCAGATTTCCAGTCAGTTTCCAACGTGTAAGAAATCACCTCACACTTCAGGAGCACCTGGCCTCTTTTAATTTTTTCAGGTACTGGCCCATCAGAAGAGAATCCAGTAATTCAAGCATTCTTACAGGAAATATATATACCTAGTCTGTCTTAATATATGAAATTATTAAAATGAAATTTCTTTTAGAAGCATTTTATTATTTAAACTTTTCACTTTCTCAAACTAAGTATTCTCCCAATGAATGAGGTTTATAACTTACCTGTAGAAATAAAATGCTTGCTTTTGCTCTTTTATTTCATTCACTTGATGAAACCAGATATATTTAATTATGTAGGACTCTGAGGTTACTTCAAATTATTATCCATATGAATGTGATGGGATTTATAATGTTTCCTTTTTTTAATTTATTAATGTTCAAGTACAGTTGTCTCCATTTTCCCCCACAACTCCCCCCCACCCCAGCCATCCCCACATCCCACCCTTGATCCAGCTCCCCTTTGGTTTTGTCCATGTGTCCTTTATACAAAAAAACTTCCTTTTTATTTATTTTTTCATTGTGGCATTAACCAAATTAGTTCCTAAAGGAACTTTTAAAAGAAACCTTTTTTCTAATTTTTTAAGTACTCTTCTGACGAACTCAGAGATATTTCCTGTTTTGATGAATGTAGAGCACTGGCAAATTCTTATGTGGATAATATAAAAAGAGATTTCTTGTGCCCATGTTTCATATTTTTCTTTCAAGTGTGATATAATTTACTCTGAAATTTTTCTCTTACTCTTTATATTGAATTTACTGGTTATGCTACTAAGATAAAATATTGTATCATTTGAATAACACATAATTTTGGATTAGTACCTAAAATAATTTTGATAAATCTTTTGTTAGTATTTCCTGTCATTGAACATTGTTTTGTACTGTGTCAGATATATGTGACAGTTCACTGTAAAGCAAGGTGTTTATGTATCCTGTTGTGCTTAAATTTTAAAATCTATATAACATAGAACAAGCAGTTTAAAAGTTGAATTATGTTGAAATAGTAATAAGGAAATTTTACATTTATTTTGTCTCTATAGTGAAAATATAATATAAATATTATTAATATTCTTAAAGACAAATTTGTTTACATGCTTATCTCTGTTTATTAGAAAGAAATAGTAGAGCTTACATATTTGTACAGCTGTGATTGTCTCACTTTCTCTCTCAAGTAACAATATGTGTTAAACATATTTCTATAGGAAACTTAGAAAAATATAACCAATTTCTTAAGAGTGAAGAACATGGTGCTTTGAATTTATACTTGTCCATTAATATAAAATTGATTATAATTGAAACATTTTTAGGTAACTCTTAAAGATAATAATATATTTTGAGGTTATTCATGAACATTACTGACCTTTTGTTTAGCTATGTGACATTTATTCCCACCTCATTCTAGATGAGCGCTAAGAAATAAAACTCAAGTCTGTCTGTTTTTCTTTTTCTTAGTAATGCTGCTAAAAAGTTTTGCTGTAAAGTAAGATAAGCATTTTCTAAGGATTTGAATAATGCATGGCCTCAAAATTTTCCCTGTTCTCTCCTTCCCTTTACTCTTTTATATATTTTTGGAGGTCCCCAACAGCTTCTGTGGGAGATAGATATCTGATTAGAAATTAAAACAGAAATATTTAAAACACTAAAATATAAAAGTACACATTCCATTGCTTTCAGTGCGGTGATGTGGTCACATGTCATACAACCTCTGGAAAAGCCCACTGTATATTCATGAGAAGACAAGAATGAAAAAACAAAAACCTGTTAGTTTTATTATGAAATAATTTTTACCTCCCTGACCCTGAGAAAAGATCATGGTGTCCCTCCAAGAGTGTTCAGACAATACTTTAAGAACTGCTATTATAGGGAATTGAAAGATGATCAAATCTTTAACTGTAATACGTTTGCATGTATTCAGCTTTTGCAAAGTTCCTCCTGATGGTGTTGTTTACAGAATCTGAGCCAATGGAAAAGAATATTTATGTGTGCCTACCAACAAGCTAATTTTCTTTCTTGTTTCCAGCTGTGGAAATTCTTGAAGCCCAATACTCCACTGGAATCTCGGATTTCTAAGCAATGGTGTGAAATTGGTTTCCAAGGTGATGATCCTAAAACAGATTTTCGAGGAATGGGACTTTTGGGACTGTACAATTTGCAGTAAGTAAAATGAAGAGTGGGTAAGTATTAAAGTGATCTTGTCTCCTTGTATTGAAATGACAAAATTGAGTTATTAGGTCCAAAAGCCACTTCCTAAAAGACTCCAAGAAAACATTCAAGTCCTCTGAGAGATAACTCAGCTTTGGAAAATTTAAAAAGCTACTACCATCTTACTTTATCTGGAAAACTTCATGGATTCTTTTAAGCAAATCTCAAATTTATTTATTTTATTTCTTATTATGAAAAAATTTAAGTATATACAAAAAACAGAAGGTTATTAAAGAACTCCTTTTTTACTAATCACCCAGATTTAGTAATTATCAAGGTTTTGAAATACTTGTCATATTTGTGCTTTGGGAGGTAGAAGCATGTTTATGAAAATTTATACTGTTTTTCATTTCACTCTTAAGCTGTAAAAAACATCAATATTACCTTACATTAACTCAAATGGCATCACACCTAACAAAATTAACAACATTCCTTTGTGTCCTCTATGTTCAGTCCACATTCAAATTACCAGTTCTCCCAAAATCTCTTTTTAAAGCTGGTTTGTGCTAATCCAATTTTAAACAAGATCTCCACATTTTACTCAATTATTATGTGTTTTGGACTTTTTTAATTCAAGCAGTTTCTCTTCCTCTGCCCTTTCCCTCTGCCCCCTCTGCCCTGTCGTTAACTTGTTCAAGATTCCCAGTCAATTGTCTTGTAAAATGTCCCATGGTCTAGATGTGTCTGTTTCCATTTATGCCCATCTATTGTATGTCCTGAAAATAGTCAGTATTCAGAAAGGCATGAATCAGGTTGGCATCACAGTAAGAGGCCTGCCTTGTCCCCACTCTCATTCCCAGGCTGAGATGGGTCAGAGGTATCACAGTCTGGTGGCTGCATTGTAAAGTCCCCATTAGCCCTTTGTCTAATCATGTCCTCCTTCATTGGTCTTCACTGAACCAATTACTTAATCATGCAGAAACTTTTTCTAATTCATTTTTCTTCCCATAGTTATTGGCTAGAATTCTGTGGAGTTTCAGTTTTCTTTATCAACTATGGTTATTTGGTTTCTCTAAAATACAGACAGGACAGATGTTCTCTAAATAAGTTGCCATTTTTTAGCATGAGGACTTGGTGCCCTAGTTCCCATGTTAGTAATCGAAAAACTTTTTTAGACTTTATCTCTCTACATTTTAAATATTATTTTAATAATAATAATAATTATTATTATTATTATTTAATAAACATTAAATAATAGTGTGATTGTTATTTAATAATAAATAATTGTTTAATTGTGATCCTGTTTATTGTGATTCAACTAATTTCACTCATTATTTTTTCATGCTCAAATTGAGTCATTTTTGCTCATTATTTTTCAAGCCAAAGGGAGTTCTTTTAGGTTGGTTCATGAATCCTTTGACACACCCTATTAGTGATACTAGTGATATTATTTTTTAAAAGAAATTAGGCCTTACTCAGTCATTTTTTATGACACCCCATTTTCCCCCTAAATCTTTACTTTTATATTAAATTTAAGAAGTTTTATAATCACTCATTATTTTAGGAAATTCTTTAAATGCCTCACTATTAGAGCCCTGGCCATGTAACTCAGTTGGTTGGACCATCGTCCCATACACCTTAATGTTTCAGGTTCAATCCTGGGTCAGAGCACATACCTGGGTTTCAGGGTCCATCCCCAGTTGGGGTGCTTATGGGAGGCAACCAGTTAATGTTCCTCCCTCTCCACCACTTCCTCTCTAAAATCAGTAAACATATCCTTGGGTGCAGATTTAAATAAACAAACAAATACTACATTATTAGGTGATGTAAATAAAAAGTATTGATAAATTTTGATGACTAAGGTGGTGTTCCAAATTAATTGCTAAAAGGTGACTTTTGAATAACTAGAGCTGGGACATTTGGCCTTCCAGTTAGAAAAATAAAATTCAATCTATACCTTATCTCTGTGATATAAACCATAAAAGAAAAATCAATAATCAATAAATTTCACACATTAAAATTGAAAACTTCCATAAGATGAGCTACCATAAATTGAAAAGACAAGCCAAGACAAGCCAAGACTGATACATAATGATAAAGGATCCATATCCAGGACTATATTATTCTCTACAGGGTTATTTGTCTTTATTTGAGGACATTTTTACATATACTGGGCCAAGAAATATGAACAAACAAGACATAAAAGAAGAAACCTAGATGACCAACAAAAGTATGAAAACAGACTCAATTTCATTAATAATCATGGCCATGTGTTGTGAGGGAGGCTCTGTTCAGCAGAGCTTCCCCTGCTACCATGGATGAGACTAAGTCTACCAACACAGGATCTGCTTGGGGCGGAAAGGTGGCCAATCTCTCAGAGGAACAGGCTCAAGGCCTTGAGCCTATTCCTCAATGGGCTTTTATTGGGTTTAATTTGCATAGGAATACAGGGCGTGTATGTAAAGCTCATCAATCATTTCCAGGCAGTAATGATAAACAATAGATAACATTCAAAGAACTATGAGGGCTTATTCTGAGTCTGGGTCAGATAGCTAAGGGACATAAAACTTGGGGAAACAAATTCATTTTATGCTTGGACCCTTATCATTTAAATTGAGTGTATTCTTAGCAAAGCAGGTTTCACAGGATTTTATGCATTCATCTTAGGTCTGATTGCCCCAGAAACCGCCCATTCCAGCACAGGGCCATACCCACCTCAGGCATTGTTTTAGGCTTAAGTCAGGTTGGGGATTCAGACAACCAAGAGATTAGGAGACTTTTTTACAGATAGAATGAGGAGTCAAACTATGACAAAGCCGAGGGGTAAGGGTCCATCACCCCTTTTCTATAGTCCCCTTCGTCCTTCCCTGATGGCCCCTTCATGATGGTGACTGTCCTAGGTTGTCCTTCCCTTGAGGAATTTTACCCATCATTGGTTAACCAGTCATCTTCCTGGGGCCAAGCAAAGAGAAGTAAAGGGGGCAGAGGCTGCACCCCTGCTGGGAGGATAAGTTTTGTCTCCTTGGTGGCTTATGGTCCCAAGGTCTCTTTACTCAGGCTTAGCCATGTGGGCTTACAGCTTCTGAAACTAGTCAGGGCGGTTCCCAACAATATGAATTAAATTTGCTGACTTTGGTTTGAAATTTTCTGAGATAAAATTCAAGAGCTTATTTTATTGTTCAGATTTATGCAGAAAATATATTCACATCAAATTAAATAACATGGTATAGTTTTATTTTCTAGAAAACTTCATTTCCCCCCTTTTCCCTAGAATCAAATTTTATTTATAGCATCTCTGAGCTCTGTATTTTCCATTGTTTTCACAATTCAAATACCCCATGAATACTCTCCAAGAAAAATGCCTTTGAAACACATCCTCTGTCCTCTAGTCTCTTTTCTGTGCCCTCTGCTGTCACAGCCCCTCACCAGATTCCTTCATCCAGTCTTTTCTGCCTTCTGAGGGGCCTCTTTCTGCCCCCTCATTGATGACCCCTCTTAATAATATATTAGGCTCTCTGGGGAATGGCAAAGTTCATAATTAAATTTTCAGACCTACTAGAATCATTCCTAAATCTATATTGAGTTTTACAACTAGTCTATTATACTGTCATTATATTTGGAAAATTCTATTAGGGAGAGCTGTTCTTTGGAGAAGCTGAGACACATGATAATCTTATGCTAGTGTCCATCTCTGAATCCAAATGGCCTCAAACGGGATTAAAATGCTTGTATTCAACAGGCATGGAGTTACGGTTTCCTTTCCCTCCAACTGCAGGTATTTTGCCGAAAGGGACAGTGCAGCTGCTCAGCAGGTCCTCTCTGACTCTCTTCATCCAAAATGCAGGTAATTCTTGAAAATAAAAGGTAGATTACACTTTGTGAATGAGGTAGAATTAACTTCATCTTCTATATGGATCTGTTGATGAAATTCCTAGAAGTCAACCCACCAGAAGTGAGGCTTAAAGCTCCTTCAAACAAACCCTCTGACAAAATTCAGAATAGGATGGTTAAAGCTTCGGGTACTTATCTGCATTAGCTATACCTGTGAAGGATTATTAATTTAGCTAGCATGAGGTAGATTCCCTTAATTACTAAAAAGTTCTGCCTTGCAAATACTATGGAATGATGTGCATTTTTAAGTATATTTGCATATTTACACATTATGCTATATGGTTGCCTTTGGGTTCTCTGTACAGATTTTTTTTTGATATTAAATGGAATCATAGGCCTGAAACATGCTGTTCTTTGTGAATATAACTGATATAACCTACAAAAAAAAACCTTCAGGTACTTATGGGATTGAAGATATAAAATGGAGCCGTTAGAGTGAGATACATATTTGAAGGGACTGAACATCACTGGTGTCCAGGAAGACTGATGAGGTGGGCATAGAAGAAGGAGAAAGTAGAGTCTGGGAGAAAAAGTTCAGAGACAAGAGAGCATGATGGGGGGGGTAGAGGGGAGAATCAGGGGCTCACTGAAAAAGTCTAGAGTTGCTGAGGCTTTTTAAAAAATAAAATTCTAGATTCTAAATTATTTGCATTTTCATTTACTTTTCTACATTTTTTTGTTTAACTGATTACATGAAGGGATATCACTAAAGAGGAAATAAGGTATTTTTTCTTTGGTTTTGTGTTTTGTTGATTTTATTTTCTTTCAAAATATGTATGAACAATAATTTTTAAAGAAATATAAATTCATGAAAATTTTTCCAAAAGCAAACATTTCCTATCTTTTAATTTAATGATTTTTTTTAATATTTGGGCTCTGTTTTAGGGAGAGAAAAACTGGATTAGACCAACCTGATAGAAAATGTCAAAAACCTTTTCTGCTGCCATGGCTATACCTGGTTGGAGAAACATTTTGAACACATCTAAAGACTGATCACATCTCCACACATGCTCTGACCCCATATACTCCCCAGAGAGTGACATTTTATTTGGGAATTATGTTGCAGAGGACAAATTTTCTCTTCTATTAATATATTTCTCATTTCATTATTAAATAAAATAGTTATATATGCTTTAGTCATTCTTCTTATAAGGAGTTCTGGTATTTTGCAATCATAGTTTTGCATCGCTTTTTTCTCCTCGGCATGGCAAGTTCCTTGTTAGTATTCATGTTGTCTAACTAAGTCCTAAGTTGTTTTATTCAGAAATTCAAAAGCAGATTAATTTTGGGGTCCCCCTCCCACCTTACTATTACACTTATTCTAGCTTCTGTTGACTAAGGTTCATTTAATTATACTGTACTTCTCAAATTTGTATTTATAATCTTTCACAAGATTAAATTATTTTTTTATCTTTTATTTACTTTGGAAAAACACTAAAACCACTTAGCTCTTTCTTGATATATTGCATGGTTAAAATCGAGCTATTTTAACTTTTAGTGAGGTTTTCTGCATTGCATGTTTCTGTAATGCAGAGACTCTGAAGTCCCTCTAATCAAACTGACCTTGGGGTGTATGTGCACCATCAGGTGGCATTTCCTGGAGGAGCATCGGCCAGGAGACATGACTCCTCCATGGTCCTTGGGAAGAAACAATAAGCTTAAAATATTTTTGATTAAGCATTGGAGAGGGATTGATTTTGTCTATCAGCCATTTTTGAGAAAGGCTTTATAGTTTCATCTCCTGTGTCAGCCATCAGAGAGGATTTGGTGGTTTGTGTGATTACTCCTATTTAAGAAGAGACTAGCGTTTGCATGTGTGTGCACACGCACACAAGGCATATAGAAAAACTATCATGCTTTGTCCCTCAAGCTACAATAAAATTGACTAGATGGAGTTCAAGCATTGATCACTTCAAATTGATAGTAAATGTCACTGAATACAAATCAGAGTGTTTTGAAAATGTTACTGTCCTTCACTAACCTCTGCAAGAAGTATACATTAACCGATTATAATATAAACATAGGTTCTGTTAGGTGGTGAATATCTCAGGTGTTCAACAGGGAGAAGCCTGTGTATACTAGGAAAACTCTTTCCTATCTGTCCTTTAGCAAGCATCGTATATTATTGTTCTTGTGAACATCATTCATTGAGTCCTGAAGTAACTTGAGGGATAAAAGTAGGTTCAAGTTTAAAAGGAGAATTTCGACTATTAGGTTTTTTGCTTGTTTGTATGTGTGTGTGTTTCCTGAAGACAAGGATTCATTCTTTTGGGGCCAGGATATTGTGCCAATAATCAGATGAGTGGAGGTCATTTGGCCTTTTCTTCTATTTTCAATGCAGATAGAGATTTGACAAATATGGAGAAATTATCTATTTACAAAGCTTTGTTGAAGAGAAAATAGGTGCTTATAAATTAATTCATGCAAAGTTTCTTAAGTTTCAAACACAACTCATTTAATGTGAATATGAGTCTTTTAAGGTAAAAATCTCCTGATGCCTCTTTGGCTGGTTAGTTGGTTTGTTGGTTGGCAGTTACACTTTAAAAACAGGCGACATGTTTTAACATGAATTAAAGACAGTTACTTTGAATTATAAGTAATCATTTACAGAGTAGAAAGTACACGTAGTTAAATATAAGCTTTGCATTGTGTTTTTGTGGTCTTGTGCTGTGTGTATTACATGTTTGTCTTTTCACACAGTGTTTTTGGTGTGCTATAGAAAATTTCTACTTGGATGGAAGCTAAATGCTCATAATAACTCTAGTTTTAAATTTTATTTAGTTCAAATAATAATCACATTTTTTAGTCCGATTACACTGAATGAAGGTCCCATTAGCCACAATGAAGAGTGGAGCGTGATTTCTGCCTACCAGACATTAGCAGTACAGAGGCGGGTGAGGATGGGGGATGAGCAAGTACACACAGTAATGAAATGCAAGGCACTATTGTCAGAATGCTTCTAAGATACAACCCTTTCTTCAAACAGTCTTATTCAAAAGCTCAAATGATAAAATGGAATAGAAGTGGAACTGCTGTGGTTTAACTGTCCTACCTTAACCAGAGGAAATATCATAGCACTTTTTGAAACAGAGTTTTTTAAACCCATGTGGTATTCTCTCCTCCCTCCCTTCCTTCTTTCATTCCTTCCTTTTGTTCACTAACTCAATTATTTATCAGTAAATATTTGTTTGGCAACTATTGTGTGCCAGACATCACAAATAAGCGTGAGTAGGATAAATGCCATGAGATAAAACCAAACATGGGGAATCAGGGGAGAGTGAGGTGGCACCTAGTTAAAGGGGAGGGATACTAGAAAAGGTTTCATGGAAGCGATGTCATTTGGTAAGTAATGATAGTATAAAATAATATCATAATGTTTGGCCTTTAGGGCTGTCTCCCACCGCTAAACTAAAGTGAATAGGGAATAAGCATGGCTTTAAGTAATTCCATTTCTGAGCTCCATATAAATTGTATTGTAGCCTTTTAATTGATAACATTTTCATTGGTTTGTGTTTGATAACTGAGTTACAAACATCTCTGCATTTTAGTCAACAGTTTTAACATGAATATTAAAAGAGAATAAGAACCAATTAGAGATTAACTCTTTTTATTTATTCATTCATTCAGCAAATTCAGCAAAGGAGAATGGGAGCAGAAAAGGATGGACAAAGCAATTGGGTGAGTGTGGGATTTCATAATAAAGACTGTCAGTCTGAACCAGGACAAAAATGTCCAGGAGCCCTGTGAGAGATGACAAAAATGAAAATCTTGTCCTTATAAAAATATATAATCCAGTTACATTTTTAAAAGGTTCTGTTATGTTTATGGATATCTTTGTATTTGTATGATTATGTATAACTACTCCGCCTGTCAGCAACCGCAAGATTTAGAAAGTTACAACCATATGGAAATCATTTTCAGAAATCCTCATTTAGAATTTATTTGTTTTCTTTTAAGGATTTCTATCAAGTATCAAGCTATTAAATAAAAAATTCACTTTAGATGTTATTTAATTTTATATTTTTTAAAGATTTTATGTATTTATGTTTAGAGAGGAAAAGGGAGGGAGGGAGAGAAACATCAGTGTGTAATTGCCTCTCAAGCACCCCCTACTGGTGACCTGGCCCACAACCCAGACACATGTCCTGACTGGGAATGGAACAGGTAAAGTAACCCTTTAGTTTGCAGGCTGGCACTCAATCCACTGAGCCACACCAGCCAGGGCTACAAGTGTTGGAGTTTTTTTTATAATACCCATTTCATCTAAAACATTTTGAACAGAAATCTCCCTTTTTTTAATGTGCTACCATGATAGACATGTAGAAAAGGGAGTAGAAAATATACCCTGATCCTTAAGATACTTATTTATATTTTTTCCCCCTTTTAACAATAATATATGATTTATGCCCTGACCAGTGTGGCTCAGTTGGGTGGGCATTGTCCTGTAAAGCAGAAGGTCATTGGTTTGATTCCCAGTCAGGGCACATGCCTGAGCTGCAGGTTCAGTTCCTGGTTGGAGAGTATATGAAAGGCAACCAGTCAATGTTTCTCTCTCACACTGATGTTTCTCTCCCTCTCTTTCTCCCTCCCTTCCTCCCTCTGTAAGAATAAGTAAATAAAATCTAAAAGTAGTATGATTTATTATAAATAATTTAGAAAAAATAGGAAAGTAAACAAAAAATCACCCCTTGTTACTCTAATATACTTATATTAATATTTTGTGTCATTTCATTCTAGCCAACTTTCTGTGCACATTTGTGTGTATATATAATAAAACTTGTTTTGTTCAATACATAATGTGTTATATTTTGTTTAAATAGTCTTTACGAATATAGTTTTATTGGCTAAATATGTTACATGAGATTACCATAATTTATTTCACCAATCACTTTTTTAAGATATTTGAATAGTTTCTATGTCTTTGCCAGTGTAAATAGTGCTATAATGAATATCCTTGCATATGAAGCTTTATCAGGTTTTTATTTTTTCTCTCATATATTTGGAAATGGAATTACCAAGTCAAAGTATATGAACCGTGAATTCTCTTTCTGATAAATTACAAAATTCAGGGTTTCAATAAGGTGGAGAGGGAAGGGAAACTTGCCACTCTAATAATTTAGTAATTAAAAATCAGATTATTGTATTTTTAATTTTGTTTCCCATATGTGACACAAAATCGGTTTTGTGGCTTACCCTTTACAGGTACTCCTTTGCAATCGTGGGCATCAATATAACTGATCTGACATATAATCTACTGGTGAGCGGAGCTCTAAAAACTCATTTCTATAACATCGCCCCAGAAGCTCCAACATTGTCTCACTTCCAACAAACATTCTGTAAGTGCCCTGTTGCTTAATCATCAATGTAGTTTTCTATAGAACATGCTAGACAAGTGTTGAAGCTGAGATATCTTTGTGATTTAGTTTCTTTGGGGACTTTAAATTTCCTCTTATGATTTTAATTTTTGTTATTGTTTTTCTCCTTTGAAAGCCTACACTTATATTTTCAGGCATTGTGCATTTATCATCTTTCCCAGCCCTTGAATGATACCCAATGTATCTATTTCTGGTCAGACTTAAAGACATTATAGGTGTCTCCCTTGATCCAGCATGGCTTAGCACTCGAGTACAGACTTTGACAACAAATTCAGTTGACTCCCAGATCTATGTTTACTAACCTCTCTAAGCCTCAGTTATCTCATCTATAAAATGAGTTTTTTCCTTATAGAGCTGCTATGAGAATAAAATGAGATGATAGATAAAATATTTTTCTTAGCTAGCCCCATAGTTAGTGTTCAGTGAATATTAGAAAGAGCAGGTATTGGTTTAGTGGGTGATAGTGACCTAGGTCCCCCCAGTAAAATTGTCCAGAAGTATGACTCTACAGTCATGCTTGTAGTCGCCAAGCCCTACCTGTGTGCTCAGAGCTTCCCAGTCAGCTTTTAGTCCAACCAGCTTTTTATTCAGTCAAAAATATTTATAGACAGCTAGGGATTATCAGATGCCCGAGTGTGATGGTTAAACATATATCTTCAAATTCTTTGACACTCCTCGCACTAAGAAGTAAGGTTTATTTGTCCCTCTCACTACTTGATTCTGGGCTGACTGCTTGGTTAACCAATAGAGTATAGAATAACTGACACATGGCTACTGAGACTAGATCAGAAAAGGCTTTTGCCTGGTTCTGTGGGACTGGGCTGAGTTTGGAGGCATGGAAGCATGAGCCACTATAAAAGGGATCTGATTCCTCTTGTGAGGAAGCCCGGGACACAGCATGTGGAGCAATCTATGTAGGTGATCTGACTGACAGCGTCAGATGAGGTCCCAACTGATATCCAGCATCTACCACGAGACATGTGAGTAAAGATGTCTCAAAATAGTTCCTGCCATCTTGCTGTTAAGTCACCTCAACCTTCAGGTCTTCCCAGGTGAGACTCCAGACATTGTGGAAGATCCCCTCCAATGCCCTTCCTGAAATCCTAACCCACTGAATTCATGAGTATGTTAAAATGGCTGTTTTAAACCACTGGATTTTGAAATAATTTCTTAAGCAGCACTTGAAAACGGGAATGGTAAGGAAAGCTTCAAGCATGAAAGAGAGTGCAAAACAAGCAGGAATAAAGCCACTAGAAGGAAATAGAAAAAATACAGAGAGAAAAAAAGGTAAAAATCTGTATCATTAATATCCCCAAAGTGATAAAACATTGTAACTATGAAACAAGAACAAGATACTATAGAAAGAACATTCCAAGGAAAAAAGACACACTTAGAAATTAAAAATCATGAGACTTCCAGTCAAGATGGTGGTGTAAGCAGACTTGGCTCACCTCCTTGGACAACCACATCAAAATTAACTAAAGTATAGAACAACCATCACTCAGAACTGTCAGAAATCGAGTTCAATGGAAGTTTGACAACTACAGAATTAAAGAAACCACATCCATCCAGAGTGGTAGGAGGGGTGGAGGTGGGAAACAAGTTGGTCCCATAACACATGTGGTAGATGAAAATTCAGAAGGGATATCTCAGGAGCAAGGAGTCCCAGCACCACATCAGACCCCCTGGCTGAGGGATTGAAGATAAGTCCCCACAACTTGAGTCAGTGGAAAAAACTTCTGAAACCCCAAGCAGTTCCTCTTAAAGAACCCACATAAGGGCTCATCTACTCAGACTCACTCTCTCTGGGCTCTAGCACCAGGGTAGCAGCTTGAAAGTCACCAGTAATATACAGGGAGAAACTCAAGTGTCTGACATCAAGGCAAGCAGAAGCCAATTTCCCTTTTCTGAACCCTCACCCTACAGAGCCACAGAGCTGGCAAGCTGGTGCCATAAATGAAATTCCATCAATCTGGCTAACACTGTTTGGCATACCTTGCAGATCCCCAGAGATTCAGCCCCACCCAATTTACCAGCCCAGCCAAGCTGCTAATCCATATGAATGGCTGGTCTTGGCTCACGCTCCACAGCTTTCTAAATCCTCTCAAACAAGCAACACCTGGCCTCAGTGAGTCCCAGGCATAGCACTAGCAACAGTCAGCCTAGATTCACAGCTTGGCTTCACCTGGAAATCTCCAGGCCCAACACAAGTAGCAGCCTTTTCAGATTGTTTTATACTCAGACAGGGTGCCCTGGGAAGAATACAGGTAGGGATTGACCTTGCCATGCACCACCTAGGAAATCCCAGAGCCTGCCCACCCAGTGGCAGCTACCAACCATGTCAGCACCACCACCCTGCCCCCACACAGCTGATCCTCCATGGAGGGCAAAGATTGATGGTCAGTGATCACAGCCAATCCTTGCAGCTGACTGGCCTGAGGAAATCCATCCCATTGACCTGTTAACAGCAGTCAAGGCTCAACTACAACAGGAAGGTGTACTCAGCCCACATGAAGGGCACACCTCGAGTACCCAGCTTTGGTGATACAGGAGGCTGTGCCACTGGACCCTACAGGACACCTACTACATTAGGCCACACTACCAAGACATGGAGTCAAAGTAGCTCTACCTAGTACATGGACACTAACACAGGGAGGCTGACAAAACAAGGAGACAAAGAAACATGGCCCAAATGAAAGAACAAATCACAATTCCAGAAAAAGAACTGAACAAAATGGTAATAATCTATCAGATGCAGAGTTCAAAACACTGGTTATAAGGATGCTCAAGGAACTTAATGAGGACTTCAAGAGCATAAAATAGATCTGGTCAGAAACAAAGGATACATTAATTGAAATAAAGAACAATTTACAGGCAAAGCAATAGAGTGGATGAAGCCAAGAATCAAATCAATGACTTGGAACATAAGGAAGCTAAAAACAACCAATCAGAAGAAAAAAAAAGAATTCAAAAAAATGAGGATAGAATAAACAGCCTTTGGGACAACTTCAAGCCTTCCAACATTTGCATCATAGGGGTGCCAGAAGGAGAAAAGAAAGAACAAGAAATTGGAAATCCATTTTTAAAATAATGAAGAAAACTTCCCTAATTTGGTGAAGGAAATAGATAATGCAAATCCGGGAAGCACAGAATTCCAAACAAGATGGATGTAAAGAGGCCAACTCCAAGACACATCATAATTAAAATGCCAAAGGTAGAGATGAAGAGAGAATCTTCAAAGCAGCAAGAGAAAAGCAGTTAGTCACCTACAGGGTGTTCTCATTAGACTGTCAGCTGATTTCTCAAAAGAAACTTTTCAGGCTAGAAGAGATTGGCAAGAAATATTCAAAGTTATAAAAGGCAGGGATCTAAAGCCAAGATTGCTCTACCCAGCAAAGCTATCATTTAGAATCAAAGGGCAGGTAAAAAGCTTCCCAGAGAAGAAAAAACTAAAGGAGTTCATCATCACCAAACCATTATTATACAAAATGTTAAAGGGACTTACTTAAGAAAAAGAAGATCAAAATATGAACAATAAAATGGCAATAAATACGTATCTATCAAGAATTAAATCTAAAAAACAAACTAAGCAAACAAGAACAGAGTCAGAATCATGGACACTGTGAGTGTTTTAATGGTTGCCAGATGGGAGAAGAGTGTGGTGAGATGGGTGAAAAGGTGGGAGGATTAAGAAGTACAAATATGTGGTTACAGAAGTGCCATGGGGATGTAAAGTACACTATAGGAAATGGAGTAGCCAAAGAACTTATATGCATGACCCATGGGCATGAACAATGGTGTGGGGATTGCCTGAGTATGGGGCATGCTGGGGGGAGGGTGTGAAGGCAGAGAAATCAGGACAACTGTAATAGCATAATTAATAAAATATAATTAAAAATAAATAATTTAAAAATTAAAACTCACATAACAGAAGTGAAATCACCAGGAAGGATTAGAGAATAAAGCTGAAAATATTTGTAGAATGTAATAGAACAGTATAGATGAAAAATAAAAAGTAAAGGTTGAGCCCTGGCTGGTGTGGCTCAGTGGAGTGCCAGCCTGCAAACCAGTGGGTTGCCAGTTCAATTCCCAGTCAGGGCACATGCCTGGGTTGCAGGCCGGATCTCCAGTTGGGGGGCTTTCAAGAGGCAGCCACACATCGATGTTTCTCTCCCCCTCTTTCTCCTTCTGTTCTCCTCTGTCTAAAAATAAATAAATAAAATCTTTAAAAAAATAAAAATAGAAAAAAAAAGTTTGAAAAATTTAAGGATCATTCTAAGAAGCCTTATAACTGAATAATAGAGGTGCCGGAAAGAGGAGTGAAGCTAAAATATAGGAATCAAAGAAATAAAGAAAAATTTTCAGAAGTAAAGGATGAGTTTTTATATTTAAACTAATAAGCACCAGCATAATAGATTAAAATAGTATCACACCAAGATCAGTATCATTGTAAAATTATGACATGGGAAAAAGATTATTCTAAAAATCTTCAAAGCCATTATATAAAGAATTGAGAATCAAGACAACATTGGACTTTTTAACAGCAACATTGTATTCTATAAGACAGTGAAATAAACAATTTCTTCAAATATTTAAGAGACTGTTTTTTAAAACCTAAAGGAATATGATTTCCAACTTAGAATTCTATACCCAGTCTAACTTACCAATTAAGTATAGGAATATAATGAGGACATATTTTTAATGCAAGGTCTTAAAACATTCTACCCTCTTGTAACTTTATCAGGAAGCTCCTAAAATATGTTTCCACAAAGTAAAAGTGTAATCCTAAAAGAAATGTGTTAGGTCCAGAAAGCATAAAATGTCATAGAAGAGAAGTGAAGAAAATCCTCAGGATGAAGGTGAAGGGAAAGCCCAAGATGATGTCTATGCAATAGTCTGAGAATAATAAATCCAGATCTTAGCAGGTCAGAAGTCTCTGGGAGAGTCTCTTTGAAGCATATGAAATTGACAGAATTAAATTACTTTTCCCAAGGCCCTCACCAGATTTTAGAAAGAGCAGAAATCCCCCTGTACATTGAAATATAGACAGAGGTACTCGGACCTTTATAGTGGAAGAAAGCAGTGCTTTGAATTCATTGTTTCTCCATCAGACATGATCAGTTCTGCCTGTTTCTTCTGTAATATACTTGCAAGTGCCTGTGTCCTTGCATATGTCTCTGCTGTCTGCTAACTGAATGCAGTGTAGCAAAACCAAGACACATTCAAGCAACAACAAATACACTGCAGGCTTGGATTGGAAGGCCAAATTAGTATTGAAAACAGGTATTTTATCCAGGTGAAAGAATGTAAGAAGATAATAGCTCTATTAGTCTGTCTTTGCAGTTATTCAGCAAACACTGCACTGCCAAGGTAGTGCTCTACAAAGACTGCATTTAATCTAAAGCTCCACTGAACACACAGCTCCACTGTCATGAAATAAGGTTAGTTGTAATGAGCAGAGGGAAAGTATAATGGCCGGAAGAGGAAAAAGAATTATTTTTCTTTGACCTTCAAAAGAAGGAACTATTCAGTAGGAATAAGAACCAGAGGAAGAGAATAAACTGGAAAGCCAGCTGATGTTAGGTCCTGGCTCCCAGCCTCCAGCTATAACTGTTTAATTGTGCCCCATCCAAGTAGTTTTTTAAACCAAGTATCCTTATCTATAAAATGAAGATATATCAGCATTACCTACTCCGTAAAACTGTTTAGAGAATCGAGTAAGAGACTATAAACAGTAGCCTGGCCTGTTTCCTCCCTCTACATTCCACACTGTTTCGTTGGCTTCCTTCACTAATCAGTAATGATCTGGAATTCTTTGCCTGGCTCCCTCTCTCCAAAAGACCAAGAATTGGGGAATATAAAAATCCTATCTTGTTCTTGTATCTTTACATATTTGTTCATTGAAAGATGGGCCAATGACCAAATGACCAAACAGATTAATGAACATTCTGTAATGTTATATAAATGAGTGGAGGTTTATGATTACAATATGTACCTTGGAAGCCATGCCACCATTCCCACATTTGATTAAAATCATGTTATAGTCTCTAATTATTTTCCTGATGGGACAGACAGAGTCCCAGGAAATCAGTCTATAAGTTCTACAGCTTGACTTTTGTAGCCTGAAGAGGAAGGATCCTGAGAATGGAGTCAGATTATTAACCACCCTCACCTCTACTCCTATCCTTATCTGTCTTTAAAACTTTTCAAGATGTTTTTCTGTATGAGTATTTTTGCATGTAGGTAGGAAAATAGGGAAACCAGATGGAGCTGCATTCTTCTAAAACTCTGTACTACACTAGATCATGTTTAGAGTCAGTTGCCAGTTTACTGCACATTGTGGAAGAATAGAAATTTTTATGTACACTGTGAAAAAGTGAACACTTCATTAAAAGATAACTTTGCACAGTGCTTCTTTATTATTGTCAGTAAGAGTAGAACTCATGAGATGCTAATGAAATGCTTTTTTTTTAGAGAGAGAGAGGGGAAGGGAGGGAGAAAGAGATGGAGAGAAACATCAATGTGTGGTTGCATCTCAGGCATCCCCTACTGGGGACCTGGCCCACAACCCAGGCATGTAACTTGACTGGGAATCGAACAAGTGATCCTTTGGTTCACAGGCCAGTGCTCTGTCCACTGAGCCACACCAGCCAGGGCTAATGAAATGCTTTCAACTCATCATGGATGATTTTAATTCATAATGTTGGAAAACTGACTATATACAACACAGCTCAGATGTCTTTATTTGAGCTCAGAGGCCAGGTCAGGAAAATTATGTGTGTATTTTATATAGCAAGGAAAGAAGAAATTATAAATGATCGCAGATTTCATTTAGAAACATAAAAATTATATTTATTTAAAAAGCCAAGGGAACTTTAAAAAAGTGTGTTTTCTAGACCAGTAGTTCTCAGACTTGAGTGACATGAACGAGACTCATCTTACTGAATTGTAATGTCTGGTTGAATCTGGGAGGGTCTACATTTTTAAAAGGGACCCTCATACCATTCTTGGGATACCTTTAAGAATTCACCCAGTCCCTGAGATGGATGAATGATTGCATTGTTTGGGATAAATAAGATACTGAGATTAGAGGAAATGAGTTTCTGTTGGTGTGCACTGAAACAACCACCTTGGTAAACAGACACCAACTTGTGGCATGTGAGAAATGGGAAGGAGAAATAAGGATGCTTAACCTGAAAAAGAAGTAGTAGGCGCAGGGCATAATGGGCACTTCAAATACCTGAATTGGAAAATCATGGGATTTGTTCCAAGAAATACCAGACAAACATAGTTTGGCTCCATGAGAAGAGCCTTTTAAGAATCAGGTTCTTGGAATACCACTCAGCCTTAAAAAAAGAAGGAAATCTTACCCTTTGCAACAGCATGCATGGACCTGGAGAACATTATGCTGAGTGAAATAAGCCAGTGAGAGAAAGACAAGTACTATATTACTTCACTCATATGTGCAATCTAATGAACAAAAAAACAAACAAAATAGAGACAGATGCATAAAGAACAGACTGACAGCTGTCAGAAGGGAGCGGGCATTGGGAGGCTGGGTGAGAAAGGTGAAGAGATTAAGAAAAAACTCAGACAATAGTATGGTGATTACCAGAGGGAAAGGTGGTGGGGAGAGGTAGAAGAGGGTATAGAGAGGATAAATGGTGATGGAAGAAGACTTGACTTGGGATGGTGAACACACAGTACAGTATACAGATGGTGCATTATAGAATTGTACACCCAAAACCTATGTAATTTTATTAACCAATGTCACCCTGATAAATTTGAAAGAAAAAGAAAAAGAGGCAGAGGAAGGGAGAGAGAGAGAGAGAAACATCCATCCCAGAGGTCCTGTTTAGGACCCACAGAGAGAGACAATACACCCAGATGGAACTGGTAGGTTTCAAATAACTTTACTCTCATCTGAACTTTTTTTTCTGAAAATAAATTCCTCAAATCCAATGGGAAAAAGAAAAAAAGAATCAGGTTCTTCATCCATGGAACAGACTACTGGCAGTGTTGCCACCAGAAGAGTTCAAGGCTAGATGATGCCTCGGTGAATCCAAGCATTGGGTGGAGGAGAGGTGGATGGACGGGAGAGGTCCTGGGGTCACCTCAGGACATCTCTGATCTGGGTCTCCTCAGATGGTGTCAGGTTCTCATGACAGTGTCTTGTGCAGCCCAGAGGCATTTGGATGAGTGATGGTATGTGTCCCTGTCAGAGATGGTTATGTTAACTTGAGTTAACACTAATTAACATAACAGCAATGTGTGCAGAGGGGCCAAAGACAGTCCAATCCTAAAAGAAATGGACCAGTCAAAACCCAAAAAAATCAATATAAATTCACTCTCTCCTTAGTACCCTTCCTCCTATAGTTGTGGAGAGACCATATACTTAAAGACATATGAAAACACCTAACAGTGTAATGAATGAGTAGTCAAGTGAGTTTGTGGAAGTGGACCAACATCTGGCAGTGTGTATTGGGATAAATGGGAGCAAAGGTCAATTCTAATTTTATATTATAGTAAGATATGAATAAAGATTTTTAAAATTCTACTTGTGAAACTATGTTAAAGGTTTTCTTGTAAGTAGATAGTTACCAGAAAAACAAAAGTTATTTAATTTATTATTATTATTTTTTATTGTTGTTCAAGTATATTTTTTCCAAAACTCTCTTCCCATGCACCCTATCATCTCTGCTGCTCACTCCTTTCTCACAGAGGTGAAAAATCTAGGATTCAAACCAGGTTTCTGGTTCCAGAATCCTTGCTCCTACTTTCTACTGACTTTTAATATTAACACAAAGAAAAGCTTGTGTAATGTTGGGTTTTCTTTTTTTAACTAGGATTATTTCCTCAAATATTTTTTGTAATATATAGAGACATTTGACCTTGCAATTGGTATACTATGTACAGATATTTATTACTATCTTTTTAAAAAGCTGTTCACATATCCATTCTGAATGTGGTAGAGGGAGAGAACATAGCGGAGAAACAGAGCACAATGAATAGATTCTCATATAAAACATTTAACGTTTATTCCAAAAATTTCCCAATGCAGATCATTCATAGATAACATTTATGAGACATAAAAGTATTTGAATATGAAATTATGCTTCAGAGCAAGGAAGTCTTACTAACAATTTCATGTAGTTTAATGACTAGTCTGTGTTGTTTAGAGTTGATTTACAATTTTTATTTTCTCATAATAGATTGTCAGAACGTATTTGTTTAATTTGTCAGAGTAATTTAGAACTTAAATCAAATATCAAGAGAAAAAAGGCTGAGTGGAGTAATTTTGAAAAATTAGAATATTATGTTAATGTAATCAAAAGGGAAGGATGAAGTGGTCGCTGTCAGCCTTTCAGAATATGTTCCAGATGTGATTCATATTCAAGACATGCAGAATGGATTTGTATTCCTGCTTGAAAGGAGTGAGAATAATTCCAGGACTAATAGCAAAAATCTTTCAGATTACTAGTTCCTACTGCACTGGTTTCAAAGAAAAAATGTTCATAGTAGTATTTGAGTGAAATACTTTTATTTAAACACTCTGATCACTTCTTTGAGCTCCATGTGACTGTTATTTGGTCTCACCTCTCTTTTAGCCATTCAGGGTGACTTTGAATGTGATTAAGAATTTTTTTCCATCCTGCATTCTTACTACTGTTTTATCTCTAACAGGCTATTTGATGCACGAGTTTCATAAGTTCTGGATTGAAGAGGACCCCATAGACATAATGGAATTCAATCGCGTGCGGGAGAAATTCCGCAAGAGGATCGTAAAACAGCTGCAGAACCCAGACATGGCGTTATGCCCACACTTTGCTGCCTCAGAAGGTTTAATCAACATGTAGTTGCCCACGCTGATTTTAATGGATACCCCGGAACACTGCCTCATTGTCGTGTTAGATCTCTGCTTTGTCCCAGCTCACACACTGAGTGCACACAGTGATTGTATGCATGCCTTTTGGTACAGTGTTTTCATCTTTTGGGCATACTTACCAGATCCCCAGATGCCACTCTTTCTGAATATCTGTCATCCAGTGACTGCCCATGTTATGGCATTATGCAGTGTTACATCCTGCCTTGACACCAGGTATGGAAAGAGTTTTCTATTTTTTTAGATTGTTTTCCTCCTTCTCATAATTCAGCATTGAAGAACTGTATTTCTGTAGCTGTATTTTGTATGTAAGAGATTTATCTGAATTTTATTCTGTGGAAGCCTTTTAATTTATTGGTGTTTCATGACCACTGCTGCTAGCTTTTCAAGCCAGGTTCATGCTTGGGAGTCATTCCAATAAAGTATAAGACTTAAAATAATACAGACAGACAGACACATGATAAGCCAAACCGTTCCTGCAAACGTAACTGAGCTTCACGGAAATGTAATGAGGCTTACAAGGAGCAAATTTAGATAGGTGTTTTTTTGTTTGTTTGAATTATATTGTAAGTTACCCCCAAGTCTGTCATAGTCATTTAGATATTAAATTATTTTGTTCCCATAAATTCACAGGCTTGGATGCCTAGATATGCCTATGATGCTTAAAGCCTCAGAAAAGAAGTATGCATACGTACTTCAAAAGCTGCAAAAGGACTCTCACTGCCTGCCTCTTGCTAACACAGAGTTATACCCTGGCACTGTTCTGATCCAAGCATCTTTGCTTGGGGAACTTGAGTGCTGACTGGTTTGTTTTCTCTGTCAAGAGGCAATATTAAAAAACAGTTTGTAAGAAAATGTGTTGCAAGAGAGGAATCTAAGCTATGTCATTCTGCAATATTTCTTGGAAATAATGACCTTGTATTGATAGAAGAATTGCTTGGAAGAGGGAAAAGACCAAATCATTCCAAAACTGCTGAAAATCATTTTAAAAACCATGATTTGATTGGAATTATGATTGTAGTCTGTTGAATAGTATTTACCATGGCATTTCATACCCATGGTATTTTATACCTTCTATCAATTTTAGTATTATTAGATATTTGTGTAATCACTTGCTTATTTAAATGAATTTGAGTACTGCTTGTCAGTTATATGAATAAATTACATGTCATTCTACTCTTAATGTATAGTGGATTCCATTTTAATATCTTAGTGCTAATACAGCTTCTGAATATGCAAATATGTGAGTGGGTAGAATATCAAAGATGAACAACCTAGGGCTGAATATAAATCATGCCATCATTCAGAGCAACCAGGAATAAATTAGATTGTGTCATGTCTGAGAAACTTCTTTTATTTAACTGATCTTGAGGCCCAGTGCTGCTTTAATGAAAGAATAATATCCACCTTTTTCTTTGTAGCTTCCTATAAAGACTGGTTTGTCTGCTGCTAGACAACTGACAAAGGAAACAATCTGCCTGTCATTTCCTTGTCCATTCTGGCTCCTCTGGATTTTGCTATCGTTTCCCTCTCAGCTCTGTACCAGGCGGCAGCATTTTGCACCCCATCCATTACAGCCCTTTGCCCCTCCCCAGAATGGGGAGGATGTGCACCATGAGTAATGACAAGAATATCTATTCCTCTCTGGAGGAGGTGAGAACTTGTGAACCGGGTAAATGGCCCACCTTGGGAGGCCTGAATTTCTACTGCAGTTGCGACTGCCACAGAGGAGAGCATTATTCCACGCGCAGTCCAGCCTTTGTCAGCCACACGTGCACGCGTTGTCTCTTTCTGTCTGCGGTGGCCCTGCATCACTGACACAGCTTGACAGTGTGTAGCATTTACACCAGCACATGCCTTTCCTTTGCATGTAGACAGAGTTGGCAGTAACAGCGCTGGGAGTTTTCCCTTCCAGGTCCTTGAATGATTTCTCTCTCTTTTATCTGATCATGGCTGCACAATTTTAGGATTAAAAAAACTCTGCCAGTTCTTTCTAGTTCAGACTATTATTAGATTTTCTATTCACACCTCTTTGTGGAAGATGCATTCTACCTAGAAACATGAAGTGAGATGAGAAAGAGAAAAGGAGAAGGTTTAAAAAGCATTAAAAATGTGTGATGTGTTTCCCTTGAGCATTCTTAGCTTGCTTTTATGTGTTCCATTAAACCATAGTTGAGCACTTAAAATGCAAATGATATAGCAAGCCTCTTCCAAGTTTTCCAAAACACTACTTGCTACCAGAAAAACACATTCCAGTTCACACTACAGGAAAAAACTCGTTGAAGCACCATTTCTGAAAATTATGACTTCAATCTGACTTTCCTTCTTACAATCTTGTTATTGTATTGAAAAAAATATCATTTGTCTGATAACCCACCATCTTTTCTATTTGAAAAGAAGCTTAAATACGGGTTGAGCAAAAGCAGGTTTACAGCTGTAATACAAATAATACAATAAATAATATGTAATAATACAAGAATAAACTGTGTTTTGCATACTCACAACTGTAAACATGCTTTTGCACACCCTGTATGTGCCAATTCCAAATGATAGCATGCTCTTTCACTGTATCTTCCAGACCGGAACACTTGAGAGAGGAAGAGGATGTTATTAAAATTTCTTTAGGACAACAGGGTAAACTAGGACAGTTTGAGGAAACTGAGATGTTAGGTGATTAAGAGAGACCTAGAGACTTAAGTAGGGATAACCTACCCAAAACTCAGTCAGGCAAACACAACCCAATTTCTTCACTTTCTAACCTCTGCAAGAGAAGTACATACACCATAGTGACATAGACATCGTGATAACCAGAATACTACCCAAAATCTTTTCTTATTATTTTGTTGTATTTTTCCATTTCATTTAGCCCTCTTATGCCTCCCTCCCTCTGTAATCACCATACTGTCGTCCATGTCCATGAGTCCTTTCTCCTTTTTGCTCAGTCCCTCCAGCCCCTACCCTCCCTCCCACACACACACCCATAGCTGTCAGCCTGCTCTTTATCTATGAGTCTGTCTCTATTTGCTTGTTTAGTTTACTCATTAGATTCCACATATGAGTGAAATCATATGGTATTTATCTTTCTTTGACTGGCTTATTTCACTTAGCATAATGTTTTCCAGGTCTATCCATACTGTTGTGAAGGGTTTTATGGCCAAGTAGAATTCCACTGTGTAAATGTCCCATAGTTATTTTATCCACTCATCTACTGATGGGCAATTTGACTATTTCCCAATCTTGGCTATTGTAAATAGTGCTGCAATGAACATAGGGATGCTTATGTTCTTTTGAATTAGTGTTTTGGGCTCTTTCAGATATATTCCCAGAAGTGGGATCACTGAATCAAAAGGCAAATCCATTTTTAATTTTTTGAGGTATCTCTATACTGCTTTCCACAGTGGCTGCACCAGTCTGCATTCCCACCAACAGTGTACAAGGGTTCCCCTTTCCCACATCCTTACCAGCACTTGTTGTTTGTTGATTTATTAATGATAGTTGTTCTGACATGTGTGAGGTGATATCTCACTGTGGTTTTAATTTTCATTTTTCTGATAATTATTGATGTTGAGCATCTTTTCATATGTCTATAAGCCCTCTGTATGTCCTCTGTGGAAAAGTGTCTATTCAGGTCCTTTGCCCATTTTTTAATTGGATTGTTTGATTGTTTGTTTTTAGTTTTATAAATTCTTTATAAATTTTTATATTAACCGCTTATCAGATATATCAGCAAATGTTCTCCCATTCTATGGGTTGTCTTTTTATTCTGTTGATGATTTCCTTCACTGTCCAAAAACTTTTTAGTCTTATGTAGTCCCACTTGTTCATTTTTTCTTTTGTTTCCCTGGCCTGGGGAGATATATCTGATAAAATATTGCTTCTAGCAATGGCTGAGATTTTACTACCTATGTTTTCTTCTAGGATTTTTATGGTTTCAGGTCTAACATTTAAGTCTTTAATCCATTTTTAATTTATTCTTGTGTGTGGTATATGAAGGTAGTCTAGTTTCATTTTTCTTCATGTATCTGTCCAATTTTCCCAACACCATTTATTGAATAAACTATATTTTAGCCCAGTGTATGTGCTTGCTTCCTCTCTCAAATATTAATTGACTATAAAGATGTGGTATTATTTCTGGGTTCTCCAGTCTGTTCCTTTGATCTGTGTGTCTGCTTTTATGCCAGTGCCATTCTGTTTTGATGACTATGGCCTTATATTACAGTTTGATACTAGGTACTGTGGTTCTTCCACCTTTGTTCTACTTTCTCAGGTTCTCTGTTGCTATGCAGGGCCTTTTGTGGTTCCATATATATTTTTGGATTATTTTTTCTAGTTCTCTAAAATAAGTCATTGGAATCTTGATAGGTGCATTGAATCTATGGATTGCTTTGGGTAGCATGGACATTTTAATGATGTTAATTTCTTCTTGTGCAGGTATGTGCTTCTGCTTGTTTGTATCTTCTTCAATTTCTTCAGTGTCTTATAATTTTCTTTTACATCCTTGGTTAGATTTATTCCTGGGTATTTTATCCTTCTTGAAGCAATTGAAAAAATAGTGACATTTTTTCATAATTTCCTTTCTGTTAGTTCATTATTGGCATATAAAAGTGCAACTGATTTCTGGATATTAATTTTGTATCCTGCTACTTTGATGAATTCATTTATCACTTCTAGTACATCTTGGTGGAATCTTTGGGGTTCTTTATGTACGGAATCATGTCTTCTGCAAATAAAGATGGTTTTACTTCTTTCCAAATGCCTTTTATTTCTTCTCCTTGTCTGATTGGTGTGGCTAGGATTTAGTTTTGGAAGATTGTATGATTCTAGGAATTTATCTACTTCATCCAGGTTGTCCAGTTTGTTGGCATATAGTTGATCATAATAGTTTCTTATGATCCCTTATATTTCTTTGGTATCAGTTGTTATTTCTCTCCTTTCATTTCTGACTTTATTTTTTGGGGTGTCCCCTCTTTTTTTCTCTTGATGAGTCTGGTTAAAGGTTTGTCAACCTTGTGTATTTTTTCTAAGACCCAGCTCTTGGATTCATTGATCTTTTGAATCATTTTTAGACTCTATTCATTTATTTCACTCTAATCTTTATTATTTCCTTCCTTCTACTCACTTTTGGCTTTGTTTTTTCCTTAAGTTCCTTTAAGTGCAAAGTTAGATTGATTATTTGACCTTTTACTTGTTTCTTGAGATAGGCCTGTAATGTTATGAATTTCTTTCTTAGGGTTGCTTTCCCTGTGTCCCACAGATTTTGGATTGTTGTGTCCTCATTTTCATTTGTTTCAAAGTATCTTTTGATTTCTTCCTTGATCTCATTGTTGGCCCATTCATTATTTAATAACATGTTATTTAGCTTCCATGTCTTTGTGTATTTTTCAGTGTTTTTGTGGTTGATTTCTAGTTTCATAGCACTGTGATCAGAGAAGATACTTGATATGATTTCATCTTCTTACAGTTATTGAGACTTGTTTTGTGTCCTAACATGTGATCTATCCTAGAAAATGTTCCATGTACACTTGAAAAATATATATATTTTTCTGATTTGGGGTGAAATGCTCTGAAAACATCAATTAAATCGATGATCCAGTGTGCTGTTTAAGTCCACTCCTTGTCAATTTTCTTCCTGGAATATCTATCCATTGAAGTCAGTGGGGTGTTAAAATATCCAACTCTGACTGTATTTCTGTCAGTCTCTCCCTTATATCCATCAAAATTTGCTTTACATAATTAGATGTTCCTATGTTGGGTGCGTAAATGTTTACTAGGGTTATGTCCTCTTGTTGGATTGTTCCCTTTATCATTATGTGGTGTCCTTCTTTGTCTCATACTATGGTTTTAAAGTCTATTTTTT
Organism: Trachops cirrhosus; assembly: GCA_028533065.1. NCBI lineage: Eukaryota > Metazoa > Chordata > Mammalia > Chiroptera > Phyllostomidae > Trachops > Trachops cirrhosus. Next base: position 67,892,990 of record CM052543.1, read on the forward strand.
TGGATATAAGTATTGCTACCCCAGCCTTTTTGTCCTTTCCATTTGCATAAAATATCTTTTTCCATCCCTTTATTTTTAGTCTGTGTTTATCTTTCAATCTGAGGTGGCAGCATATATATGGGTCTTGTTTTCTTATCTATTCAGCTACCCTGTGTATTTTGGTTGGAGTATTTAAGCCATTTACATTTGAGCTCATTATTGAGATATGTATATTGCCATTTTATTTTTAAACTATTTTCCTCTTTTTTTTCCTTCTTCTTAAAGCAAAACTTTTAGCATTTGTTGCAATACTGGTTTTGTGGTAACAAACTCCTTTAGCTTTTTCTTGTCTGGGAAGCCCCTTATTTCCCCTTCAATTTTAAATGATAGCTTTGCTGAGTAAAGTACCCTTGGTTGTAGGTCGTTGCTTTTCATCACCTTAAATATTTCATGCTACTTCCTTCAGGCCTGAAATGTTTCTGTTGAGAAATCTGATGACAGTCTAATTGGAGCTCCCTTGTAGGTAGCTACCTGCTTTTCTCTTGTAGCATTTAGAGATCTCTCCTTGTCTTTAAGCCTTGTCATTTTAATTATGATGTATCTTGTTGTAGGCCTCTTTGGGTCCATCTTGTTTGAGACTCTCTGAGCTTCTTGGATTTGTGTGTCTTTTTCCTTCACCAGATTAGTGAAGTTTTTGGTCATTATTTCTTCAGATAGGTTCTCAGTCCCTTGCCCACTCTCTCCTTCTGGTATTCCCATGATGTGGATGTTGTTACACTTCATGGTATCCCAAAGATTTCTAAACTCTCCTCATTGTTTTAATTATTTTTTCATTTTGCTGCTGTGCTTGGGTGTTTTTTTCTATCTTGCCTTCCAAATTACTGATTCAGTCCTTTGCTTCATCTAACCTATTGTTTATTCCTTCCAGTGTATTATTTATTTCAGGTATTGCATTCTTTATTTCTGACTGGACCTTTTTTACTGTTTCTGTGTCTTTTTTTCATGCTGTTGAGTATCCTTATAATCATTACTCTAAACTCTATATCTGATCAATTGCTCCCCTCCATTTCATTTAGTTCTTCTGGAGAATTCTTTAATTTGGGGCTTGTTTCTTTGTCTTCCAATTTTGGCTGCCTCTTTGTGTTTGTTACTATGTGTTAGGTAGATCTGCAAAGACTGTGCTTCAGACTTATGTCAGACGCTGCCTGTGACTGGCCCTGTGCAACCTGTTTGGAGCTATTAATGATCCACAGCTTGTGGCTCCCTCTGCTGGGCCTTGGTGTGTGCAGAACGAACCAGGTTGTGCCCCAAGGGTGGCTTTTACCAGCACTGCGCCTGGGGGAGGGTCAGCTAAAGTCTCAGAGCTCCCAGAGATCTGCCTTTGCCTAAAGTCTTTGTTTTAGGCTTTGTCTCTGAAACAGCCTCCAGCTGTACTCTTTAACAGCCAGGCTTAAGCTCCACAAAGTGGGGCAAGAGTGTTTCCTGTGAGCAGGGCTGTTGCTACCCCTCAGGTTGATGCCATTTCCAGAGGAGTGCTGTCTACTTGAGAAAGATGGCTTCTGCAGTGTGGGGAATGACTCAGCACAAGGATTCTGGTGGCTGACCCTTCTTCTCTCTCCCCAGAGCCACCAACCCCAGACTCTCCACACACATCTCTAGTCCGCTCTTACCTCCCTCTGCCAGAGCCCAGAGTAAGTGGTTACAAATAAGAATTTGTACACTGGCCCTTTAAGAGGCTCTCCGCATCTCTAGTCTTCTGTCTGTGGTAGACAGAAACCCCGCTGTTTTTCACAGCCTGATATTATTTGGGTTCCTTCCCTAGTACTGGTGCTGTAGTCTGGGGAGCCCAGCTTGGGATTCAGACCTCACATTTCCCAGGGGGAACTCCCCAGCAGTTGAAAGATCCCACTAGAATTAAGCTGCTGCTCATGGGGGCCTGCCTTTCCCTCTTCTTGCTGGCTTATGGGAAACCTCAAGGTGGTGGGATTAAAGAGCCTGTTTGGAGTTCTGCTCAGGCCAGAAGCTTTAGGGCATTTCGGTGGAAAGAGAAACATGTTGGACTTTGGACATGTGAACTCTTAAATAAAACATCCCTTTCATGGTTGAGGTTCTTGTGCCTCATCGGCCTGACTGAGCCGCCAGGGTGCTTCTGCTTACAGACACACCAACAGGCAGGATGCCGTCCATGAACGAGTGTGGATGCTGCACAGAAACCCCCAATAACTGGTTAGAAGGGGGGTCGGGATAGGGTTACAGAAAATAAAATATTGACTCGGTACCTGTCTATTATTTTATCTCTTATGTATTTAATCTCCAACATGGTCTGCCTTAGGAGACAGGCCACAGCAGGAAAGTTTGTGGCAACTGGGACAATGTGCCAAAGAGAAGAGAAAGTGAAATTAAACCTGTAAAACCACAGCTAACCCCCCTCTGCCATACAAGGTGAGTCAAGGTGGATCCCTTCAGGATTGCCACCTACCACACAAGGGCCAGGATAAATTCCACAGCATCACAAGGCATGGGTTTGGGAGTAGACTTTACTAGGGAAATTTCTAAAGCAAGGATCAGCAAGAGAAAAGAAGGTACGAATGCTTGCCCTTGTCCCAAGGCATGCCAGGGCCTGTGTGCTGGGTTACACACACAGTAGGTCTGAGTTCAGGAGAAAGCCCTGGCCCACTGTTGTTGGTCTAGGGCAAGCCTGAAAGAAAGCTTAGCAGAGGGGTGATGATCCGATGGGCCCACTCTGGAGCCAGGCAGACTGGATCTGGATGCCTGCTGGTTGGAAGCCCCGTGGGAGCTTTCACTGCCCTGCCCCTGCAGACTTTGGGGTCTGAGGGATGTTGCCATGGGGGTGGAAATCTCTGGTCCTAAGGGGAGCTGAGCTTGGATGTAACCCTTCTGCTGGGAGAGAGATGAGCCTTCAGACACAGCTGGCTTGTCCCAGCAGCCCAGAGAAAGCTTGTGAGTTATTTTTTGACAAATCTCATATCACACCCGTACACTTAAGTTTTAGAGGTAGCAACTTTTCTGTGCCGAGCATGTAGCAATTACAGAGGAGTAGGCACATCAATAGCTTCAAGCTGCATGATGCAAAGATAACTTTTGGTCAAGTTTTTACTGCTTCTTCAGAGCATGGCAGGACGAGGCCAGCAGCCTGGGGCATGTGTTCCAGGGTACGTGCTGCTAGCGCACCTTAGTCAGTGACCTGACTTCTCCAACTTTGCTTTTACCATCCGTAATGGAAGAATAACAATGACAGCTCCTCTTCAGAGGATTATTGTAAGAGTAAAAATCAAATTAGCAATCATTAATTAAAGCTCTTAGGAAACTCCAGAGTACTAGATAAATACATGTTTCATTATGATTTTTGTTATCCATTCGGTGTTTGAATATGATCTTACTCTAATAGAAAATTCAGCTGCAAAATTCATCCTTGTAGCCCATGTCCTTCATCAATTCAATTCAACAAATATTTATTGAGAACTACTTTTGTGCCAGGCATCATGCCAAGTCTGGGGATAAAATGGGGAAGAGACAGTGTCCTTTTGTCCTGGACCTCATAGTGTAAATCCGCCTTGCTTCTCTAAGTCTGGTCTTTGTGTACTGACATTGTTAGAAATGAATCACCGCAGCCCCTGCTCAGACCTGCTGAAGGAGAATCTTCATTTTATCACTCTCTCCAGATGATTCATGTGCACATTAAAGTTTGAGAAGCAGTGCTTTACAGGGTACTGATCTGGTCCCTCTCCACTGAAACTTGATAAGGTTTAGCCTCAGCTGTCAATGGTTTAGAAATAAATCAAGCATTCCTTTGTTTTCCCTCAACTTACTTTGTCAGTATAATTTGACCCTGTAACCATTTCTAGCACATTCTGTTGTGATCCACCCAGAGGGACAAACAAGAATTGGAGGGTTATTATGGACTGAATGTTTGTGACCCCCAAAACCACACATTGAAATCCTACCCCCTTATCTGCTTGTCATTAGGAGGTGGGGCCTTTGAGGGTGATTAGGTGATGAGGGCAGAACCCTCAGGAATGGATTTAGAGCCCTTGTAAGGAAAAGACACAAGAGATGACCCAGGTCTCTATTACGCAACCCTGTGCTATATCCCACCAGTTCAGGACTGAAATTCTATTCTACTTCTATTCTATTCTAGAAATTCTATTCTACTTTTCAGAATCTAAAAGAAAATATACCAAAATGGTTACCCTTGGGTAGCAAATTATGTTATTTTTATTTTATACATACCTATGTTTCTAGATTTTCTCCCATGAGGATGCATGATATCTACTGCATAATCTGAAGAAAATAATAAATGCTTTTACTTAAATAATAAAATAACACCCTATGAGACCAAAAGAATGGCCTTGGGAGTCTAAATTCACGGGTGTTCTGCGGCAGGAAAGAGGAGCCTGTCGTGAATAATCAGGCCTGGTCGCCCCGAGGAGTGAGAGCCAGCCCTAGTGGACTTCCCGATAAAGGTCCTGTCAGATAGCAGCTCCCTGGGCAGGTGCTGGCCGCGACCCTCCTTTTGCTTAGCCATTACCTTAGAGTTTCTCATCATCTCACTGGTTCTCAGAGACCACTAGTTTTGTTGGTTTTTCTTTTTAAAAAATTTGTATCAATAATAACTTCAGGCACTGAAGCAAAAATTCCAGACGGTGCATCCTCTGCCAACACTTTGTAGCTCTGAATAACGGCACCATGAATATTTATGTCTCATTATCACTGCTGCGAGGAATGACAGTTCCAGCACAAGTGACCATATTCGTTTCCTTCTCACTGCTCAGCCATGAATGTGCCGTTTTTGTTTCCTTCAACTTGGCAGCTCCACACACCCTGCAGTGGGTTTGCTTATGGTCCTGTTACTAAGGGGGAATGCTCCTCAAAAACATGTTTCTTCCTTTCCTGTGCAATAGAGGGTTAGACAACCATGCATTCACTCACCCACTCATCAGCAAATGTTCACTGACAACCTGCTGTATGTGTGCAGCTGCCAGGATACAAAGAAGAATAAAACATGCTCCTTGCCTGCAAGTCTCGTCAGGAGGTAGACACATACACAGTCTACCTCCTGACAGCGAGGTGAGTTTGATGGTTGGCACTAAGCCTTAGGTGCTGTGGGAGATGCCACTAACAAACCACAACAACGAAGGTGAAAAGAGTTCAGTCTGGGGAGAGTATCACAAGCAGGTCCGTTTTGTCACAGAGCAGTGGGCAGGGGATAAGAATGGCCATGGAGGCTTTGTTGAAGAGCTGGGACTTGAGGAGTCAAAAGTAGGACAGCAGGATTATTGGGACACTGGTAGTGCAGTCCAGGTAACACATTTGGGGGGGACCAAACTGGAGTTGGGGGGTAAGTATTAGAAGAGAAAACAGATTCAGAAACTATTTCAAATATTAAATGAAAAGGGATCAGTACCTGATTACAGGAGGAAGAGAGTATGCATTTGGAAAAGTTGGGATAGGAGTATCAGAGTATGGGAATGGGAGAAGAAGGCACCAATAAATCGAAAAATTTCTAGATTATTTTATGGAAACTTCATCAGTTTAAAATATGAAATCTTCCCATCCAGGTTCTTGTTGTTTCTCTTCAAATATTCTAATCTTTTTCTGGCCCCTCAATAACATTTTGTTATTTCCTTTATATGGGTCTCACTTATTTCTACTAAGTTTATAATAGAGATTTATTTCCTATTTCCCTATTGCTACTGTAAATTGGCATTTTTTTACACGATATTTTCTCCTTGGTTGCATCAAGTTAAGTTTTATTTGGTTGCAAATGGCAGAAAATCCAACTCAAGCTGTCATAAATAATAGTAGTATATATTGAGTGCTTATTATTACTAGATGTTGATCTAAGCCCTTCATATGAATTAATATTTTAATTCATTTAAAAGATGTATTGGCTCATGTAAATGAAAAAATGAATCATATATCTGGCTTCAGCTGCAGATGGATCCAGCAGCTCAGAAATCATCACTGGGATCGAGTTTGTCTGCATCTCTGGGCTCCACAGCGGCCGTGACTGAAACAGCCCCACACTGTATGCTTTTAGATTCAGGACCTAATGAGGGGCTTAGCGGGGAGCCTGCTTCAAAAAAACCCAGATACTGAGTCTATAACTAGCCCAAGTTGAGACATGTGCCCATCACTGTTAGTAGGGGAAATGGAGTTTGATTCACTAAACATGGTCATGCACCTCTCTCCCAAAACTGCATACACAGGGATCAGGGGAGGAGTCATTCACTCCCAAAGAAATCAGATATTCTTGCAAGGAGGAGAAATAGACACAGAGGCAGGGTAGCAAAGAGCAGCCAGTTACTCCATTGGTTACTATTCTGTCGATTACCATTACTACCTTGGATTAAAACTACACACACATACACATGCCCCTATATATTTGCATACATGTTAAATATATAAATATACATATTTATATATGTAACAACCAAACAGAATGGATTGTTTCAATGTTACTTTAACTTGGATGTTGTCCTAGATTGATTGCACTCGGAGCCCAAATTTTCTTATTTCCCTGAATCTGATCTCTCTGCCCTCCCCGTTGACAGTGAGCCTGGCCTTGGGCCTTGCTTTTGCCAATGAGAAAATATCAGATTCAGGGATATCTGAGGTTTGAGAGGTTGGAAAACCTTTGAGTTGCCTCCTCCTCACTTTCCGCTTCACCACCATCAGGACAACAAGCTTGGGCTAGCCTGCTGGACCATGTGGAGGAAAGTCCAGATGTCCCAGCTAAGCTGTCCTAGACCAGCCGGCCCAGGTGATCAGCCCGTTGACAGCAGATCCATGAACAAGCCCAGCCAAGCTTTGCCAGATCAGCAAAACAATCTAGACATGGATTCATGAGAAATAATAAATGGTTGTTTTAAGCCAGTAAGTTTTGTGGTGGTTTATGATGTAGCAATAGGTATCTGAAACAGACTAAATTAGGGTTCCTGCACCCAATTCCAATATGGGTGGGTGTTCACTCAACACCAGCAAACAACTCTTGGACACTTAATTTCAACACTATCTACCCAGAGACAGGATCAGATTCCACAGATTATGGTTCAGTCCCACAAGACTGCCCCCCTTGAACACACACACACACACACACACACACACACACTTCAGATGCCAGCTGCAAACTCGGTGCCTGTGTTTCTGACCAGCTGACTATAAATCAGAGGTTCCCACAGCCCCCTTCTTGGGTTTGATTAATTTGCTAGAAAGACACAGAATTCTGAGAAACATGTCACTCACTAGGTCACTGGTTTATTGTTAAAGGATATAACTCAAGAACAGCTAGATGGAAGAGGAGCATAGGGCCAGGTATGGGGAGATGGGCACAGAGCTTCTGTGCTCTCTCCAGGTACATCGCACTCCCCACATCTTCACCAGTCTGGAAGCTCTCTGAAACCTATCCCCTCAGGTTCTTATGGAGGCTCCTTACCTCCCTGGGGGTCAGGAGTGGGACTGAACTTTAATCACTTGGTTGGTATTCCATTGGCAAAGAGCTCCCATCCTTAGATGCTTTCCAAAAGTCACCTTATTAACATAACAAAAGACACATTTTTTCACTCTTAACACTTAGGAAATTTCAAGAGTCCCCAGAGCTGTGTGTTAGGAATTGTGGAGGAAAACCAAATACATATGAGACATATATTTTGATCACATAACACCAACATGTATTTCTTATAAATCACAATATCACACCTGCTCCATTTATGTCTAATATGATAATCAAAGTTAACAAAGCCCAAGACACTAATGGGCTAATTTGAGTAGTTAGGAAGATAACAGGAAAGAGATGGACGTATGCCTGTGGCCTGAATAGGTTGCTACAGTGGGCATGCTGGCAGCCTGAGGCCTTGGAGAGCAGAGGCAAAAAATACCAAAAGGCAGAAGTTACAAAAAACAGAGGTTGATGAATGAAACCAATCAACCTACAAGTTTCCATTAACACATTCGTTGAAATCTATTAGGTGATGCAGTGGTCTGGGCCCTTGGGCAAAGATAAAGGAACTGAGGAGAGGAGACTCATACTGGAGAAATGAGCAGAGCATAATGACCCTTGTGATATGACCCAGTGTGCACTGGAGAGATGCAGGAGCTCAGCACGGGAGAAAGGAGACAGCACTGGGGTGCAGAAAAATTGAAGGAGAAAACTGATCCATCTTTTTCCATGAAATGAGAAGAATATAATCCTCAGAAATTTAGAAGCTCAAATTTACATTGCAAAATTGCAGTTACATTGCAAACCATTTTTTTTAATCTGGAAAAATGATCTAATGGCTATGTGCTAGAAGAGAAAAGCAGAGGGTTGAGATCAGGGGACGTGGGTTTTCTTCCTCTTGACCTTGGGCAGGACACAGAATGTCTTTGCACCTAAGTTTCCTCATCTTTTATAAAATGAAGACATTAGGCCATCTCTAACATTTCCTTCTCTTCTAAAAGTCTCCAACTCTATATGAGAGAAGCATCCAACTAAAAAACAGAAAATTATTTCTATAATAGTTCATCTACCTTAATATTGGTCCAAGAGTCAGCTCTTCACCTGGAAGCTAGAAGAGAAAAAGCTAGCTAACGGTCATTTAAAAGCTGGAATGAGGGAGAGATACATGTTAGGCTTCAAATGTAGAATGAAAAAGAATAATCTTTGGCTACTATCTTTTTCCAGAAATGTTTTGAGTCTCCCAAGTGTAATGAGGCCTCTGTCTACCTTTCTAAAGGCGTGAAAATGATCAAGTAGTTTTCTCTCCTTGGAACACGAAGCCTCCGCATTCAAATAAATATCTGTGTTTGATGATGTAAGGAATGCTACCTTAATATCAACTCTCATTGCTTTCTTAACATTTGCAGGGGACCACATTATTTAGCTTCCAGTGCTCACCCCCAACCTAATCGCACGCCAATTTTCTTGTGGGCAAATAACTCTGACCCACATGTAGTCTTGGAAACAGGAAAACTCTTGGAAACCATTTCCCATAATAGAAGATGAAGGACTCAGATCCTCCTTCCCCCTGGCCCTGGGGGTGGGGGCAAAGGTGGTGCAGGTTACTGAGCTTAGCCAGTAAGGCACTCTCTGGGGACTTTGAAGTTGAGTCAGCTGGGAGAGGGTGGGATGTTATTCCTTTCCAGGTGTTGCCCACCTAACTCTTACTTCCCCGCATACCAGTTGAGATTTCCTTGGGTTTTCATCGTTTCTACGTTTCTAAGCCAGTTCTTCAGCCTCCCATCTACTATGTGAGCCCCCTGACATCCTACCAATAAATTCCCTTTAGATTAAGCTATTCTGAGTCAGCATCTGTTGTCGGTAACTGAGGATCCTGACTGACACAATTACGTTCCACCAGAACCAGTCTTGTCAGTCAGGATTATGCTGTCTCTTACTTCCTGTCCCTTTACATATTGTTTCCCCTGTGTCATGTGCTCTTCCTCCTTAAATAACAACTGACTATTTTTTGCATTTTTTTATGGAGAGTCTATAGGGAAGCAGTTTAAAGCAGTTTAAAATTCCGGTCTATCCACTTATAAAATATGTAACAAGCTAGTTGTTGACACTTTTGGCTTCAGCTTCTTCATTTGCAAAATGAATATAATAGAACCATCCACATCATGGGGTTGTTAGGAGGATCAATGTGTTATATTGCCTGAGGATAATTGCCTGAGAAATTCAGTAATATATTGAATAAGAATAATGTCTGGTAAAGGCTATATAACTGTTTACTATTGTCATTATGCACCCAAGTACTTTACAAAAAATTCTCTATGCCTTTCACAATTTATCAAGTAGCCACAATCATTCTCATTGTACAGATAAGGAAACTAACTGAGGCTCAGAGAAGTTAAAAGCTTGCTTTGGGTTGCACTGTAGTAACACAGCAGAATCAATTTCATGTCAGTATCTGACTGACTCTACTGCCTGCCTCAACTCTAGTTTCATCTCCTCCAGAAAGCCTTGAAACAGCACATTGGGATTGCGGGGGCTCTCTGGTGCTCCCACAATTCAGGTCATGTCCTGTCTTGCCATCGTGCTTTCACTGACTAATTGTGCCTCTGAATTTCAAGTTCATTCAAGGCAGGAGCTGGGCTTTCTCACCTTGTCAGTACCCCACACAGTGTCTACGACACATGTTCTCTGCAAAAGAGTTGAACGAGTGAAGGGAAGGGTATGAAAAGGGTATAGAAACAAAACTAAATAATTTTCATCTTCACCTCGGCTTTGCCGAGAGTCAGGCCAGAATCTCTGTGGTTACTCAGAGTAATGCAGAAATTTGTAAGTAGTCAGCTTACTTTATGTGGGCAGCCATCCCCAAAAAATCAAGTCAGAAGTGCACTGAGCCCAAAAAACATTTGTAACTGTTAAGCATGTAACTCACCTTCTAGGAATCAGTTCCTAGAATATAATCTGAAAAGAAAAGAAAAAGCTTCACAAAAAGAGATGTTCATTTATTGTTACTTTAAAATGAAAACAACATAATTAAAACAGTATAGTGGTAAATAAGGTTTTAAAATATTAATGACAAAAATAATATTTATAGCTAAGTTTATTAAGTACTTACACTGCAGTATAGACTGTTCTATGCACTTTAAATGTGTTAACAGCCCTCACAACAATGCTATGTATGAGGGAGGTATCACCATTATCTTACTTCTACAACTGAGGCACAGAGGTTGCCTAGGTTCATTTACACAACTAGTATGAACAGTGAGATAAATAAGTACTAACATGGGGAAGAAAAATTTTATACTATAATTTAAGTGCGAAAAGCAGTATGTTTATTTAGTGATCAAAGGCTGCTAAACACATAACATATATACAGAGACGTATACAGATAGTAAGAGGAGAAGACAGAGGAAGTGGGAGAAGGAGAGGGAAAGAGAATGAAGATACTCCATAATGGAAAGTTGGGGCAGGTTGGAGGACCTGGGTGATTTTTCTTACTTTTCCCCTTCCTTTACCTTATGCAAGCTCTACGAGGGTGGTAACTTGTTTCATTTTATGTTTTATTAGATCCCTAGTGCCTAGAACAGCGACTGGTCCATAGGAGACACTCCTTAACTGTTTGTTCAGTAAATGCATACAAGCCCTGGCTGGTTGGTTGGAGCATCATCCTGCACACAAAAAGGTTGCAGGTTTGATCCCCAGTCAGGGCACATACCTGGGTTGAGAGTTCAGTCCCTGTTTGGGGCATGTTTGATCTCTCTCTCTCTCTCTCTCTCTCTCTCTCCCCTCTCTAAAATCAATGAATATATCCTCAGGTGAGGAATTTATAAATAAATAAATGTATTTTCCATGATAACTAGTCTGTCTTTTATAAACAATGAAATTTAATTTCTAGAAAATACGATCTTGGAGACATAATGGCTCAGATTGAAGACTGACAATCAGTGAACTTAGCTTCAACTCTTCCTCTCCCTTGTCCCACTTTCACATCCAGTTAGTCTCCAAGATCCCTCCAATCTAAATAGAAACATCCTGTAGATTGATCCACCCCACCCACTCCCAGGGCTGACCCCCTCCCCCCTGTCTAATTCAGGCCTTATGAATTCGGATATGAACTATTTCAGGGGGTTCCAAATGGTTCCCCCACCACCACCTTCTCCCATCACTCTATCCTTCTCTTCATTGTGAATTTTGTTTCCCAATGGACTCCATCATCATGTTTTTCCATTGCTTAAAAATCTTCTTTGATTCCTCACAACCCATACTTCTTTTATATAAAAATATACATATAACTTTTAGACAATATTTTTATCTTCAAGGCATTTGGAACAACCATAGATGAGGCTCTTCTTGGAATGATAAGAACTTAGCATAAGGAAGAGATTTAGAGGCCATCTAAGTTAATTTATAAGTCCACATATTTAAACTCAAATCCTTAAATTTCTAGGCAAAATGAGTTGGTGCAGAGAATAAAAGAGGTAATCTTGATCTAACTTGGCAGACTGGAGTGAAGTAATTAATGTTGCAGTTTCTATTTAAACCCACATAACCTTAGACTGTTGCCTTAGCTGCCTCAAAGGCACCTTGCCTTTTAATCTCTCATCCCTCCAAACTTTGTATCATACCACTACCAGAGATATCTTTCTAAAACCCAAATCTATGTCATGCCTTTGAAAGCTTTCCATTCGTACAAAATAAGTCCATACTTGGTATTTAGATGGTGACAACCTTTTGTTATCTGACCTCTGCTGCAATAGATTGAGTGTAAACATGTCTCCAATTCTTCACCCCTCTCTGTTTCCCCAGTTTTTGCCATTTGAGTTTGCAGCTCCTCCCAGCAAAGGGTAGAGTCTGTTTCCCCACCCTTTGAATTCTGAATGGCCTTGTGACTTTCTCTCGCCAATAAGGTGTAGCAGAAATAACAGAGTAGCAATACCAAACCTAGGTCTCAAGAGGCCTTGCACTTCCACTCACATTCTTAGAATCCTGCCCTGGCCTGGTAAACAAACTCAGGGAAGGCTGCTAAAATGATGAGAGACACATGCTGCAATTATCTCTATCCACCTGGCCAGCATCCATCCAACCACAAGTGTGGATGAAGCCATCCTAGGCAAGCTATCCCCCAGCCTACCCATCAGGTCACTGCAGAGATATGACCACGCCGAGCTGAAATCACCCATGTCTGGCCCAGATCAGCAGACTCCCACAACTAGCCTCTATACTTAACAAGCAATCATAAATCCTTATTGTTTAAGCCACTCCATTTAACATGATTTGTTACACAGTAATAGCTAACTGAGACACCAAATCGCTTTCCAGCTTCTCCTCCCACTCTCCACCTTGTATCCCAATGTTCCTTCACCCAAATTGATACTTGACATTGCCTGAGTATCCCACAATCATGTCTCACTGCCTTTGCCATGCTATACCCTCTGCCTAGAAGGCCCTTTTCTCTTTCCTGTCTTGTGAAAGACATCTCATCATTCAAGATTGAGCTCAAATATCAGTCTTTCTTTCATGAGATGTTCATTGAAGCTAGGCACTGAGGTTTCAAAACTGAGCAAAACACAGTCTTCACTCAGTCAGCTGTCACTTGAGGAAATGGCAAACAAGTCACCGTGTTTTTCGGACTATAAGACACACTTCCCTCCCTAAAATTTGGGAGGAAATGGGGATGTGTCTTATAGTCTGAATGTGACTTACCTGGCTCGCTGTAAGGGTGGAGGGGCAGCGGTGGAGCAGGGTCACAGGTTATTAAATATTTTACCACATTTTTTTGCTTCAAAATTTTTTTTCCTATTTTCCTCCTCTAAAACCTAGGTGCATCTTAGGGTCCTAAAAATATGGTAATAGCTGCATCACTTCCTTATTCCTTTCCCAAACTCCCATAGATAAACTTAAGTCTTTTCTATTTCTTCCCAACCATTGTCATTCCTCAATTATAGCACTTCTCACACCAGCCATAATAACAGTTCCTAACATGAAGAAATCTTATGAAGAAAGATGATGTTATCAAGGAAAACCCTTCGTGTGGTGCATCAAACATAATAAGTGGGAAATAAACATCAGCAGTTGTGACTTTAAGTTAGCACTTACTGTCCCCCCCCCCGCCCCGCCCACTTGACAGCACATAAGTTTCTTGAGAGCAGGAACTGAGCCAAATTCATCATTATGCCTGAAGTGCTTAATACATATATGTGCCTAGCAAATAGTAAACACTCACCAAATGTGTGTTGAACAGAGCACCAGATGTGTAAGAACTGAGCACACATCCAATTATCTCAGAGGGGTCCAGGGGCCCTGGGTTCTTGTGTTATACTGGAGCGCCCTCTGCTGTGTGTGAGTCTGTTCGCACATCTGGGTGAGGCTACAAATAAAGCTAGAAAGGCTGGTTTCAGCCCACCTCCTTCACCAAGGGGTACTGCTCCCCTCCCCATTGCTGTGCTTGGGGTCATTTGTTTTATAGATGCTACCATCATGTTATTGTTTTCTGAAGGGACAGAATATTTTGGCTGAAATTTTATACCTTGTTTAGGTCATAAATATGTTTATAACAAAATAAGGAAGCGTATTCATGCCAATTATTCTTGCTGTCTCTCATCCAGACACCAACCCCCACACACATATGCACTGATCAGTGTGTGAGGCTTGATGAGACTAGACAAACTCTCAAAATTTACCTTTTAGAGAGAGATGGCGATGCTTCACTCTAATCATCAGACTCAACCTAAAAATCATAATTACATGTTATAATTTATCTAGAACCCACTATGGTTGGATACTTTATATGCACTAACCCTAGTTTTTCCACCACCTTCTGAGGTAAGTAATATTATCTCCAATTTTAGTTTAGAAAAATATGACTCAAAGAGTTAGTTTACTTGTCATAGGTAAAACAGTTAATAAATGGTTGAGTCAGGATTCAGCCTAATTGTTGCCAAAGCCAATGCTTTTTCCACTATGCCTGTCGCCTCTCTTCTGAGGAAGACACTGTGGAAAGAATTCCTTTGGCACCTCTTAGGGAATAGGACACTGTGCCACTAGGAAGATTTTCTAGCCAAGATCTTTGTGCCTATGATGATTCACATTTAGATCATATTCCTTGAGAGTGGGAAAGATACCTGTCAGCAGTTGGTTTTAGCATCTGAGAGTTGTAAAGAAAGTTCTAAAGGAAACCATCCAATGATATTGCAGGAAATCTCAGAGGTCATAAGTGCTATTTATTCCACCTCGCAGCTAAAATTTTAACCCTCGCTGAAATTCTCTTTCCACATTCAACCTTAATGAAGGCTAAAGTGTTTACTATTAAATAACCATAAGAAGGATTCTGAGAGATTCCACAGACTTCTGACTGCAGCATCTCTGAACCCTCTTTTGCAGATAACTGCACTATTAGAAAGCTGAATCTTAAGCAGAGGGGCCTGGACATCTATCTAAAATAATGTGCAAACATATTTTGCAGCCCATAGCAAGAGAAATCTGGACATGAAGAACCACACAACAACACACATTCAGTTGTATACATATGAAATAAAATAAACTCTTTGGGCCACAGCCTAAAAGAATTAGATTTTGCCCCTTTTTCCTCATCTGAGAGCTACGAAGAGAGATTCCTGTAAAGGAATCCACATATTCAGAGTTGCTGGTTGAAAAACGTTGGCCTAAACATCCAGGTATCCGGCTCCTCACCTCCACATTACCAATAAAAATCATGAGTAGTTGCTTAACTTTTCTGAGCCTATCTCTGCTCTATAACATTTCACTGTTGAATCATGTATCTTTGAGGTCCCCTCTAGCTGAAACGTTCCAGAAACCTTATTGGAGGTCTGGTATTGAAGAGACGATTACATCCTCCATTTGAAATCAGCTCCATGTTATTGTAGGATTATCTCTCCAGCCCTCTCTGTTGAACCTTATGCCTGCAGCATGTGATCAAGTTTACGTGCCATCGCGGGGTGCCATCCAATGTGAAGCTTTCATTTGAAAGCGTTCTACGTTTTCTGTGTCAAAGATTTTCACTACATTAAAACATATAGACCAGCCCCTTGCCCCCTCTTTTCTTGTATTACTCCATGAAATAACCACACAGATATGGCTACGGAGGCCTGGATCTCAAACATTTGAAGACATAAAGTATTAAAACTAAAAGTAATGAAATATGTCTGCATTAGTCGGGTTCTCCAGAGTACCAGGACCAATCATTTATCCCCAAAAGAGAAAGTGAAGTCCTTCAGTGATGTTTACTCTTCTCCTTCATATCCAGCAACTTAGATACTACAGTGGAAAATAAACAATATGTGTACTTAAATACTATTATATAAAGTCAATATGTCTTATGTCACATGATGAGGGAATAAGAGAGGGAAGAAAACAAGATGACTTTATATATCTAATAATGGGATATATGATTTTATACATCTTTGTTTTCTTCCCTCTCTCACTTCCTCATCATGTGACGTAAGATATACTAACTTTATGTATTTTGTACATACATACAAGGTATGTACATTTCATAAGTAGGGCAAAAGTAGGTCTACAGTTATTCACATGAAAAGCAATGTAATAATCAATAAATAATAAGACAAGAATAAACCCCATGTTTCCAATACTCACAACTATAAACCTACTTTGCCCCACCCTGCATGTATGGCTACAGAGGCCTTGTGCGTCTGTGTACGCGTATGTGCAAACAATTCCATCACAAAATATAGAGGAATACTCATGAAAATTACAGGCCACTTTTCTGTAACTGGTCATGCAGTCATAGCTGGTATCTGTAACTCCCTTCTTCCACTATCCATCCCATACTTTTCTTGTTCATGAAAGAAAAACAATGATTTCATTAACACGACTAGAACCTAATTTCACTTTACCAAAGGGTTCTAACTGCCTCAAGGAAACTCCAGCCAAACAAAATTTGAATAAATTTATCTCTTCAGGGAAAATATAAGACATTATAATAAAGAGTTATAACCTGTTGTAATTAATAACATACAACCAGTGGTATAATAACATAAAAATTTATAGTTTAGAGTGGAGTTCTGTTTTGATTGGTACTGATATAGAAAAAAACTTCCAGTATTTTTTTCAAGTCATCATACCTAATATTCAAATGAACAGTTGCCAGTTCTGAATTGCAAATAAAAAATAATGCTTATCAAAACATATGTCCTGCCATTAGGTGTTATCACATTATTTTTTCCCAGCGGAGAAAAAATAATCTCCACAGATAAGCAGTCATGAGATCTGTACAGCCAGGTCTGAAGCTCCTGGCTTGCTCGACTTTTTTACTGTGGACAGAATGTCTTTTTGTGTTGAGGGGTTAATTTACAGATTAAATACAGCCTCAACTGAACATTCATGATAATCATTATGGTATCAGAATAAGCATATTTGAGACACTAAAAATACCAGGAAAAGAGGGAAAAGAGAACATGGAACCAAATGCAGAGATCTTAAGAAAAATATATTTTGCTATATGCATCTTTTTCAGGAAGAGAATGCTTTATAGCTCAGTGACCAATCATCAATAATACTAAATGTCGGATATGATTTTAATTTGTCATAAGTGACATTCAAAACGAACTAGTCCAAAACCATCATTAAAGTCAGTGACATATGGGACAATGAATTATGTATCTCAGGTTGGCAGTCGTTCAAATGGCATATGGCTGTCTCTCATCTTCAAAATCAAGGTTTGGTGGTATTATCACATGTGACAAAATCAAATCTCACAAGTCGAGCTGCCCACTGAGACTCTGTTAGTCTGCAGCATGAGTGCGATCCAGTCATTCTGACGGGTGGGCTGGGAGTGGTAACTTAACAAGAGGGGCTCTGCAGTGTCGCCTGATTCCAAGTGGCACTCTGCCATGCACAAGACATCTCAAAACTGATTTTAAGATACTCGGAATGCCTTGTCATTCTCGATGGAGATAGGAAGTTCAATGAGGGTGCAGCAAAGGACAGGAGCAGCTTTCATGTTAATTTGTCAGATAATCACACGAAACCTCTGAAGAGTTGAAACGTTTGCCATTGTGAAGACAAATTAACTTTGGGACTTGGCAGGACGTGTATGTGTGTGGGTGGTGGGTACCACGATGCATGCCACCGTTGGAGACATAGCACGTGTAGAAAATAGACAGTTTTTTTCTTCTGGCCTTTATACTTATGGCAGAGGAGTATAACGTGGTTAAGTGGTTGGAAGAGAAGCAATTCACAGCTGGACCTGGGTCAGACCGTATGGGCTTGAGCCTGGGAGCCCGGCTGCCAACCCATATCACGTCAGGCAGACCCTACTGCTGTGAACACTCATTTT
Source organism: Trachops cirrhosus (assembly GCA_028533065.1). Taxonomy (NCBI): domain Eukaryota; kingdom Metazoa; phylum Chordata; class Mammalia; order Chiroptera; family Phyllostomidae; genus Trachops; species Trachops cirrhosus. The sequence goes on from CM052543.1 coordinate 67,910,737, forward strand.
CACCACCTACCTAGGGAGAAAGTAGCCAAGTTCTGAATTTTTTTTAATGAGGTCTAAAGTAAAGACTGCTTTACTCTGATTTTCAGTCTTGGGATGCAGTCTGACTGTTAGGAGAAAGGTGAGAGTCAAATGGGAACATAATTTGAAAAGGCCTATTAATATTTAATGTTCTTAAAGCTATTAAAATTTGAATGACAGTTCCAACATTTCCTGTGCAAATATATCAAAATAGAACTCTTGGATGCAAACTAATAATACCATATAACCTCAGGTTTAAGAAAATTAACTTTTATTAAGGATAGCTATTGGTAAGGTCTGAATCCCCTTATAAAAAAAAAAAACAACACTAGTTTGGGAGAGAATATGGGGTTCCAGTGTGGAAACTGACCAGGAACGGGGCGGGGGGCGCGTGGCAGGAAGGGTACAAGGAGAGATGAGAAAGGAGAAGAATGTAAATTTGTAGTTCAAGAGGAAGAGATGAAAATTCTGTGAAAGTAAGAAATATGTCAACTTAGTCCAGTCTGTGTCGGAATCCTTGATAATGTTAGAAATGCAGATCCTGGGGCTGGCGTTGGAGAATGCTGTAGATGAATGGTTCTCAAACTTCAGTGAGTGGAAGAATCATCAGGGGAGCTGGTTTATAATGTAGCAAGCCAGACCCCACTCTTAGAGAGATTCCATTTCAGTAGGTCTGCAGCTGGTACAGGAATCTGCAATTGAATAAATGTTTTAAATATTGTGATCAAAGTGGTCCTTGCATTTTGAGAAATACACTCTCCTCTTCTGGAGAAAAAGAATCTGAGATTCTTCTATCCCTTGCACCTGCTTTCGAAAAAAAGGGGGCAGAGGAAATCCTCAACTTACACAGTGTTTTATTTTCCCTCTTAAAAGAGATAGCATTGAAATATCAGCAGCAGCATTACCTACCCACAATCCTTAGCACTTTTTAGGATGTATTATGTTCTGAGCATTATATAGATGCTTAATTTATGTTATAGTAATATTATCTATCATTTATTATTTACTAATTGCCAGACACTGTTATGTAATTAAACACAGGATATCTAAATAATATCTACTATCTAACTTTCTTCCTACACAGAAAGTATTATTCTCTCTTTTTTTAATCCTCACCCAAGGATATGATTATTGATTTCAGAGAGACAGGAAGTGGGGTGGGTAGGGAGAGACATTGATATGAGAGAAACGTCGGTTGGTTGGTTGGTTGCCTCCGTTATGTGCACTGACCAGGAATCAAACTGGTAATCTTGGTACGTGCCCTGACTGGGGGTCAAACCTCAACCTTTTGGTGTACGGAACAACACTCCAACCAACTGAGTACCTGGCCAGGGCTTATTCTCTGTTTTTACAGTGAATGAAATTGTGGTTCACAAAAGTTTAATAACTTGTCTGAGGTTACATGTTAATAAGCAGAATACAGTCTGTGAATTCAAAGCCTCTGCTTTTTTCAATGCTTTATTTTAAAACGTTCTAAGATGTGTGAGGTGAAAACATCTCCATGTGACAAATTCCTGCAGTCGTGTATAACTAGCTAGCCAAAGCTGTAGATGGAGCTGTCACTTCCACTTAATCCCTCCCTTCAGATAAAACTGATGCACTGAAAGCAGCTTAATTACCATCAGCATCCTCGTCCCTTTTTATCACTGCTCAGTTGACTAACGAAGAAAAGATGATTCCAGGGCTTTGTTTCAAAATCCTGAGAGACAGAATTGTGTAAGTTGCACACCCCATATGATTGAGCTGTGAAGATATTAAAGTATTTATTTGCCTGTAGGCCTCTGATGCAGACCATATCTCTGGCGTTTTCTGCCCAGAGTAAAGGAACATTCTTCTGCCCTAGAACCACTTATCTAATAGCACAGAGGAGCAGCTTTGGTGACTGGAAAGAGCTCTGCCTGCTTTGAGTTGGAAAGAATACCTTTGCCTCTCAGCTCTGCCTCACACTAGCTCTGTGTTTTGGGGCCAGTCATTTGTCTTTTCTGAGCCTTAGTCTTTTCACTTTTAAGAATGAAAAAAAATAAATACTTCAAAAAACAAAAGAGAATTAAATAAAATAACTTTCTAACACACAGTAAGAGTACAATAGGGTTTGTTTAAGTATTTTTTAAAAAATTCTTACCTGAGCATACATTTATTAATTTGAGAGAGAGAAACATTGATGTGAGAGAGAAACATCGATAGGTTGCGTCCCTTATGTGCCCCAACTAGGGATCGATTCATGCAACCTAGGTGTGTGCCCCGGCTGAGAATTAAAGTCTCAAACTTTTGGCGTATGGGACAACACTCCAAACAACTGGGCAACCCAGCCAGGGCTTAAATAGTCTTTTTATAAATGAAATTTTAGCCCTAACTTTACACAGCTTGAAAAATGGAAATTTCTCCAGTATCACCTAGTTTGTAAATGAACTAAATAATATGCTCAACACATTGGGCTTTGGTGAATCATTCACAAACATTGTCAGACTTCTCAGGGTGGTGATAGAGATACATAAGCATCATGCACATTTTATAAAGAGGCAAATTGCATCCAGGAAAGCTGTTTCTGCTGCCTAAAGTTTGCAAGGTTTGGTTTGCTCATTAACGTAATAGAACTTTTAGAACTACAAATTTCACGTCTCCTCTTTATTACACTGTGGTCAGCATGGATCATGTACCTAATCATGGAAATGAGTACCTGCGCCCTGGCCAGGCTGTTCAGTCAGTAGGAGCGTTGTCCCAGGTTTCTCTGTCACATCAATGTTTCTCTCTCCCTCCCTCCCTCTGCTCCTTCTCAAATCAATAAATATATGTACTCGGGTGAGAATTCAAAAAATAAAAGAAATGAGTACATGTCTATTCCAAACATATACCTAGTCAAGCATTTATTGATGTGTTTAATAGATACTTATCTAATGATGGACTGGCTAGGAACTAAAATTTAGCATTGAAGAGAGTCCCATAGACAAGCAGCAAACGTGGGAGAGACGCACAAACACACTGTACGATATAACAAGTGCTATCGATCAGTTAGGCATGAGGCTTGGAGAAGGGAGTTATCTGGGGATAACTTCTAAGAGGTCATAAAAACCTAATGGAAATCTTAACAAGTAAATTAGCCAGAAAAAGAAAGAGGACAATTTGGGCAAAGGAGACAGGTACTCAAGGCCACAGCACAGCATACCTGGAAACTAAAAATAGTAGGAGACAGTTGAAAAGAGGGGTTGGGTGAGGCATGTGGGGCAAGTAGACAGACGTGGATCAGCTAAGAAGGGTCTTCTGTGCCAAAATTATTTGAAAAGATGTTCCGAAAGCAGAAAAATAATAAAATATACCTAGGAGAATGGTAGATATAAATTATTCAGAGGAAAGGGCAGCAGAACCAATTTATTTTGCCCATAAATACTTTCTGAGTGGGATTTGAAGATGGTAAGAGACACACCTTGCCTGCCAAGGAAGACTCCGGGACTTCCTCTGACAACAGCACAGGTCAGGTGCCCAGACGGTAGTGGAAGTAAATCAGAATAACAGCAAGAGCTCTGTCTTGGAGGAGCAAAAGGGACAGCTTAGCAATAAGAAAACGATGGAAGTGAAAGAGGGATATTCTCTGAAAATGCCTTCCAGATTGATTGACAGCCCCAAATTAAAAAAGAACAGTGGAAGCTCTACTGTTTTATGACAATTTTCACATACCCTTGTCTGAGTCCATGGAGCTAAAGAGGAAATGTGGCTACAGAAGCTGAGCGGGTGGACGTCCTTTGGGGCTCTGCTCTTAGAGTCATGGCTCGGGTGCGAATTATCTGGGTAATTACTTATGTCTATGAGAGCAATTATATGCACTCCTCAGGAGAGGAGTTGGTGACCAGATATGGTGTTGGGACTGCCAGAAGCTGGTAAAACCTCGGGGTTTTTTTCTCAATGTAAGAAAATACATAAAAATAAGATGTTCCAAAGGATGTCCAATTTAGTAGTAAGTTTAGGAAAGAGTGGTAGAAAAGCCTAAGCCAGAATTACAGGATAACCTCTTTTTAAAATGTTAATGTTTCAGGGTTCTTAGGATACAATCCAAAAGAACCTGTGCACCCCAATGTTCATAACAACACAATTTACAATAGCCAAGTGCTGGAAGCTACCCAAGTGCCCATCAGTAAATGAATGGATCAAAAAACTATGGTACATTTACACAATGGAATTCTATGCAGCAGAAAGAAAGAAGGAGCCCCTACCCTTTGCAACAGCATGGATGGAACTGGAAAGCATTATGCTAGGTGAAATAAGCCAGGCAGTGAAAGACAAATACCACATGATCTCACCATTAACAGGAACCTAATCAAGAAAATGAACAAGCAAGCAAAACATAGCCAAAGACACTGAAATTGAAAACAGGCTGACAGTGACCAGAGTGGAGGGGGGTGGATAATGGAGGGGAAAAGAAAAGGGTTTACAGGAACAATTATAAAGGACAGATGGACAATAACAAGGGGGGTGGAAATGGGGGAGGGAGGCAGGGAGGGTTTGGGTGGTGGGGAGAGGTAGGGGGAAAAAGCAGAAAACTGTACTTGAACAACAATAAAAAATAAAATGTTAACATTTCATTGGCATTGCAATATGAGCAGTTCGACTTTAAGATGTGCTGGGATATGAGCAGTTCGACTTTAAGATGTGCTTATGGCAAAAAGAGACCATCATTCAACAGAGAGCTAGCTGCTCAAAGGGTAACAGGGTAAGTGCGGGAGAACTGACCTGGCTGCTGTCGATAAAGATGGCCAGGTGTTTCAAGGCTCAGTGTCTATGTTCTGTGCAAGCTCAAACATTGTTTGAACAGTTGTTGATGGCAGGAGGTCTCTTCCAGTGAGTGAGAAGGGGTGGTGAGGGATCCCAGAAGTGGCCCAACTAGGTGATCATATGCAGCCGGAATCTTGACATCTGCCCTGTGTGGCGTCACTTCTGCCAGTGGCTGGAGAGGCGCTGCAAGCTCCAGCTAGATAGGTATTTTCTGTTTCCTGAATTTGTCATGTTCTCTGACCTTTGGATCTTTCTTCATGCTGTTCCCTGAGGTCCCAGGAAATGTTATACATAAAAGGAGGTTTATAAGTCAGACTGGAATTTAGCCATTGTGACTAGGACTCCTGAATGTGGGAGAAATTAGGCATCATTGCTAGCCACACAACTGAGATTGCTAATGGACATCCTACCTGAAAAGGTGGTCCCTAATGTGGTCTATTAATAGCTCTTATCAGTAGATCCCACCATGGGAAGTTAGGAAGAGAAAGGCAGGAGAAAGGAGGTAAGGACTGACAAGCAAAGAGAAATTCCATAGAGAATTGCAGCGGTTACCTTTGTCTAATTAGACTATCTTAGAATGCTAAAGAATATGAGGGTAAAAACTTATAATCAAATGGTTTGGGGATCCCTAAAAACACATAATTTGCACACAGTCCCCAACAGAGATTAAGATGATGTTTTTGTCATCCTAGCTTCACCACTTACATCTGGTTATGTAAGTGAGGTTTATGATCCTCCGTTCTCATATCTGCTAAATGCATAATGTGTAGAAAGTGCCTAGTCCAGGACTTCATGTGCAGTATATTCAATAAATGATACCTGTAAATGTTGGCACGAGAGCTCAGACATGGGTGAGAGAATGCCGCTTGTTTTGTTCATTCCCCTCCCTACCATTATACACACATCTTCTTGAACATCAGTAGATTCTCTGAAGGTTCTATTGTTTGTTTGTTTTGTTTTTCTGAGTGAGGAAAAGACTAGTACCACTTGCCACGGGACCTAGAGCCGCATGCCCGTGTGTGGGTGTGCCACACACCAAATCATCAATGATTTCACACCCATGTGTGCGGTCTGACTCTGAAATTAGGAACAAGTCTTTGAAGACCATATTTCCCAACTTTGGCTGGAAATCTCTCAAAATAATGACACTTTTTCCTTTAACTATAGTGTCAGGGTTCTCAATCCTGGCTACACATTACAATCACCTGAAGTCCTCCCCCCAAAAAGATTTATGTCCACACCAACTAAACTAGAAACTCTTGGGAATAGAGCTCAAGCTTGGGTTTCTAAAAGTCCCAAGTGATTCTAACGTGCTAACCCATGGGCAGACAATGGACCACAGTTCTGGCATCACTTAGGAGCTTGTTCAAAACACAGAATCTCAGGCCCAGTCCAGACTGAATCAGAATCAGAACTGAATCAGCATCTGCACTTAAAAGAGAGCTCCTAGTGATTCACATTCACATCAAAGTTTGAGAAGTACTGGTAGGTGTTGGAGATCCTCAGCTCTGGCTATATAATACAGTACTCAAGGACTTTGGAAAAATGCATATCTACTCCCTATGTTTTTATTTAAGTGGTCTGAAATGGGACCAAGCACAAATGTTTTGAAAAAATCACCCCTGAGTGCATAAACTGTGCGCCAGGGCTGAGAACCACAGCACCAGGTAGGCTGTGCCACAGTGATAGGCCGCTTCTCAGCAAGGAACGCCTTCAGGAGTGTGCACAGACAAGTGAGGTTCACAAAATTCCCTTGCCCCGTGATCACCTCAGAATTGGCACAAAGAATAAATTTGGTCTGTTTATGTGGGGTATTTCAGCAATGCATTTAAGTAATGTCTATTTCATATGTCTCTTATGAACATTCGTGTACATTGTACTTTCTATTTTCCTTCTTGTTGTAGTGTCGTTTATTAATGACCAGCTCTATTTGGGTAATGACAATGACCACACTGGAATAACCAAACTTGGAACATGACTCATGTTCTACATTTACTCAGGGGTGAATAATGCTAAATATGTATATTAAAACAAACATGGAACTATTATAGGATAGACTATACATCTTCGTGAAATTTAAAGAGAACACACAGACTTCAAAGAAAGTCTGTGTTTTTGGTGGACCCTTCAGGCTCTGCCCCCAGCCTCTTAGCAGAATGGATTCATTCTGCCCTTGAGACTAGTTCAGAAGGAAAGTTCGAGGAGCACTGAGCCAGTGGAATTGTTTGAAATGTGACACTCTTAATTGACTCAGTTTCAAATCCGCAGCAGTTGGAGCATCTTGGCTTAGTTCAAATGCTAGAAATACGGTAACATTTGTCACTTCAATCCCAGCCAAGGGTCAAATGCAGTATCACAAATAAAAGCTAAAATAAATTCCAAAAGTCATTTTTGTGGTTGACTTGACTTTATTCACATGATAGCTGTGACAGGGGCTGACAAAGACTTCCTCTACCATTTCTTTCTTCTGGCGGGATGATCTAAAGTGTGGCTGCAGACATTGTGGGTTGAAGGGATGTGTGGTGAGACAGCTTATGGGCTTTTTACAATTCTACGTCATCATGAATCCAGTTTCAGTTTAACCTCACAACTTATCTAAGTTGGGGAATAAATCTAATGTTCACTGGCAAACGCTGGGCAGCCCTTGAGGGAAGCATCTTTAGAGAACACACAATTGATCCTAACCCTGGAGGCACCTCATATACTGTGTGTGCGGGTCAGAAGTGCCTCGGGGTGCTGAGAGAGCCATCCCATTACAGCAGTGGGATCTCAGGGCACACAGCAGGCAGCTCTGGAGCGTGGCAGTCAGGCCCAGGAGAGTGGCATGCCGTCTCACTGATAGGACCGCACAATGAGCCACATAAGGATAACCGTAATCAGGACAATTGTGAAGTTGAGACACAGCTCCCGGCCGGATCGCTCCATCCTCAGAGTGGCTCAGTGAGAACCAAAGGCAGACTTCTGAGGGCACACCAAAGACCTCCTGCTTGTCCTCACCTCCTGACAGAAAGTAACAAAGAAAACACGCAAAGATCAATGAGCACTCCTTCCTCAAAGGAAATAGAAACACTGTGGAAGAGGACAGCGTATGCCCTGAATTATATGCCCCCAAAATCTGTATGTTGAAATCCTAACCCCCAATATCTCAGAATGTGACCGTATTTGGAGACAGGGTCTTTCAAGAGGTAATTAAGATAAAACAAGGTCATTCAGATGGGCTCTAACCCCGTATGCTCCATACCCTTATAAGGAGATCAGGATATGGACCTGTACAGAGGGAAGACCATGAGAAGGCAGGGAGAAGACGATCATCTGCAAGCCGGGGAGACAGGTATCAGAAGAAATCAGCTCTTCAACACCTTGATCTCAGAGTTCTAGCCTCCAGACCATAGCTTCGGACTACAGCGGCAACTCTTCCCCGGGTCTCCAGCCCGCCCGCCCTGCGGAGTTTAGACTTGCCAGCCTCCACAACCACATGCGCCAATTATGGATGGATGGGTGGGTGGATGGATGGATAGATAGATAGATAGATAGATAGATAGATAGATAGATAATCACACATCCTATTTGTTCTGTTTCTCTGAAGAATCCTGACTAATACAGACAGACTGCCTTTTCTGCCTGATGTCAAAAGACCAATATAGTCCTGATTTTTTTCCTGTAAGATTGTATTGGTACTTTTTAAAAAATATGTAGAAATCTTTTTTGTAAATCATATCCAAATTACTTTTTTAAGATTTCACCTATTTTATTTTTTTAGAGAGGGGAAGGGAGGGAGAAAGAGAAGGAGAGAAACATCAATGTGTGGTTGCCTCTCACACACCCTCTACTGGGGACCCAGCCTGCAACCCAGGCATGTGCCCTGACTGGGAATCCAACCAGTGACCCTTTGGTTCACAGGCCGGCACTCAATCCACTGAGCCACACCAGCCAGGGTGTGTACTGGTACTTTTGATAACATATAAAATATTACTTTTTTCTCTCTCCAACTTCAGGGTTTGTGCATATGTGTGTGCTTGCTTTGCTAAGTTGTACCAGCCAGCAAAGTCACCAAAACAGAAAAAAAAAGTTATGTTTTACTATCGTTCAATTGCTTCCAATTACATACAGAAGCAGCATATCATACTTTTGCAGGTTTGGGGTTGCTGCAGGCCTCCATCTAACCCTGCTGAAAGCATGAAGTAGTTTCAACATCTGCTTGGTCTTTTGTAAGCACCATGTTGGGCGCAGAGCCTAGTGGAGTCAAACCAAAGTCCCTCACATAACAAACACTCAGTCCAAAGAGCAAGTGTTAACCACATGGCTCCTTCTATTTCATCAAGCGCTTGTGCCAGCTATTTTTAGTCGGGTCTGGGATGTGCTTAGACTGTAAACACTTCAAAGAGCAGGGACGGTATCTTTAAAGTTTGCACATACAGTACACTTAGGAGACCATACTCTGGGAACCTATGTAATGCAAACAAAATGTTGCCTTCAGTGTGTGGCATAATTGACATTTTGTGTATGAAAAGCAAATGAAATTAAAGATAAAAGATAATATTTTAGATACTTAGGACAAAGTTGCCTATAGAATGGAAAGTTTAAGGGAAAAGGGTGTTTTTCAATTTGCCAAGGGTGAGAGTTCAGGGGGCAGAAAGGGTTCTTAGCAAGCTTGTAGCCTGACTAGTATTTTTAACTATCTAATCTGATTGAATTATTAATTGTAATTATTATACTTGATGTATTATTATTCAATCAAATTAATAATTTGATCAAATAATAAACCAGCTGAATAATCATTTTCATATTATTTCATTGTCAGTATAACATACAAGTTGAAATCAGATGGTGTCAACCAGTACGTTGTTAAATCTCAGTTTAAAATAGGGCCAGTGGTGATTGGAGTACATTTCATTTTCCTTTTAATTCTTACCCATCCTGCATGAAGGCTATAGTAGATTGACAATGAAAATCTTTATACAAACACTTGCCTGACATAGAAAGTAAACAGAAGAAAATAAATGGATAAAGGAAATAGAGAGAAGGTTTAAAAACATACACAAGAGTAGAGGGGAACAGGAAGGTGGTGAGTCAGTCAGGGAGCCTGGAAGCATAGGCATGAGAATTGTAGACAGACTTTTCCTTATGAGTTTATTAATAAAATAAAATCCTAGTCCAAACACCCCCTTATTTGGGTAAGTTCTGAAGAAATACAGAGGTATGCAAAAAAATATGAGACTCTTTCTAGTGATCAAAACAATTTAAAGAGGGCAAAATAACAGTCCCACCAAATCTGCTTTAGATTAAGCTCTTACATAAAAGGCATCATGGAGAGTGTCCCAACAGGAACACACTGGGAAAATGTTATTGAACATCATCCCCCGCTTTGGTCATGCGGCCTTCACAACAACTCAGGCCAGTATTATTGTGATTTTTATCTTAGATTACACCTAAGAAATTACAGGCCTTTAGAGAGAGGTTAAATTGTGTAATGATGCATAGCAAGTCAGAGGCAGAGCTAAACCTGACAGATTAGAACTAGTTGCTAGAATTGTGATTACCCCAAGACAGTGATTACAAGAGTGACTTATTACTGAAATTAACGGCCCTGGCTAAACAAAGTTAGTGTAAATTTATCAACCACTTTGAGAAAACAATTAAACATTTTTTATCAAGGTTGATAATGTTCATTCCCTATTATCCAGTGATTTCACCTCTACTCTGGAAACTCAAGCAGGTATGCACCTGGATGCTTCCACAAGGGTGTTCAATTCACAGCAGCATTTCACAACATGGCCAAGCAGAAACAACTCAAGTGTTTATCAACAGTACAGCGAATGATGAGTTGTGGTATATTCACATACTTGAATGCTATTGAGTTAAGGAAATATATGAACTACAACAATCCTCAACAAAATGGGTAAATCTCATAAATATAATTGTTGGGCAAAAGAAGAAATTACAAAAGAAACATAGAATATGATTCCATCTATTCAAAGTGAAAAACAGGGAACCTAATCATGGTTTAGGAGTGCAGGTGTAGATGATAAAAATGTGAAGAGAAGCCTGGACAAGATTATCTCAATAATCAAGACTGTGATTACATATGGTGGGGCAGAAGGTGGGGTGACCAGGAGGAACTTATGGGGTGCTGGCAACGATCTGGTTCTTGATCTGGATGATAGTTACATAGGTGTTTCCTTATAATTATTGTCAAACTGTGTATTTTATGCACTCTTTACATTTTTTCAGCAGTCTCTGGATTGAAAGGTTATTCATCACACTTCTATATTTTCTGTGATTTACCTCATACTCTTTCTTGCACTTTGATGGTACACCTAAATATTTATTGTTTTATATAGTTTAAATGAACAAAACACAGAGTTAAGGTGAGAATTTCCAGTGAATCCAACACAATCAACATCTGCTCATTGTAAGGTGTGAACTTGACTTAACTTTCACACACATTTATACCAGAGTTAGTCAGAAATTCATATCAGCAAACTTCATTTTTCTGCTGTGAAGCCACAAAGACAGTTTTGGCTTTATTTTAAATTTTCCCTTGAGTCAAGATCACACCATCTGATCCAAAGTGATTGCCATATGGATGAAAAAAAAAACCAAAAACACTCTGAATAAATTGTTTGATATTGACTTCTTTTGAATGGAGACTGAGCAGAGAAAAGACAAACTTTCTTCCATGATATAAAAAATTGTCCTTAAAGAGGAAGAGAGAAAATGCATATTATGAGGTGAAAAAAGTAAAACAGGAATCAATAATAGTCCCTTTATAGCGAAAGAAACACTGTGTACAATAAGCATTGCCTATTTCATTAAGAAACATAAGCATTCTCTGCCTTTCTCATTTGCAACTTGTGCATACCCCCCACACACACACACTGTTCCCTGATTTGGGTCAAGAACATACCTGCTGTGGTAGGTTTCTCTTTACCCCTCTCTTTCTCTCTCTTCCTCTCTTCCTCTCTCTCTCTCTCTGACTCAGGCTCCAACTCCTGTGGGTCTCCTGGGCTGTGTGGAGTCCTGGACTCTGGGCAGGGCCTAAAGTAGCCCCAGGGAGGTGGCAATCACTGTGATGTCACTGATAAAACATCTCAAAGGAACAACCTCCAAAGGTTTTGGGCTATTTGTGTTTAGGGGAACATGGAATATGTTGACTAAGACTCGGTACCTTTGGCTGACAATTTGTATTAACACCCCAGGGACTTAAAATCTTTTCTTTCCAGTTGACTTTTGCTACAATTGATGCAGGTTTTAATTTTATCTTTTATACCTTCATGAATATCTCTAACATGATTTTAAAACATTATAAACAAAGAGTGAGAGACTAATGTTAACAATCCAGGGCTGCCTGTGGTGACCCCCCATACTCAGCTTGTGAGGGTATAAAATGGGACTCCATTTCACCACCCATATCTTCAGCTCTTTACAATGTGAAGAGTTCTTGCCTTGCACACACACACACACCAAAATTCAATGGGCATCTTTAGCTCCTTTGAAACTGACTTTGGTCCAAGCAGTGAAAGTTATCTCCTCAGTCACCTGCTCCACACACCTTTCCAGCTAAGCTGTATGTTGCAAGTTTACACATTAATATACAGTTTCATCTAAACAGCTGTGGAAGCCATGGTGTGTATATCACTGTCAGTAAATTAATACAGCAGCAAACTCATACAGCAAAACTCAGTCATTTGGATAGACTAGAGGTAGAAGAATAACTGGTCAAAACCAGTGAAAAACATGTTATATAGAATACATATTGGAAAGAAATAGAATTGTGTAACTCTCAAATATAAGCACTGACTAAAACTAGACTGTTGAGACGAGTTTGTAATCAGTGTTCCAGATGAGTGGAGGTAAAGGGAGCCTCTGAAATGTTTAACTAGACTTGAAAGCACATCAATTAAGCACTGTAAACATGACCGCCAAAACTGTGTTTGCTCAGCAAACCCCTTCTTTATAGTTAACAGAGCAAATCTCCCCTCCAAATTCACAATTTGGGTCAAGCAAAATAATTCATCCCCAGAAGGCACAAACAAAATTTTCATACCTCAGAGACATTCCTGAAAGACTTCCCATTCCATATCTTCATTTCAATATAATAAGTCCAGTGATGGGTAATCTCAAAACAACATTCTGTTGCCACATGCCTTGTAAAAAGATAGCTTGCTGAAGTGACAAATAGTATATAGTGGTCATGGCCAAATCGAACACTGGCAGTTACTTGTTGCCATCTGGCAAACTCCTCGAATGTAGTCAGATTTCTGTCTTTTGCCTCCAAGTCCCAGCCAGATTGTTTCAAATACTAAGAATGTTTTCCTAGTCATCAAACGACACCTGTCCCTTTTTTACATTCAAAATTATTTTTGGTACAATTAAAAATATATATTACTGTAAAATTTTGAGAATGTAAAAGTATAAAGAAAATTTAAATTACCTTTAATTTCACCACCCAAAAGGGAAAATATCTTTATGTTACATTTTTATTCATGTTGGAAGTCGCATAGATACAATCTCAAATTCCCAAGATATCAATATTTTTGGTAAAAGAATTTGACACTTGAAAAACCCTTTCCTTTAATTTATGTAGAATCAAATTATTTACACTATACCATGTGTTGGTGTTGGGTTTATGGGACAAACATTTATTTTGTCCATGTAGGAATACGAATTAGCTCTATAATATTGAAAACATTAACTACAATATGGAAATATTAACATATCACAAAACAGTTCACCAATCTGTCAATTTAGTTGAATTGGTCAATTTCAGTGTAACTTGGAGGGAAAATCTTATTGCTTATTTGTGAGTCAGTTCTATTTGTCTATTTAGTTGTTCTGTTTAAGTTCATCCAACATTATACCAGTGACTACTGTGCCCAGTACATTGACAAATTCCCAGATGGAGACTTCAGAAGCTTCTGCACTTGAGCGGTTTAGCCAGTGATGTGATTAGAGAGTGGAATTACACCAGTAATTTAGCTTGTCATTAGTTTGACAGAACCCTCTCCAAAAAACTGTGCAAACCACATGACAACTATTCAAAAGCCTAAGGGAGAGTAACCCTGAGGATCAACCAATCCATTAAAAAATATCAGGGGTAGAGGGATCAAAAAAAAGAAAAAAGGACTCATGGACATGGGCAAGAGTGTGGTGATGATGGGGCTGGAGGGTGGTATAAGGGGGTAGATCATAATGGGAAAATATAATAAAAATAAAACAAACAAAAACAATTAAGATTAAAATGTAAAAATATAAACATTGCTGCCTCTCATTCAAGAAACTGAGAATAACAAGATTTCAAACCTCAGTGCCAAAGCAAAACACCCCTTTCAATTGTCTTGATTTACTTAATTGTGCTGATACTTTCCTTTCTGTGAGCAATTCCCATGACTTAACAGCATTTATTCCATATCAACTTTTTTTCAAAGTGCTATTCTGCCCACCATCAGGAGAACATACTAAATAATCATTGATACTATTTCTATGCCTATTAATCTAGAATTTGGCCAAGGGCCAAAAATATCAAGAAAACAACACTTACATTGACATTGTCATTGAAGATCTAATTGGCATTTATCTCGTCCACCTCCATCACCACCACATATGTTCTTAGGAATAATTCTTTAGAAAGTGAAAAGTGAAGACTTCATGTCAGTCTGTGAATTCTACAAGTCTGTGACACAATGGGAGAATTCAGCAAGACCTTCCTGCAAGGTGGTATGCTCTTAGTATATCGCAATAATGAGTACGGTGATCAAGGTGCCTTTCTCACCTTCGCATCTTCACATCCAGCTGGTCATGAAGCTGCTCAGAAAGAAAGAAACAGCTTTCTGCTATTCTTCACTATTCCAAACACATGACTACAAGGCCAGAGAAAGAGGAAACACTATTTCTTGAAGTTCTCTCTCTGTCTTTGAAAGTTAATGATTATTATTGGTATCCTTAACCACTTGTGTCACAAGTGTGATTTTTGCCTCACTAACTGGATTTTAATTTCAAAAGAGGGGCAATTTCTTGTATTCCTTTTGTTTCTCTAGCTGTGCGTTGAACCGGTGAAGAATCATAATAGTTGCTCTAGAGTGTATACAGCAAGGGGCTTGGCTTGAGCCTCCTCCCATCACATCTCCCACTGACACGTGGGTATGTCTGAGTGTGCCTGGCAAACATGAGTGGGGGGAGTTGAGGTCAACATCAAACCTACTAATAAAAGGACCTAGTAGCCACCTGGGAGAGAAGGCTCAGGAGGGAAGTGATCTAGAAGACAAATGCGGTTCAGCAACAGGGAGAACAGATTGTCATCCCATTCCACACTACACAAATTCACTGTGTCAGTCCAGGTCCTGTGAGAAGCAGATGCTAAGATGGGACTAAATGTGCAAAAGGAAAATGTATTATCAGGGTAAATGCCTGTGAGGAAATTATATGGAGAGAAGGGGGAAACTGAGAGAGTCATTAAACAGCAAGACAAAGAAAAAAGGATGATTGGGTAGAAACATCGCAGACTGCAGTTCAGTTCTAAGGAAAGTTCGAGAAGTCTGTATGGAAACCTCAAGTCAGAGTCACCTGTCAGAGGTATCCTATGTCTCCCAAGGACTGGGTTGCTTGTGGAAAGCGTAGCCTCTGTCCGGACGTGCCTACGATGTGAGAGCACAGCGGCTGGGGTCCACCTCAGTCACTTTGCTGTCAGATCTAAGAGGCACACCCTTGTGGCCGCCATACCCACACACTGCCCTCCTATTTTTCTACAAGCTGGAGACTGGGTTCTAGGGGAAGAAGAGAGCTATGGATAAAAACTCCATAACTCTTTTAGCAATTAACCTCAATCAACAGGATATAATGCTGACCAGCAGAGAGAGTTCCTTCCTCTCCCTGTGCCTTGTCACAGACCTCAGCTCATCCGTGGAACCAGCGATGTAATGGCATGCTGTTGAAGTGTCACATAGCCTGGAAGAAGCAGCAATACTGATTGAGATTTATTTGATGTTTATATTAAGCTGTGCAGGCCTTAACTAGCAGCAGAGAGGAGCTTGAGCTAAAGAGCAAGAAAATGGCAGGCAATGTGTGTTCTCTAACAGCACTTGTGTGTGAGCACATGCGTAGCACACCCTGAAGTCTTGGGAAATAATCAGGAGGAACATGACAGGGGCATGGAGTTTTGCGTAACAGGTGCAGCAAGAGCCAGAAAAAGTCGTATGAGTCCTTTTTACAATAACCTATTTTAGTCCTGGATTGGTGAGGTGACACCTGTTAACATCATTTGACTTAGAACCAATTTAATTCCTCTTCTCTGGAGCAAGTATATTTCTGCTGTATGATAAAAGTCTGCAAGCCAACAGCTTTCCCTCAGCGCATTAAACATAGCTACTATGGGCTGGGGGCAGGACGGGGGTGGGTGAAGAAGCAGCCAAAAATATGTTTACTACTAGGCTAATGCCATCTGTCCTCAAAACGTTCTCAGATTTCAGATTACCTTTATTTTTCTGATGGGAAATAAGGATTCAGCCATCCTTTGATGTGCTGTTACCAAACCGTTCAAGGGAGATTCTAGTCAGACACGCCCACTTAAAACATTCTGTTCCTTACTGAATTTGATCAAGGGTATTTTCAATGAATCTCTTTTAAAAATCTGTCAGTCAGAATAACACCATTGCAGTTTTGGAAAGAATAATAGGAATCAGACAAAATTGCATATTGTTCTCTGCAGAGTTCATTTGGCTTTAGCCTTTGGCTATTAAAGCAGAGAGAACAGTGCCGTGAAGAACCATGAAAATCTATCTCTGCTCTCTGTGAAAGTAATGAGAGAACGGAAGTGCCTAGATGCAGCAATGTGGAAGATTAGCTGGATGCAAGCTACAGGCTAGGTTTCCTTTTCGATGAGAGATGTGCTATCTCTGAGGGCAACCGGACACTTGCTCTACAGCCTGGGGAGTAACCTAAGCTTTTACACTTTTACAGTAAGAGAATGTGGAGTTGCCAGGGCTAGTGTTCATGGATTTGAGCACTGCATTGGGGAGAAGTAGTTCAGGACTACTCTTTTCAGCCTTCTATGTGCTGGTTCCTGCACTCATTTCACAAGTAGAACTGAAAAGGGAGCCTCATACCTCAAGCCAATTATATCTGTGTCATTTTGGGGGTACACTTTTTTTGCTAACAAAAGTCCAACAAGCTAATATTTTCTTCCTCTTCTTGTATTTTATCCTCTTTTGCTAGATGTTACAGGACTCACCAAGCACTCACATGTCAACCATCCCCGCTGAATATCAACACAAGACATCCCTTCCCTTGCAGCCTCTTCAGCTGGGTGCCACAGCTTCTGACCACTGGAGGTACCAAAGTTACACTTACCTCTAGAGGGAGGTGAGGAGTGGAGATGAGGAAGTATATGTCTTTCCGTGTGTCACACGCTGTTGAGGAGTACTAAAGAAATACTTTTTTTATCACACCGGTGTCTTCCCAGGCAAGAGTTAACAGGGTAGTCAAGCAAGAGAATGCATAGAATTAATAGAAATCTTATCTCAATTCTACTTCTTCCCTTCCACCTCTAAGATTTCATACTATGTCAAACTTTCTTTTCTTAGGATGAATAATCTCTCAGGAGGTGTCTAGGTTCCCAGAGCAAATCAACTGTCATCTGGCCTGCTCCATCTGTACATAAGGCATGTGCTGACGTATCTTGAGATGCAGCACTAAATACAGCTGAGGCCCTACTGTATCAGTGTCCCTGGACAGATAGTGCAACTTGTCATCCTTTCTAGCAATTGGGGCCAGAGTGGAAACTGGCTTCTCGGCACCCTTGCATATAATTTCTTATCTCAATGGTTTCCTGTAGCTCCCAAATTAAGTTCCAAGTCTTCAGCTGCAGAGACAAGGCCCTATCATGACCTCACTTCTAAACTCATTGCCCTCCTCTCTAGCAATCCCAGACTTGCGCTTCCTCAGATGTTCTCTCCATGTGTGCATATGCCATTCCTTTTGTGTCTAAGTTTCTTCCTCTCCTCCCCTCAACACCTCCCACCTTTGTTTGATGATTAACAATAATACTTGCCCTGGTTGGTGTGGCTCAGTGGATTGAGTGCCGGCCTGCAAACCAAAGGGTTGCCAGTTCGATTCCCAGTTAGAGCACATGCCTGGGTTGTGGGGGGGTTTTCCGGTGGCTGATGCATAATAGGTAAGCACACATTGATGTTTCTCTCCCTCTCTGTCTCTCACCCTTCCCCCTCACTAAAAATAAATAAAATCTTTTAAAAAAAAGTAATACTTGATTCAAGCATCACATTCCCTAATACTTGGGGCTGAGATGGATGGACCTCTGTGATCTGTGTAGCCCTGTACTCCACTGATTTCACCCTATTGCACTCACATCATTGTCCTTCTCCCCTCCTTAAGAACAGGATTTATCTCTCCACCCTGTAGACACAGTCCCTAGTCATGTAGTGCACAGAATGTAGTGGGCACTCCATAGAAGTTTGTTGAACGAAAATATGTATGAATGTAAAGTGATTGATTGATTAATTAATAACTGTTCCATTCTGGAGAGTCATAGATAGGCTAATGAATATTTTCAGAATAGAATTCTCACCTTTCATCAATGTACATGAGAAAAGATGGTGTTATAACAAGACCTATAGTGACTTGAACTACTCATGATTTCTTTAATTAGGAATAGTACAACTTAGTCTTCCCCGCCAACTCGATCTGACGGTTGGTGTGTAATGTGCTTTAAAGGGATGATTTTTCTCTGCTGTGGAACTTGAGCGGAAAACAATGTAATTCATTATAGATGGTTTTTGAGAACATTAAAAAGTTTAGAAATATAAAAAATAATTAATATGTTTCTCCCATAGTTTAACAATTCTTAATATCTTTGTCATATTGTTTCATGTCTTTGTTAAAGAAGAGAATTAAAACACTATAAATAAAGCCAAGGTCTCACTGAACCACAATTCCCCACCCTGTGCTCTGTCCCACCTCCGCAGATAAAACAGGTGATCTGAGGGTAGTGTGTAATCCAAGTTCTACGTCAACCCTTTCAGAGTCAGCATCTGGATTATAGGATAGTTGGTTTTACTCTTTTTTCCCCTCTGAAACAGTTTATGTAAAACAGACAACTGTTTTTTTAAGGTTTGCAACAACTTGTCCATTAAACAGTGGTATGCAGTCCTGGTTATGTTTTTGAAGAGTCAGAGGACATTTTTGACTGCTGATTTCACAATTTTTCATGGTTATAGATTTTATTTAATAAGTTTTCCATTTGTTCTTAAGTCATTTCTGGCAATTTATTACATTACTAGAAAATTGTCCATTTAATAATTTTGTAATTTTGTTAGCACCACTTTTCATTGTACTCTCCTAGATGTTTTTTAATTTCTCCTTTATCTATTCTTATGTGCCTCCCTTTTCAGAACTTTTTAACCACATGAAATAGAAGAAATAATATAACAAATCCTAAGTTTCAGCAATTACGAATATTTTGCCAATCTTGTTAATTTCTTCTTATCCTTATCATTTTAATTTTATTGTTTCCTCTATATTCTTTCTTTCTTTATTTATTTCTTCTACAATACTTTAATACTTTAATGGAGATCCTAGAAATCATGATTATTTCACATTTCTAATAATATTAGAAATATTATTTCTAATATTTCATGATTAAAAATTAATTTTTAATTTATAACATTGGGGTTTCATTTTTTCAGTCTTCATTTCAGTCTTTATTTCACATAACTTTATTTTTAGCATCTGCAAAATTTGTTTTATATATGTCTCTCTGGACTGCTGATGGCTGAATTTTTTAAATTTAATCTGAGTGTATATCTTTGAATAGGTAGGTTCGACTTATTTAAATTTATGAGATTGCTCTGAAATATTCCTAACAACTTATTTTATATTTTTTGCATTTTTCCTTACTAGCTTTTTCCATACTACCTGGTCTCATAAAGTTGTTTTGTTTTGTTCTTCTGTTCATTTTTCCTCTATTGACTTGGAAATTATATATGTTATTTCTATTATTTGAAAGATTAACTCAGTAATTTAATATATATTTAAATATACATTTTATATTAAAACCTAAACTTATTCAGCATTCTGTATCATCCTTCTAAATAAAAAAGGGGCATTAGGACCTTTCTTTTCCTCTGATATCTTCTGCTATTCACGTCATTATTGTTTAGATCTTTAGTTCTGTTTTAATGTCAACAACATTATTGTTATTATTGTCATTATTACTATTTATACAACCAATACTTATTAGATTTATCAACACACTTTCCAATTAATTAGCACACTCAAGATTCTTGTATAACAATTTCTCCTTCTGGCTTCACTTTTCTTCTTGCTGAAATCTATTTTTCAATAGTTTTCTCTCTCTCTCTCTTTTTTTTTTTTTTTGAGCTACATATTATCAACTTCATTTTTATTTATTTTCTATTTTTTTTCTTTTATTGTTGTTCAAGTACAGTTGTCTCCATTTTCCCACCATCACTTTCCCCCTCCCACCCTCAATCCTTTCCCCCTTTGGGTTCCATAAGAGTCTGTAGGTAGGAAGCTTTCTTAATCCTCATATAGCCTTCAAAATGTGCTTTCTTTAGACTTCTCTCAAATAATTTTTCTAAGTGTCAGGTTTTATGTTTACATTTATTATCCTCAGTACTTTGAAGTAATAGCTGCGTTGTTGTATGGCTTTTATTGCTGTTGCTGAGGAATCTACTATTGATCTGGTTGATGTATCATTGTAGGTAATCTGTGCTTTTTCCCTAGTGACCCAGAATTTTAACTTTTTTAATGCTCTGCCTCCCATTGTACTTTCCATATTTCTCAAATTCTCTTCTATTTCTCACATCTTTGTCTTTGCATCCTAGGAGGTATTTTCTGTTCTATTTTCCAATTCATTAACTCTCTCTTTGGCTCTTTCAAAATAACTATTTAGCTCATTCATTATATTTTTGCATTTTGTGCCTGTATTTTATTTCCAAGATTTTCAATAGGTTCCTTTTCTTTTCATGTTTTTTAAAGGTTTTATTACTTTACTTTTAGAGAGAGGGGAAGGGAGGGAGAAAGAGAGGGAGAAACATCAGTGTGTGGTTGCCTCTCGTGTGACTCCCATTGGGGAACCGACACACAACCCAGGCATGTGCCCTACTGGGAACCAGCGACCCTTCCATTTGCAGGCCCACACTCAGTCCACTGAGCCACACCAGCCAGGGCTCAATAGGTTCCTTTTCATATCTGACTTTTCTGCTTTCGTAATATCCTAACCTTGTTTTATGGGTGATAATTTTGCCTGGTGAGAATTGGGTTTTGTTTCTTGTACGTTTTTCTTTGGGAGTGGTGGTGACAGTTTTAAAGTTGAAATTTCTTCCAGATTATTCTGTTAGCTCTCGTTCCATGGTTATGAATTTTCTTATTTACGGATTCTATAGACTGTTTTTTCCTGACACTGAGTGTCCTCATGTTCTTTTTGTCCAAAATATAATTTGCAGGATTTCTCCTATATTTGCCTGCATGTAGGACAGAGTTGGGTACCTCATGCTTGCCTCACCAGTTTTTTCACATGGAAACCTGTCTCAGCTTCCAGCTTGGACAGAAGGTTTCAGATGGATAGGTGAATTTATTTCCCTGTCTTTAAACACATGACAGACAGGATATCTGGATGCAAATAAAATAGCCCTTGTCACCCATGTTGAAAAAGAATAACTTGATCTCCACCCTCATCATGACTGGAGCATGAAGGCCTCGAAGTCCTCACCCAGTTTCCAGTCCCAGCTCCCTGAGAACTATGTGCCTGCAGGCCCCGCTCACCTTTGCTGTTTTCCTCTCCCCATCTGTTAATGGTGGTTACTTTTGTTGGTTTTTTAATGTGATTGTATATGATATTTAATATTTTACCTCTCATCCTATGTATTTAGAACAGAAAGTAGAGATTTCTGCACATACTCATTCTGTTACACTGACCCAGAAATTTTGCTTCTACTTTTTTAATAAATTATTCCTGAAGTAAACAACAAAAAGGAAACTTTTATGAACTTAAAAATCAAAAAGCTTTTACAATTATCTGACCATGACATACAAAGGTAGATAAATCATTTTTTTAATTTTCTCATTATGCTTAATACTTTATGGACAATTGAGATAATAACTGTTATCATAATGACATCTGATATTTTCAAAGTATATGGCTTCTTCAAAGCACTTGAGACTTGCAAAATTCCTGAAGGAATAAATGCAGTTTGAATTATTATCTTCATTTTTCCAATGAGTAAAGTTAAATAATCCACACAACTAGTGAAATGGTCAACTTAGGATGCAATCTTACCTTTTATATATAAAAACAACACTTACGGTTATTCAAAGATATATATTCCAGAGTAAGTGCTCATTTCACTAGATAAATGACACCCAAACTTTTAGAAAATATTTGTTGGCAAAATACATACTGATAAAATGTTTTAATAGCTTTAAATGAATTCATACTACATTAAATTCTGTAGCATCAACAAATGTTGAAAATAGTAATAAATGGTATATATTCAGTTCATAGGTTATGCTTGGTATAAATAAGAATTCACAAACCTTGATGGTAATTTCATAGCATCCAAACATTGAACAAATCTACATCTTTCATGGAACGTTGTCAGTCTCCAAAAATTTCATCAACAATATTGCATAATGAAACTCTACCTGAATTTCTCAAAGAATTAGAAGAGTTCTGATATAATTTGATTATGGTGTAATCCAAAATGAATCATTCAATGGGAATACAGCTATATAGATATAGGTATAGAGAAGAATACAGATACATATAAGAAGACAGAAATATATAAGAAAACAGAAATATATAAGAAGATCAGTAGGATATATAGCTTCTTATAATTCCTAGAGAGTAATAAAATTAAGACAAAAAGAAGAAAAAATATTAGACAAAAAGGGAGACAAGAGAAAATATTAAATCTACCACTCTTTTCCAAGGCTCATAAGTCTTTGACTCTACTAATTATTAAACGATGTTAGAGAAATACTTCTTAATGTAGCCTGTCCTTGAAGTCATTACAGGAATGAAGATCTTGTTGATAAGGGCCGATACTTTCTTTTGTGAATATACTACTTGGTTATCAGAGATTGAAATGAGGTCTGTCATGTTTTGAAAAACTATATATGGAATAAATTTTCACAGGCAATTTGGTTGCACTAAAATATAATTACTAGCTAGAAGTATCTCCACACAAACTTTTCACTCAAATAGATAGCTTTTTTCTCTCTTCAAGATAAGACAATAACTAGCATTATTTTATGTAATAAAGTTAATTTTTATGATTATAAAAATAATACATGCAGCTTGTGGAAAAAAAGAGAAATATTAGAGGGAGCAACATTAACTACTATTAATATTTTGTCAGTTATCATCTAGTCTTCCATACTTTATGTTTTCCATATCTGGGATCATAAGGTCATAGACTCAGAACAGATGAACAGAGGCACGCTACAGGAAAAGACCTGAATTAGCAATGGTCAGCCTCATGGAGTCCCTGTGGAGGGGACCTGGGTGGAGGAGGAAAGATTTCTCAACTTCTCGATTTAATCACTTCTAAAAATTTTTACATCTTATTAAGAAAAACAATGAAATTCAGTAATAAAACTATATAATAGGGAATAAATGAGGGAAAAGTCTGTTCTCTTTATACTTAACCTTTTTGATAATATTCTCATGGTCCTAAATTTGCACAGAATTGTAGAAGCTGTGAGTTGAGAGATTATTTTTTTCCAGTCTCCATAGGTGAAGAAATTAACCCAAGAGGAGTTAAATGACTTGACAGCAAAACCACATCTCTAACCTCTTTGACTTACATGCCACAGGTTCACATTAATTTATTTTGAATAGTTAAATGACATGTGTATTTTACTGATCCACTCTGACATAGTCTGCATTTGGCATCAGCAATATTCTGAGTCATTAAGAGCTTTACCCAACAGACAAATTTAAATTGTCCCTTGTTATTCTCTTTCACAGCATTCTGTTCTTTCCCTTGATAGCACTTACCACAGATTTTAACTACATGCTTACTTGTGCTTATATATTGTTTTCACCCTCACCGGTCTCACACTCCACAGAGCCAACACATGTACAGGTTCTATTCTCCATTAATACCTAGTGCCTGGCATAGTGCCTCATATATAAGGACTTCCCGACAACATGCAGGCAGGAGGTCATGAAGTTGTTTACTGTGGTTTCTCTTCATTGCCTGTCCTTTCATGGGCACCCAAATTACCTCAACTTATTGAGCACTTGCTATGTTTTAGAATTTATACAATGTAAGAAGCAAATCATATGTGTAAATGTAATTTAATTTCATAAATTATCTATTTTATTATCTCTGTTGTACAGATGAAAAAGAGCAAACCTGGGAAAAGTTAGTTAAATGTCAAAAGGTCAAAACCCCAGTAAGTGGCAGACACAGACAGGTTTAAAAACAAGGTCTAAATTCTGAACCTTTATGCTATATCTGACTCCTAATTTCCGGGCTTTGACTGATGTTCAAGATTCAGTAATGAGAATAGCTACACTTTATCCTCAATTTAAATATTTTCTGGGCTTCTGGGTTAAGATACCAGATTGAACATATGTATCTAATTTTGCTCCCTTTCCAAACCCTACTAAAATGACAGTACAGAGATTTTTTTTAAGGAATAAAGTCATAAAGATGAGGAGAATGGAAGAGGAGAAAGCAGCAAATATATTTGGAAGCTGTAAAGCAAAAGGACGAGTGTAACTGATTTAGCAAAGCTAAGAAAGCTGAATCCTAAACTGGTCGTAAGGAATGCCAAGAGCCAAAGTGATTTACACTGTACAGATTGTTGGCAGTGCAGATGAAGAGTGAAGTAGCTAAAATAAGGAGAATTAGTTGAGAGCTTTTCAAGAAATTGTTAGGTCCCAAGATCCCATCATGACCCCCACACAGCATAGCTGACAACGGAACTTCCCCACCTAAGCAGCACACTGGTGTTTTATTCCATGGAGAGAGTCTCTGTTCTGGAAAACCCAGGCACAGTTAAAAGCAGAAGCATCCTACTGAAAGGAGGATTTGAATAAATGTACATCTGATTGGTGAACCCATCTCCTATCTGATCCCTCTTCCCCTTCTCAGGTTCCAGATGAGTGGAAGCTAAGCTTCACCTGAAGCTCCAGGCAGAAGATTGGAAGAGCCTTCTTGCGGACTCTGCCCAGCCCAAAGGAAAAGAACACTGACATTACATTGGAAGTCCCCTAGTGAAACGCCTCCAAGGGCTCATCTTACAGAGAAGTGCACAATCAGCAAGCCTCACTCCTGTTCTCAGAGAGTCTTAGCAGTTTTTAGTCATATGTAGTTAAGTATTAACAAAAACATGGAAGTTAGAGTCCAAAATAAACAGAAGAAAAGCACTTGAAGGAAACAAATTGCATAGGGAAAAGAAAAGATGCAAAGAAGGTGAAATTAGATGGTTTCCAACTTATCAGCAACATTGGAAGCTAGAAGGTAATGGAGAAACCACTTCAAAATCCTGAAGAAAAACTATGTCCAACAGAGAATTCTATGCCCGGCCAACTATCAATCAAGTGAAAGGGCAAAATAAAGCTATTTTCAGCAATTGATTGGTTTCAAGCAATTCACCTCCCGTAATTCAGCCCCAGATGTTGTTTGTGCTCCACAAAATGAGGGGGTACCCATGAAAGAAGACATGGGGCTCAGGAAATGGGAGAGTCCAAGAAAATAGCAAAATAATCATAAAAGGGTTATCATCTCTAAGTCCCATATGTGTGCCTGGAATAAAAGGACAATTGGTTCACACTGGAGTGGGTCAGACAGCCATGGAAGATGCCTTCAGGAAAAGGCAAAGCACTGGGAGGAGTTTTCAAGAATCAGCAAAGTTTGGGGTTGAATAAGTGATAAGTATCAGAAAAGCAAGCAAGCCAACAAAAAGATGACAATTTTTACCCCCTGGAAAAAAATAAATTTGGGGCAGAAGATGAAAAGTAGCCACAGTATTCACTTTAATACAAGGCTCAACTAGACATAGCATTTTCATAACTCTAATGTAAACAATGAATATTGGCTAATAAAATAAAATGTAACTCAACTGGGACACCAAGGAAAGGCTGGTTTTAAAAAATGAAGTTATTTCTACTATAGTGAGAGGTCACTATAATGATAAAAACTGAAAATTCAAAGAATAATACAAGGATATTATTTAAAAACCTATAAATAAATGTGAGATGAATCAGCAAAAGGCTTCCATGGGGAGGAGAACTGGAGTGAGTCCTGGACTGCTTGGGGTCTTGTAAAGCTGTTAAACACTTTACACTACTGCATATGTAAATTTAAAAATTGAAACCAACAAAAAGAATTTTAGTGTAGATAAATGTTTTAATGGTAAAATATGTTCTCTCTCCCTCTCTCTCTCCCTCTCATTATAAACCTATGCCAGCCCCTCCAGTCAATCACCTGAAGAGGAGATTGGGCTTGTTTTAAACACGGAAGTTGACTTACTCTGACATATCAGTAGAAATCAATTAGACAGTAATGAAGATGATTGCCTTTCCAGCACTCTATATGAGTGGTCCAAAGCTTGCTGAAAATGGAAATTCTAGTTTTCTCATGAAACAATCCCTTTGACAATTTCTTTTTTACCCCTGAGTAACCCTGTATTTATTTCTGCTGATCTTCTCCATAAAAGCTCTACATAATGGTACGTGTTGATATATGACACTCCTTCCAGCCTTTACTCCATTTATATTTGTTTATCTTGTTATTTCCCTTGACAGATCCCTGTGTTAATATTTGACCCATGAGAAAGGTGTTCAGCCAAAGAAAGTCCTCGGTGTTCAGTCAGTGGCCTGAAACAGATGGTGAGGCCCAGTCGGTGCCTTAGGGAACTCAGATTACATTTCCAAGGCGTTCTCATATAACAGCTGTGTGCCTTTGATCAAAATACTGAGACACACAAACCCTCACGTCCTCCTCTGCACAAAAACAGCCAGGCCCCTGTTCTCTTGGATCAAGGAAAGCCGTGCCAACTGCCCCATAGGTCCTCATATGCAGGAAATACTCACGTTCCCAGAAGACCTGCAGAGACACAGGATGACATGGGTCAGACAGAAGGAGGACTTCAGCATCCACAACAGTGCTTGGCATGTAGTAGGGGTTAAATAAATATTCATTGAGTAAATTATCAAATAAATACACTGATGCTCCATCTGGCATGCCTTTACTTTTCTCAGATTAACACATTACTGCTCATCCTTCAAGATCCCGTTCACCTATCTCTTACACACTTTCTTTGACACACTCACTCTCCTCTCTGTATAGCTGTAATTGAACAGATTTCTGTTGCTTGTTCTTATAACACAGTATTGCGATTACTTGGTTACATCCTCCCTACAAAACTTTTAATTTCTGGAGGTCTAAGGCTTTGCCTTGTTTATCTCTGCATCCTTGCTACCTTGCATAGTGCCTGCATATTTATTTATTCATTCAGCAGGATTTGAGTACCTGCTGGCTAGTGCGCTGTGTTCCAGGCACTAGAATGTGTCTGTGGATACAATAATGAACAAGACATGAGTTTTCCATGTTCTCAAGTTTATATTCTATTGAGGGTTGCAGGCAATTACAGTTAGTGTGGTAAGTGAAATGACAGAGGTTGTGAGTGTACTATGGAAGCCCAAGAGAAGGGCATCACATTCAAAATTCAAGGAATCAGGAAAAGCCTCCACAAGCAGGCTTCCCATAAAACTGAATACTATCTGAGGAATATATAGAAATTAGCCAGAAAGGGTGAGAATGAGTGCTACAGGAAGTATAGCTGATTTGGGGAATGGAAGAAATGAAAAAGGAATGGAGAAACAGAAGAAAGGAAAGATTAGAAGAAGGGAGAAAAGGATGAGAGGGAGGAAGGAAAGGATGGAAGACGTGATGAAGGGAAGAAGGAAGGAACACTGTAATATCTTATTTGACTTGTAGTACTTCATCAGGTGACCTTATCAAGAGTCCTAAAATTGCCAGCTACCCCATTTCATTTGGAGAATCCATTTTTACCCCAGTCACAAAAGCATGGACTATTATAGAGCTGAAAGGGATCATCATACCTAGCTCTATCCCTCTTATTTTACAAATACGAAAACTAAGCCCCACAGAAGTTAGTAATAATATTTTGCTTTTATCACTCATCTTACAAAGCATTTTCACTCCTATCCAATTTGAGCCCAATAGCCCTGTGAAGCAGCCTCATTTTTTTTTATATGTCAGGAAACTGAGGTTCAGATGGAATTCCTGGTAGGGCTGGAAGCCAGGTCTTCTGGTGTCATATTCAGTGCTCATTGTGCCACGCCTCAGCTCCTCTACCAGAGTCACACCATTAGGAAAAGAGCCAGCAGCAAACTTAACTCCTTCCAGAAGGCAAGAGCATCCTGACACCTGATACAGATTGAACACTGCTAATTATCACACTGTGTCCCAATTACAAGAACACTGAATGACTTGGCCAGTAGCCTGGGGGACACTGAAATAATTGGGGTTTACTTGGTCTTGCCTTCACTTGGTGTCAGGTTATAACAGATCAGCCTCGTTACACATTAAAAATTGCTAATTTTGATGATATACATGTCTATAAAAGTGAGACTTTACAAACAAATTAAAAGATAAGCCACAGACTGGGGAAAAATATTAATTGTATATGAAAGCAAAGAAATAGCATCCATAATTCAAGGAATTCTTGCCAGTCCATAAGAAAGACTTATAACCCAATAGCAAAATGGACAAAGGATATAAATAGGCAGCATATTAAAAAATGAGAAGACTTAATGACCAAAAAACACATGAAAAATGTTCACTGCAAATCAAGAGATGCATAGGAAAACGGTAAGATAAACTTGAAGATGGGACAACAAAGAACTCCACTTTGGGAGGGAATCAGACAGTATACAGTCGAATTGAAAATACTCTATGATCCAGCAATTAGTTCCATTTCTAGATATGTAGCTAGATAGACAGACAGACAGCTAGGTAATCACACATGCACAGAGGTATGTAGAAGGAGGTTCAGTAAAGCAATGTTTGCCACCAAAATTTTTAAAACGCCAATTTCAGAATGCTATACACTATGTTACCATTTCTGTAAGTGAGAATAGTTATATGACGTTCAATACATGTGTATAGACAACAGTGTGAAAGCAGGGACTGAATACACACACACCAAGTCCATGATAATGGCGTCCTCTAGGAAAGGGGAGAAATAAGATTAGGAGACGGGAACATAAGACCTTTAACTTTGTTGGACGTTTTTTCTCTAAAAAAGTTTTTAAATGTGTATCTAAAATTTTAAAGATATTATAATTCTAAAGAAATATATTGTAAGTCTTTATTTCTGCACCAGTTATCTTTTAAAACATCTTAATAAGCCTTACATTTCACATGTAAGTTTCAAATACTTTCTCTTCTACCCCAGACTTAACCTCTGTTTCCCCCTCTGTCAAAGGACGAAACGGTTGATTAGAGCACTTCTCAGATTCCTTTCTGCCTTGACTCACTATCCTCCTATAAAATCTTAAAGACTGAAGAGACTGTAGATGAGTGACCTTTTGTCTGAATGAGGTCTGGAAAGGGGCTAGGAATACACTGTCAGCTGTTACAAGGGAAGGAAGCCCTGGAACATTTTTTTAAACTATGAAAGCTGCTTCTTTTCACAGTAGCCTCACCCCAGAGGCATTCCTCGGTTAGTGTCTTATCTATTTATATTCTGAGAATCCTATCTAAATTAAGCTTTCACAGAAGGTTTATAAGGTGATGGGCTCTGGGCTTTCCCGATACCATTTGTCTCCCCTCACCCCAAGCCATAAAGTTTGACATGAAACTTTATTATCACTAATTCTTGTGTAAAACATTAGGCCTAGAAATTTGGTGACCATATACCCTTAAAGTACAACTTTTATTTTCTTGTTTTTGGTTAGAGAACTTTTTGTAGGGTTGGTTTTTTTTTAAGATTTTATTTCTGTATTTTTAGAGAGGGGAAGGAAGGAAGAAAGAGAGGGAGAGAAACATCCATGTGTGGTTGCCTCTTGCACGCACCCCCTACTGGGGTCCTGGCCCACAACCCAGACATGTACCTGATTGGTAATTGAACTGGCAAACCTATGGTGATCAGGCCAGCACTCAATCCACGGAACCACACCAGCCAGGGCCTAAAGTATAACTTTTGATCTGAAACAGGTCTGACAATAGGATAAAATATTTGCAATCAGGATGATCCCCACAAATCTTCAGTCTTATGAAAAGCTGAAAAAAAACCCACAAAAAAACAGTTAACAGGTTACATGGAAAGACTGGAAGAACCAAGGATTTCATAAATATTCAAGCTGTCCTTCAAGTGCACACAAAATCTTCTGGAGAAATCTACTAGAGGTAAGTTTCATTCAACCGAGAGAGAACTAAGAAAACTTCAGCAAAAGAACAGATGATGAGCATTTAATATATTTAATTGTAGAATAAGAATAAAACAAGGGTTGAAAAATAGGTGGAAGAATAGTATGTAAATAAAATATAAACAATGCAACTAAAATAATGGGATGAGAAGAGATAACAAAGAAAACCCCCCAAAAGATAATTCATTCTGACAAAAAAAATACCATTTTAAACTTAAAGAATATTATTAGTTTTAAAAAGAGGAATTAGGAAAACTAGAAAAGACTTTAAGACAAAGAAAATTATTATATGTAGCCCCATGTTTATTGCAGCATATTTATGATAACCAAAAATATGAAAACAAACTGTGCCCACCAACTGATAAATGAAGAAAGAAAATGTGAGTTATATATAGATACACACACACATACACAATGAAATATATTCAGCCATAAAAAAAAGAAGGAAATCTTTTTTATGACAGTGTGGATGGACCATGAGGGCATTATGTTAAGTGAAATAAGTCAGACAGAGAAAGACAAATACCCTATGATCTCACTTATATGTGGAAGCTAAAAAGAAAACAAACAAAAAGCAAACTCATAGATACAGAGAATAGACTGGTGGTTTCCACAGGTGAAGGGTGGAAGGTTGGAGAAATGGGTGAAGACTGTTGAAAATACAAACATTCAGCTGTAAAATAAATAAGTCATGAGGATATAATGTACATAGCATGGTGACTATAGTTAATGATACTGTATTGTGTGTTTGAAAGTTTTTTAAAGGGTAGAAAGTTTCAAAAGAGTAGATTATAAAAGTTCTCATCACAAAAAAAGAAATTGTAACTATGTATGGTCATGGATGTTGATTAGACTTACTGTGGTGGTCTTTTCACATCATATGAAAACATCAAATCATTATGCTGTAAACCTGACACTAATATAATACCGTATGTCAATTATATCTTAATTTAAACACAACAAAGACAACTACTACAACTAGTAATACAAACATTCCTGGATACCAAAAGAAATGTTTTAAAACAGTAAATAAACACAGTAAATACAATATATACACTAATCATAGCATTACATAAATTGTGGAGTTGAGGGGTGATTTCCAGGATATATTAAGTGAAAAAAGCAAAAAACTAAAGAGAAGGTGCAGTATGCTAGCTTCGTGTTAAAAGAGGGAGACAAGAAACACATGTGTATCTATTTATTTTTTCCAGTAAAGAGTAACCACAAAATGAAATGGACTGCACACAAGGAGCGGGGGGATACTAGGAGAGATGGGTAGAAAGAGCAGGAATGCCTCTCTCAAGTGTAGTGTTTATTTTTGGGAGCATGTTAGTGTTCTACATATTCAAATAATGAAATTAAATCCACCAGAATAGAGGAGACTGAAACTGAGAATAAACAGAAACCAATGAAATCAATTGTATTTCAAATGAGAGAGAGAGAGAGAAACCTGAAGTGGGCATGGATACAACAGTTTTGAATCTACTTTGTATTCACTGTAGGACTGAGTAAATGTCACTATATTTGAGGAAACTAGAGTTCTCACAGTGGAAGAAAGGAGGCACAACTATGGAATGGGCAAAAGAACGAAAGCTCCTTGTGATGCTGAATTGGCACTGGAGGTATACATATGAACTCATGAGATCTAAAGCATATTGGCAGCAATGAGCATTCCTAGCACCCAGATCTTGGTTTATATAAGCAGCATCACCAAATTAGAGGGGGCAATGGTGTTGAAGAAAGGGGGGGTTTAACATCATTTTCAGCTTTTTAATGGGTAAAATTCTTTTTAAGATTTTATTTATTCATTTTTAGAGAGAGGGGAAGGGAAGGAGAAAGAAGGGGAGAGAAACATCAGTGTGTGGTTGCCTCTAGCACACCCCCTACTGGAGACCTGGCCTGCAACCCAGGCATGTGCCCTGACTGGGAATCAAACTGGTGACCCTTTGGTTTGCAGGCCCACGCTCAATCCACTGAGCTACACCAGCCAGTGCCCGGGGAAAAAATTTTTAACATGGCTCTACACTTCACACTATTAATCAAGGTAAATCCAGATGTATTAAATTACTATGTAAAAGGTAAATCTACAAAGCGAATAAGAAATCACCTTATGCACTAAGTAAGGGTTGTTTTTTTTTTAAATAAGATCAGAAAGCAAAAAACATATGGAGAAAAGTTTATAAGATTTGACTACATCAGAATTAAGGATTTCCGTGTCAATTAAGCACCAAGTGATATGATGTCAGATTAGAAAATGTTTGCAACACATACATTAGTCCCCCCCTTATCTGCAGTTTCACTTTCTGAGGTTTCAGTTACTTACGGTGTATAAGGTCCAAAAACATTATGTGAAAAATTGCAGAAATAAACAATTCATAAGTTTTAAAATGTGTGTGATTCTGATAGCATGATGAAATCTTGTGAGTCCTGCTCCATCTTGTGGAAATGCGATTCATCCCTTCATCCAGTGCATCCATGCTGTGCTGGCTAGTCACTACTAACCATCTTGGTTACCAGATCCACTGTCAGTATCCCAAGTAACCCTTATTTTACTCTGTGGCCCCAAAGCTCAAGAATAGTGATGTTGGCAGTTCGGATATGCCCAAGAGAAGCCATAAAGTGCTTATCATCTATTGTCAGATGGCAATAGAAGCCTAACTCTTAAGTCACAATGCCTGTATCATTTACCTCACCTCATGTACTCACACAGGCATTGTATCATCTTACATCATCACGAGAAAGGTGAGTACAGTACAATAAGATATTTTGAGAGAGAGACTATACTTGCATAACTTTTACCAAAGTATGTTGTTATAATGTTTTATATTCTTTTATTGTTACTTGTATCAAAAGCACACCTCAGAGATATTGTGGGTTTGATCTAGACCACTAAATAAATAAAGTGAGTACAAACATAACTCAGATATATTGCAGCTTTGATTCCAGATCACGCCATAATAAAGGGAGTATAGCAATAAAGTGAATCATAATCTCTTTCCTGGCAAAAAGTCTAGCCTTCAATCTGCAGAAAACGCACCAGCGATGCACAATAAAGCAAAGTATAGTAAAACAAAGTATGCCTATAACCTCCTGCTGTGCCTAACTTATAAATTAAACTTTATCATATGTATGTATGTATACAAAAAAGCATAATATATATAGGGTTTGGTACTATCCACCATTTCAAACATCCACTTAAGATCTTGAAACATGTCCCTCTCAGATAAGAAGGAGCTACCATAAAAGCAACAAGAAATTAATTTAAAGAAACACCTGAAAACAAATAAAAAGGAGACATAAAAAATTTAAAGATAAATAATATGAATAAGTACATGATATGAGTAAATAATAAAATTCACAAAATACAAAAGAAAAATGAGTGGCAAATGTACGTCCCTCAACTCACAATCTTTCTCTTCCTCCAAAACATCTGATTTTCTTGTTCTGGCCATTGAGTCTCTGCACCAGCCATTGCCTCAGTCTTGAATGTTTGTTTTCTCTAAAATTTCCTGTGACCGACTCCTTCTTGCTATTCAGATTTCAGTTTAAATGTTCTCTCTTCAAACGTGTCTTTCTATTCCACTCCACTTAACACAGCCTTTCCACTGCCTGCCCCATCATTCTTTATTACATCACTCTGTTTTATTTTTATTTTATATTATTCAGTGATATGTTTTTCTTCATCTGTATGCAATTCGTCTCTCTAACCAAAGAGTAAGACACATGGAGCAGGAAATCTGTGCTTTGTTCAACCTTGTATGTGCAGTGCTTAGCACATAGTTGGTGTTCAATAAATATTTGTTGAGTTAATGAATATATTATTGTATGAAAAAGGTAATACAATTCTGTTGCTGGCTTAATGAGTGTTTCAGACAAGGGTGTTCAATCATAATTAAATGGCTAATTAATGGAATCTTGCTAAGCAGTGTCAAGCATCAGATGGAGAACTGGACAGGAAGGCCATTTAATATGCACCTTCTAAAAATAACACTTATGACTCAAAGGAACACAGTTCCCGTGGATACTTTTGTTGTGACCACAGTGTCTGGAGCTCATGTTTTAGTCAAATGGATTAAGCCAGTTGAAACTCAACCCTCCATAGGACTATGCACATTTTAAATACCAACAACCTAGAGGGGCTCTGATGTGAATTCTAGCAACAAGGGGTGGTGTTTGTGTGGAATATTCCACCAGGCAGAAATATTCTAAACATGAATCTTTGTGACTCAAGGTCACTCGCAGTTGCTTTCCACTTAAAATCCTGTGGAGTGACAGTCACCACGTGATAGTGGGAACCCCTACATTTATCTAACCAGGTCTCATGTGACACCTATTTCTTATGAGCAGGTCTCAGGGGAAGCAAGATGTTATAGCGCTACACCTGCCATTTCAGTTAAGGCACAGAGACCTTGATTTAACAAACTGTTGAATTTATTTCAACAGAGTACTCACATGCTTAGGAATTCTGTCCTACAGCTTCTCAGCATGCCACACGATCTCTAATGATCCATTTATGTAACCTTCGCTTGCCCAGGGTAACATGAGCCTCGTCCCTGTGGATTTGCAGGGATGTCTGTTTATGAGGTTTGGTTTGGTTTTGTTTTGTTTTACTTTAGATGAAGAATTAAATTAAGCACAACCCTAATTCTTAACACATTATCATCATCATTCCATATAAAACACTTCTTTTGGTTTATCTCTTTACTTTTTCCCTTCATTCCTGATACTCAAAGTCACTATAATATATTTTATATAATGTTCTCAACTAGGCATATATCCTTATGAAATTTGTGGTGTTCCATTTTTTCCTTTTTATTGAATTTATTGGGGTGACACTGGTTAACAAAATTATACCAGTTTTAGGTGCACAGTTCTACAACACATCATCTGTGCACTGTGTTGTCTGTTCACCACTGCAAGTCAGGTCTCCATCCATCACCATTTATCCCCCCTATACTCACCTCCACCTCCGCCCACCCTCCTCTCCCCATCAGTCTCCATACTGTTGTCAATGTCCATGAGTTTTTCTTTTTCCCCCCTCAATCCTTCCACACACTCCATGCAACCTCCCACCCCAACTCTGTGTTTATGAAATTTTAATATAATTTCAATCTGTTTCTTGCTTCTCTCACTTCAACACCTTTCTTTTTAAAAAGATTTTATTTATTTAATTTTTAGAGAGGGGAAGGGAGGGAGCTAGAAAAGAAGAAAAACATCAATGAGTGGTTGCCTTGTGCACAGCCCCTACTGGGGACCTGGCCTGCAACCCGGGCATGTGCCCTGACTGGGAATGGAACCAGCAACGCTTTGGTTTGCAGGCCAGCACTCAATCCACTGAGCCACACCAACCAGGGCACTTTAACACCATTCTTAAGATGCATTTATTCCTGCATGAATACCTAGTTAAAAGCTTTTATGTTAGTCTGTATGCACTACATTTTCATTATCCATCCTCTTGTGCAAATATTATTGCTATTTTAACAGAATCTTATTTTTTATATTATATTCAAGTTTGTTATTACTGGTTTAGAGAAAGTGTTGATTTTTTTCTAATATGACCTGTATCCAAGAATTTTGCCAAATACTTGTATTAGTTCCCATATATTTGCATGTTGAATAGATTTTTAAAGTATGTTTTATTGATTATGCTATTACAGTTTTCCCAGTTTTTCCTTTTATCTCCCCTCCACCCTGCACCCCCAAACCCTCCAGCATTCTCCCCACCCTTAGTTCATGGCCATGGGTTGAACATATAAGTTCTTTGAATTCTTTACTTCCTATACCATTTTTTTACTTCTCCCTGTCTATTTTATGCTTACCAATTATGCTTCTTCTTCCCTGTACCTTTTCCCCCATTCTCTCCACTCCCAGGTGATAACCCTCCATGTGATCTCCATTAATGTGATTTTGTTTCTGTTCTAGTTGTTTGCTTAGTGTGTTTTTGTTTTTGTTATTGTTTTTTAGGTTCGGTTGTTGATGGTTGTGAGTTTGTTGTCATTTTATTGTTCATATTTTTTATTTTCTTCATTTCCTTAGATAAGTTCCTTTAACATTTCATAGAATAAGGGCTTGGTGGTGCTGAACTCCTTTAACTTGACCTTATCTGGGAAACACTTTATCTGCCCTTCCATTCTAAATGAAAGCTTTGCTGGATAGTGTAACCTTGGATGTAGGTCCTTGACTTTCATGAATTCCAATAGTTCTTTCTAGCCCCTTTTTGCCTGCAAGGTTTCTTTTGAGAAATCAACTGATAGCCTGATGGGAACTCTTTTGTAGATAACTGTCTCCTTATCTCTTGCTGCTTTTAGGATTTTCTCTTTGTCTTTAATCTTGGGTCACTTAATGATGATGTGCCTTGGTGTGTTCCTCTTTGGGTCCAACTTCTTTGGGACTCTCTGGGCTTCCTAGACTTCCTGGAAGTCTATTTCCTTCACCAGATTGGGGAAGTTTTCCTTCATTATTTGTTCAAATAAGTTTTCAATTCCTTGCTCTTGTTCTTCTCCTTCTGGCACCCCTATAATTCAGATATTGTTGTCTCAAGTTGTCCCAGAGGTTCCTAAGCTTCTCTTCATTTTTTTGAATTTTTGTTTTTTCATTCTGTTCCAGTTGGATGCTTGTTTCTTCCTTTTGTTCCAAATCATTGATTAGAGTCATGGTTTCCTTCCTGTCACTGTTGGTTCCCTGAATATTTTGCTCTATTTCACTTTGGGTATCTTTCATTTGTTCTTTCATTTTTTGACCAAGCTCAATCAGTTCTGTGAGCATTTTGATTACCAGGGCTTTAAACTCTCCATCAGATATGTTGGCTATCTCCTCATCGCTTAGCTATCTTTATGGAGTTTTGCTCTGCTCTTCCATTTTGGCCTTATTTCTTTGTTAAGGGCATCTGTTAAGTTGTAAGAGGGCAGGGCCTTAGGTATTCCCTGGGGCAGAGCAACCCTCCTTGATGCACTGTGGCACTGCCTGTGGGAGAGGGGCCAGAGAGGGAACAGTGCAGCTCAACTGCTGGACTCTAGTCCATTTTCCAATGAATTCTCATATGAGACTGGGAGTTTCTCCCACCTCAGCAACTGCCATTGCAACCGTCCACAATCAGCTCTGAGTTTGTTTCCTGTTCAGTCAGCCCCACCCACATGGTCTGCTACCTCACCTCAGATTCTCTCTGTCTGCCCATCTTATCAGTCTGGTTGGTCTGGTTGACTGTTTCTTTAATTCCTTGGTTGTTGGTGTTCCATACAGTTTGACTTTCTGGCACTTCTGGTTGTTTATTGATTTTAGATTGGTTGTTATCCTCCTTTTGGTTGTGGGAGGAAGTGAAGGATTTCTCCCTACCCCTCCATCTTGGCCTGAACTCCCTTGAATAGATTGTTTTTATCTTTCTTTCTGGTCCTGGTATCTTTTGTGTCATTTTCTTGTTTTAAAACTGTCCAGTCCTTTTCACATCATTAAAAAGTACTAGTGAATAAAGCTATTTATTGCAGTAAAAGACTGGGAAGAATCCAAATATCCATCAATAAGGAACTATTCAATAAACTATAATACACCCACATGATTTTATAGTACTAATGAACTATAAAAGGAAACGAAGAAGATCTCTTATTCTGCTATAGAATAATTGCAGGGATATATTGTTGAATGAAAAAGCAAGGTTCAGAACAGAGTGTATAGCATGCTTCCTCTTACCTAAGAAAGAAGAGATACAAATGAAGGAGAGATAAAGAGGATTTGCCTCCACAAACTGTTAAAAATGATTAAAAACAAACTAACATATCATTAAGCAGGCATTTTGTATTGCCAAGGGTCCAGAGATCTGCAACATGAAGCAGAAGGCAGGAAGCTTTTAAAGGGTAAAGAATAAGGAGCAAGGAAGTGTAGAGCCCAGAGTTGACTTGGTGTGTGGGGATTGGCTGACTGAATACAAAAATTTTCTGGTCAAGCAGAGCATTTATAAGGCATGAAAGTTAACTAAGATTCAGTTTGGTAATGTGGCACCCCAGGCAGGAGCAGCTCCTTCTTAGCCTAGAAATTTAATTCAAAATAACTCTCCAGACTTCCAGTCAAGATGGCAGCATAGATAAATACAGCTTGCCTTCTCGCACAACCATATCAAATTATAGCTGAAATATAGAACAAACATCACTCAGAAATAGAAATCAAGTTGAATGGAAGTCTTACAATTATAGAATTAAAGAAACCACATCCATTCAGACTGGTAAGAGGGGTGGAGGTGAGAAACAGGCTGGGCATTCATCCACATGTGGTGTCTAAAAATTTGGGAGGGATATCTCGGGAGCAAGGAGTGGTACATCTACACTAGGAACATCAGCCCAAGGTTCCAGTGCCAGGAAGATAAATCCCCAAAACTTCTGGCTGCAAAAACCAGCAAGGACTGAGTCAGTAAAAGACACTGCTGGAGTCCTAAGCAGTTCCTCCTAAAGAACCCAGACATGGACTCACTCGACATTCTCCCTCTGAGCTCCAGCACCAGGGTAGCACCTTGAAAGGCACCAGTGGCATACAGAGAGGAACTGAAGTATCTGGCATCAAGGAAAGAGGTGGGGGACAGCTTTCTCCCAGACAGAAAGGTAGAAAGAAGCCACTGTCCCTTTTCTGAGCCCTTCCCCCACAGAGCCACAGAATCTGCTGGAGAATGTTATATCTGAGACTCCATTAATCTGGCTAACATAGTTTGCCCCACCCTAAAGACCCCCTGAGACTTCATCCCACCCATATTGTGGGCCCACCCAAACCATTAACCATGACTATTCCATATGAATGGCTGGTCTTAGCTCATACTTCACAACTTCCTAAATGCTATCAAACAACAACAGCCAGCTTCAGTGAACCCCCAGCCCCCATACCTCTTGCTAAGTGGCCCCAGGCACTAACAGCAGTCAACCTAGATTCACAGCTTGGCTTCACCTGGAAATCTCCAAGCCCAGCACAAGTAGTAGCCATCTCAGAGTATTTATAGCTTGTGCAGGGTGGCCCTGGGAAGAACACAGGTGGGTGCTGACCTGGGCAGTACCACCCAGGAAACCCCAGAGCCTGTGCACCCAGAGCTACAGACCACCTCAGAGCACAACCACCCTGCCCCTGCACAGCTGATCCTCCATGGATGGCAGAAGTTTGTGGTCAGTGGTAACAGCCAATCCTTGCAGTGACTGGCCTGGCTAAATCTTTCCCATTGACCTACCAACAGCAATAAGGCTCAACTACAAGAGGACTGTGTCCTCAGCCCACAAAAACAATGTACCTCCAGTACCCAGCTTAGGTGATGGGGAGGCTGTGCCACTGGACCCTACAGGACACCTACTACATTAGGCCATGCTACCAAGACAGGGAGCCATAGTAGTTCTACCTAATTAATACATAGAAACAAACACAAGGAGGTTGCCAAAATGAGGAGACAAAGAAACATGGCTCAGGTGAAAGAACAAATTAAAGCTCCAGAAAAATAACTAAACAAAATGGAGATAGATGCAGAGTTCAAAACGCTGGTTATAAGGATGTTCAAGGAACTTAGTGAGGACCTCAGCAGCATAAAAAAAGAACCAGTCAGAAACGAAGGATACACTAATTGAAATAAAGGATAATTTATAGGCAAACCACAGTAGAATGGATGAAGCCCAGAATCAAATCAATGATTTGGAATTCAGTGAAGGAAATCAATGAAGGAAGAAAATAAAAACGATCAGAACAACAAGAAGATAAAAGAATCCAAAAAAAATGAGTGTAGTGTAAGTAGCCTCTGGGACAGCTTCAAGCATTCCAACATTTGCATCACAGGGGTGCCAGAAGGAGAAGGCGCAAGAAATTGGAAACCTATTTGAAAAAATAATGAATGAAAACTTCCCTAATTTGGTGAAGGACATAGACATGCAACTCCAGGAAGCACAGACAGTCCCAAACAAGATAGGCACCAAAAGGCCCACTCCAAGGCACATCATAATTAAAATGCCAAAGGTTAAAGATAAAGAGAAAACTTTAAAAGCAGCAAGAGAAAAATGTTAGTTGCCTCCAGGGGAGTTCTCATAGGACTATCAGCTGATTTCTCTAAAGAAACTTTGCAACATAAAAGGCATTGGCAAGAGATATTCAAAGTCATAAAAAGCAGGGGCCTACAGCCAAAACTGCTCTACCCAACAAAGCTGTCATTTAGAATTGAAGAGCAGATAAAGAACTTCCTAGACAAGAAAAGAATAAAGGAGTTCATCATCACCAAATCATTATTATATAAAATGTTAAAGGGACTTCCGGCCAAGATGGAGGCACAGGTAGACACACTGTGCCTCCTCGCACAACCAAGATAGGGACAACAACAATACAGAAACAAAATAACAACCAGAACTGACAGAAAATTGAAGTGTATGGAAGTCGGACACCTAAGGATTTAAAAATAGACACGTTCATCCAGACCGGTAGGAGAGGCGGAATCGGGCCAGGCCAGGGACGCAGAGCAGAGAGCTGAGCAACTGGGGTGGTGCGCAAATCCGCAGCAGGCAGACCCTGGGCGCACAAGCAGCGGTGGCTGGTGGGCCCCAGCCAGGGGGTGGCGACCTGCAGACCCAGTGAGGCGGCTATTGTAAAGCAAGGCACTGTGCCCAACTCAGGGTCCCAGCACCGGGAAATAGAGCTTTGGGTCACTG
This sequence comes from Trachops cirrhosus, assembly GCA_028533065.1. Lineage (NCBI taxonomy): Eukaryota > Metazoa > Chordata > Mammalia > Chiroptera > Phyllostomidae > Trachops > Trachops cirrhosus. Next base: position 67,951,612 of record CM052543.1, read on the forward strand.
ACTGAAAAGGAGGGTCCTGCAGGGTGCACAGGCCCACCCACACCTGAATTGGAGCCAGAGGGGCCCAGTTAGCTTGTGGAAAATGGCGGAAGGGCCTGAGGTCCTACAGAGAGCAGAGCAGCACCACGGTTCCTTCACAGACCCCGCTCCCACATACGGCGTCACTACCCAGCAACTGGGGTGCCCCACCCTGGTGAACTCCTAAGGCCCCGCCCCTCACAACAGGAGCTTGACAAGGCCAAAAAAAAAACCCC
>CM052543.1:67952365-68010477 GCA_028533065.1 Trachops cirrhosus
TGGGTCCAACTTCTTTGGGACTCTCTGAGCTTCCTGGACTTGCTGGAAGTCTATTTCCTTTAACAGATTGGGGAAGTTCTCCTTTATTATTTGTTCAAATATCTTTTCCACTTGTTGCTCTTCCTCTTCTTCTTCTGGTACCCCTATAATTCAGATGTTGGAATGTTTAAAGATGTCCTGGAGGTTCCTAAGCCTCTCCTCATTTGTTTGAATTCTTATTTCTTCATTCTTTTCTGGTGTATGTTTTTTTCTTCCTTCTGGTCCACTCCATTGATGTGAGACCCATCTTTCATTCCATCACTATTGGTTCCCTGTGCATTTTTCTTCATTAAATTTATTGTAGCCTGCATTTTTTCATCTAATTTGCAACCAAAATCAACCAATTCTGTGAGTATCCTGATCACCAGTGCTTTGAACTGTGCCTCTGATAGGTTGGTTATCTCTTGGTCGCTTAGAAGGCTGGGTTCTGGAGCTTTCAATTGATCTTCTGTTTGAGCCATCTCTTTTTTTGTTTTTGTTTTGTTTTTGTTTTTGATTTGTTTTGTTTTGTTTTGGTATTGTTGTGCTTGTTTTGTATGAGGGGCAGAGCCTTAGGTGTTCACCAGGGCAGGCAACCCAGTCACTGGGTTGTGATGCTGTATGTGGGGGGCGGGGTCCAAGAGGGAACAATGGTACTTGCTCCACTCTCCATCAGACTTCAGTCCCTTCCACTGCCTCCCCCAAGCAAACTGGGCTTTTCTGGTGCTAATTCCAGTGTGGGTGGGTTTGCACACATTCTAGGACCCTGTGGGTCTCTCCAGTGAACTCTCCTGTGAGGCTGGGAGTCTCTCCCTGCACCTCAATCCCCGTAGGTGTTTTCAATCAGTGCCCCAAGGCTCTATTTCCTGGCGCTGAGACCCTGGGTCGCACGCAGTGCCTTGCTTCACAATTGTCACCTTGCTGGGTCTGCTGGTTGACACCCCACACCCAGGGTCTGCCAGCCACTGCCTGTGTGCCCAGGGTCCACCCGCTGTGGTCTTGCATGCCCAAGAAGCCTTACCCACGCCCGGTCTCACCGCTCAGCTGCCCAACTCTGCCCCTCCTACTGGTCTGGATGAAAGTGTCTATTTTAACTCCTTGGTGTCTGACTTCCATACAGTTCAATTTTCTGTCAGTTCTGGTTGTTATTCTGTTTCTAAATTGTTGTTGTCCCTATCTTGGTTGTGCGAGGAGGCACAGTGTGTCTACCTACACCTCCATCTTGGCCAAAAGTCAATCATCCAGATTTTTAATGGTAGAATCAGTTTCTTTTCTTCCAAGCAGTCACCTGGAGCGTCTATAAACATGCTGATTATCTATTCAGATATACAGATATACAGATTCTCCCAAATTAGTTCATGTTAACACTGTGATGATAATAATTTCCTCTAATTCCTTTTCCATTTAATTTGGTTGTCATTTCTCAGTGACGTATGGTATAACCACAGAAAATATAACCTGCTGATCTAGGTCTTCTCTTCTCCAACTGGAGTAGCATTTCCTCATCAAGTATTTTCTAAAATTTTTGGTTCTGCTCCATTTTAACTGATGCCAAGAATGAGACTTCCTGGGAGAGGTTAACATGCAGTTAATAGTAATCACCATTGTGCATCATCCTAAAGAGTAAATTGTCTTTTGGTTTTTACATCATAGAATTATTACTACTTACCAAATGAAAAATAATGATCGCCAGTTTAGGACTGGCTTGAACATGAGGAAACATAATCAACAAATACAAATGAAGCATTATTGAGTTCGTGTTATTTTTTAAGATTTTATGTCTGGCATTATATTGAATGTTTAAAACTGGTGTGGCTTAGTGGATTGAATGGGCAGCCTGTGAACCAGAGGGTCTTGGGTTCGATTCCTAGTCAGGTTACATGCCTTCGTTGCGGGTCAGGTCCCCAGTTGGAGGCATGAGAGAGGCAGCTGATGGATATATCTCTCACACACATCGATGTTTCTCTCCCTCTCTTTTCCCCCCTCTAAAAAATAAAAAAAAAATTTTTAAAGAACTTATCCTTCCACTAAGGCTTCAGTATGCTACAAAGGACAAGATCTGTCCAGAAGGATCTTATAATCACATTAGGAAGATAATATTGTCACATGGATTGTTAATTAGGGAAGTTAGCCATATAAGGCAGTAGACCTCATATCCGGTATTTTCATAGAATCTCCATTTTCTTATATAAGATTAATACTACAAACCAACTTTTGAAACCTCTATGGTGCCTCAGCCTAAAACAGTGCCTGACTCTATTGCTTGATAAATATATTTTTGAATGAATAGTTTCTTTGTCTGCACTGGGCAATTGGTATTTACATAACTGTTTGACAATTTTACCTCATATTGCCCATCCTATTTTATAAAAAAGAGTTAGAATAACATGTCAATGATAAATGTAATTTTAATAAATGTAATTGTGCTGGAACAAAAATGGAAACTCTATTTTCAAAAAAATGAGATCACAAAAGTGCTGCATGTATAGCCTCAATCGACTAGTCTATGGAGATGTGAAGAGGAAAAACTTTTTAAAAATGTATACAAAATACAAAATGCTGAAAATGTATCATCAATTTATGTGCCTAAAATGTGAGATGTAGTTGGATATTTTGGGTTTTTTAGCTCCTTTGGAAGGAACCTTCTCACCCTTTATAAGATGTGAGTGTATTGTTTGACCTCCACCTTCAACTGTCATGCACATTCTGAGGAATACAGTATGTTCGTGCTACCGGACAGCTGGCGTGTGTCAACAGCGTGGGGGGAAGAGGAAGTGCTGTGGGCACTCTGGAGACAGAGAGGATCCTGCTGCCTCCATCCCTAGGAAGGAGGAGATGGGCTTGAGGTGAAACTTGGAGAATGAAGTAAGCGCTAGATCTACAAAGACAAAGTGGAAGGAGGAGTTGCACCTAAGGAGAAGTGCCTGAAAAGCATGTGGAGGCAGAATCCACCAAGCTGTGAGCACAGATCAGGGCAGAGGCTTCTTGGCTAAACTCGTGGGAACAGGCAATAACAGGTAACCATACTGGGATGGTAAAAACAGTCAGTCAGGCTCAGCTTGAACTTTATTCTAAGAGTAATCAGGAGCCATTGAAGGTTTCTGGGACAACTGGGGATGTTTTAGAAAGCTTTCTCTGGCAGTAATATATAGGACTGCAAGAATTTTAGCAATATATAGAGAATAAAAGAAACTGTAGACAGAGACTCAAGATAGATGGCTATAGGACTGGTCCAAACAAAAGTAATAAAGCTTTCATACAATGTGAGAACAAAGAGAAAGGGAGAGACAGACACACAGTCATGAGAGATGTCACCAAAAACTAACAGACGTTTGTGTCCAACTGCATGCTAAGGGTGAGAAGTAATCCAGTATAAACTCAAATGTTTGAATCAGAGCAGCACCAGAACAGTGCCATTAATAAAATACAAAATCAGAAGTGAAAACTCAAAGGTGAGAGCAGATGATGGAGGATGTGAAGGGGACAGAAACCATGACGGGCTTTGGCTCAGCTCACTAAACTTGAGGCAATGGCAGGCTAGTGAGTTGGAGAAATGTCCACTTAGAAGGTTAAAGAATATTTTAGGGCACAGGCTTAGTGTTTGGGCTAAATGAAGTTGTCTGTCTTTGGTACCCCTAGTTACCTTTCTTGAGCTCATCCTAGTACCAAAGACCTAGGACTCTCACCTTCCTGTTTCTTCTCCCGGCCCCATGCATGTCCATCTTGGAGACCTATTTGAGTGTCCTCCCACACGCTCACCAGCCTTATTCTGGGAGATTAGCATGAAGTCACTGAACTCCAGGCAATTGCAGAGTTCTCTGCTCTCTGCAAACAGATCTCCTAGTGTTTCCTGGCCTGTCCTTCAATCCTCCCACTCTTCTCCCCACAATGAGATGTGGACTTGAACCATATTCCTACATCATGGCCAAAGAATTCTCAAGTCAGTACACCATGCTGACAAGCCAAATATAGCTCTCAATCAAGCGACATGCCCCTGCTTTGGAATGCCTGACACTTTAATTAACAGATCAGGAATCAAGCCTTGGCCCTTCTTCTCCTCCTGTCTAATCCTCCAAATTGACATCAGGGATCAAATAAACGTTATATACCAGTTGTGTCCAACTAAAAGTACCACATACACTCAATCCAAGAGATGCCTCTATATGTTTGTCAGGGGTGGAGGCAGATTCCCTGAAGCTATAACAAAACACAGGTCCAGCTGCCCACCACTTCAAAAGCCAATTAATTGAGAGGCAGGGGCTGATGTAAAGGAAAGTGGTTTTATTCAGGTGCAGGCAACCTGAAAGATGGGGGACTCTTGTCTCAAAGCCCACCTTAGCATCTTAGGCATCCTGACTAGTTTGTGTAGGGGAACCATGGGAAGAGGGGAATTAAGGAATTTCTGGCAACGTACAGCTTCTCAGCTTCTGGGTGGTTTCAATGTTCTCTCCTGTGTGCATCATCATGTAGTTTCATCCATCCACCTGCAGGTTTTACTGATATTGGGAATAGGACGTGCAGGCAGCATTTCTGCTGGTTCTGATATGAGTCACTGACACTTGCCCAATGTCTTGTGATCAGGGTCATTCCTTGATTAAGCAGGAGCTGCAACTGCTGACGTCTACAAAATCCTTACAAGGAAACTTCTAATACATGAATCTCCTGAGTTTGTTAGTACAGCCTATTCTATAATTACCACCTGATTAATATATTATGTTCATTTCAATCACTGTTACAATTGCCCATTGTCAATTCTTCCTCCCTATCTATGGAGCTATTGATCTCCTCTGAATCTTCTGGAGGAGTGAATTACCTGAAACTGTTGTAAAGAGTTAAAAGCAGACATATTTCTTAGGGGTGCCTGTTGAGCAGATACAATTTTTCTGGCTTGGGTAACAATAGACAATCATTATAAAGAAAAGAATGGTTAAACCTAAATTAAAAATTTCTCCTAATATGTACCTGAGTCCTTGTGGTATCCATGAAAATAGATTCATAAACCAATCTCCAGGTCCTTCAAAGAGAGGGGTGTAATGGCCCAATGTTTGTTGAAGCCAGGTAGCCTGTTGTCTGATTTTGGAGATGCCTGTTTCCACCTGCGGTGAAGTGTCAAAGTAAGTACAACGAGAGGAGTTGATGTTCATGCAAACTCCTCCTTGTTCTGCTAGTATGTAGTCTAAGGCCATTTGATTATCTCAGATAACTTTAGCTATAGAGTCCAGAGATTTCTGAATATTAGCAAGTGAGGTGGCACTTTTATTGGCTATGGTGATTAAAGTCTTAGAGAGATTCTGAAGTGCATGCTGAAGTTTAGTTATTCCCCACCAGGGTAATAGAGTGCATATAAAGAAATATTCATCACCATCTGGGATTTCCCCAGGGAGATCTCAGGCCATTCAGGTAAACATTGATTGCTCGCCCTGGAGTCCCACCTGCCCAAAGAGTTTAAGTTACTTCCTTGTAGACCACACTTCTCCTCTGGGTCTCCCCGAACAGGTCAAAAGCATCTGGAGTTGGCGTGCATGTTCCAGTTGGGCCTGCAGGTGGAGCTGCTGTCTTTCAGGAGAAAAGGTTACTTGGGTGGGCAATTTACAGAGCAAATCCCATCCCAGCAGAGGGATGGGACATTCAGGCAAATAGAGGAAGCTGTGTGATAACTTAAGATTTCTGAGTTGGTGTTCTAAAGGTTGGAGGGAGGCTTGTTGCGGCATTGTCTTGTTACCCCTATGACTGAAACTGTTGTGGGTTTTTTCCTTTCAGTCAATTTGGTGTTCAATACTGAGAATGTGCCTTCTGTGTCTATTAAAAGTTAATCAATTTGTTCCCCATTGTCAATTTTATCTGAGGCTCTGATGGGGAAATAACGATTGGTCAGCAGGTCTAAAGGAGACCCTGGGGTCCTCTCATTCATTATCTAAGTCATCATTTTATTTCACCATCTGCCTATTTGTCTTTTTTTTTCTTTTTCCTATGCCCCTGCTAGGCCCCAAGCTTTCTGTTTTGGTGACCTTCTGCACCTGATCTATCTTACTTGCTGGGATCTTGTCTGTGCATAAGTGAAAATTAACCTTTGAAAACAACTAACTTTAATATCCATAACTGTGTATTATACAGAGTCTATTGAAATACAATTTCTCTCCCCTAAAATTACCCTCATTTTTATCAAAGAGCCAAATCAAGAATAATTCATTTACTGCATTAAGTTGAGTTTCAATTTGCATAAACACAATAAGAATAGTAGTTGATTATTTAGGCTTTCTTAAATGTGCTCTGCTGGAATCTTATAAGGAATTTCCAGATTGAGCTTTAATTAGCTCTGCAGGGCACAGAAGTCAAGCCACCCAGTCACCATAAGGCTTTGCCTACAATACTTATAACTTTGGGTGACTTCCTCAAGTTCTCGAGGTCCCCAAAATGTCCTGAGGTATTTCCTTGCCATCTCCCAGCACCCTTCACTCTTTACCTGAAAGACTGACATGAACCTTATGAATAAGCAGGGTACCAGGCTATGTCTCCAAAGGGTTTTTATTGGCTTCAGAGCCAATCTTCATTCCTTAAAGCTTTTGCTGACATCCAAAGTCTAGTTATGTCATGACATTCCCGTCAAAGTCTTGGTAAATAAAACCATAATTGGAAACTGGTTTTATGTGTCCTGTTATGAAGACATCAGATTCTAAGTGGATTTATGCAAACAAACATATTGCCAGGAAATAATACTACTCTTTCATTAAGAGTTTCCAAATTCCAGAGGGATCAGGTAGAAAGAAAAATATGAATGCCTCAATATTGCTTGTGAAAGTATAATTTACCATATTGCTTTAAGGGAAAAAAGCAAGCTTCCTTACATCTGAAAAACAAAAGTTTAAAAACTAGCAATATTTCCAACAAAAAATTACAAAAACTACAATCATCTTTAGTTCATTCTGTCCCATAATCAATTTCTGTTCATCCTAATTATTTGCCAGTATTTCTATAAATCAAATTATTCTCAAAGTTCTAGTAATCTTCATCTAATTCAAAAATATAATATGAAAACTTATTCTCTTTAATATATAATTTAGAATAAGTCAAAGTCTTTTACATGGATCTTTCTGAAGATGTAATATATTTGTAAATACATAAGAGTAAAACAATGACTGTCACTAAGTGACAAAAAACTTAAAATGACATGGTTACAGATCTGATTATAATGCAGTTGATGAAGGATTTGCTTTCCTATAACATCTTAAGATAACAATTAGAATTACAAATGAAAGTATATCAAAACCTTGTAGACTCTTGGAGATTTTTATATAATCTCTAGAACATCCATTTTAATAATAAAAATGTGTATAAAAATAGAATACAGCTATTATTTCTTTGTTTAACAAAGCTTCCCATGTACTTTTAGTATATCAAATAGGCTTAATTGGTTCAAAATTTCTTCTTCACAAGGAGAAAGAACACATCACTGTCCATTCCAGGAACCCACTGGAATGACCCAAAATCAATTTTAGGTCAAGAAAAAGTCTCTTAAAATTTAAACTCTGGGAAGGTTGTCAAATACATCATTATGAAACAATATTAAATTATTTATTTACCTGAAGTGACAATAAAGGTATCAAATATAAATACAGGCTAGCAAAACTTTAGTTCTTATGATAAAGAATATGGGTTTCTAAGTAATCAAGTACCTGATTAACACAATATAACACTATATATATATTTTTTAAATATATGGAATCTTTGCTTCCTAGGCAGATATAGGAAAAACTTCTTCCCTTTTCACAGTCTGAAAAAGAGCCAAACAAATTTTGTATTAGTTTACTTTTGATATTAGATTCATTTACCTAATTAAATTTGTTATTCAGCTTACCCATAATTTCCACTGAAGATCTCTGTTCATAGACTTCTTCAATTTTCAGAGACTCTCTGCAATGTACATAAACCCTTTGTGATTTACATAATCTTTCTGCAACTTACATAGTCCCTTTTAGTTCACTGCTTCTTAACTCATTCAGAAATAACCAATTTTAGAACAATTATTTTCTTCAACAGGTGTTTTCATACTCTATAACTTCTATTACCAAACCATACAGTTTCTTTCCAATTTAATTAAAATTCCTAATTCTTAAAAACCTTGATTTTTAGTGGCAACTAAAAGCAAATAACAGCCCTGGCTGGTGTGGCTCAGTGGACTGAGCATGTGCTGAGAACCAAAGGGTCACCAGTTCAATTCCTAGTCAGGGCACATGCCTGGGTTGCAGGCCAGGTCCCCAGTGGGGCCATGTGAGAGGCAACCACACATTGATGTTTCTCTCTTTCTCTTTCTCCCTCCCTTTCCCTTTCTCTAAAAGTAAATAATAAAATCTTAAATAATAAAAGCAAATAATTAGCATTTTTATTTTGATAATTTTATGAATATAGTTTATTAATCTTTAGAAACAGGGTTCCCCTCCACTGGCAAATACATTCATATTTTCAAGAGACATACTTTAAATAAAGTATAAGATATATTCATTAATAGATCCAAATCTACTTTCTAGCTTCCCTGCAATAAGAAGTCAAAGTAGGCAAACTCAGATCAGTTAACATTGTAGTATCCTATTATTTCAAAATATCTATATATTTAATCACTTTCATCACTTAACCCAGCAAAATTCCAAGTTTCCAAGTCACAATAGATTTTGGAAAATTATGTTTAGGTATAATTATTACTGAAAGGCTTTATCAAAAACTTTTCATTTTAGTTAAATCTACTTATTAGTTCTTAACAACTTTATGAGATTTTGAAGTCAATTATTATCCTAGTCATTTTCATGACAAATTCTGCTACAAAGATCAGTATCATAAATTTACTCCTGCAAACCCAGGCAAAACAGACATATAATTTATGTTAATAACTTTAAAAGACATCAATTATATTCAAACCAGCTTTAATATGAAATATTTTTCCAGATCAAACAATCCTGAAAAAAATATTTGATAGTTCTTATCTTTATTTTTTACCATACATATAAACAGTATTATTAATAATTATAGTGAAGATAAGATTTTTTTATTTGTCCTTGTCAGCTTTAAGAGGCAGGGAAAGTATCAGGCTTGGGTGGAAAGTAGCTTGAGTTTAAAGGGACCCTTTTTTCCCTTTCATTTGAGGTGAAGTAATTGTCCCTGCTGTTTCCACAACCTGCAAAGTTTGTGGAATGGCATTAATTGCCCTATTATTACCAGGACTTCAGTAGCTCCTGGACCTGCAGAAGGAGGAATTAAAGTATTTAAAAGGTTTATCTCCTCATTATTTTATTCTTTCTGAGTTTACAGTCTGTCCAGGAGGGGAATGAGATCTTTTCCCCCTCTTTGAGCCATCAATTCAAATCCTTTCTGAATAGAATCCTTATGATGTAACAATATGAAAGCTTGCATATAAGAGATCTTATCTCATTTATCAGACCTTTGACAAAAACAATTCTAATTTGCCATTGATTTATAGCTGTAAGTTGACCAGTCAGCTAAAATGCGACCTAATGGATTCTCTGATGGCATCAAGACTGAGCTGCCTGTTTCAAAACAGAAACAAAACAACATCTAAAGCAAAGACAAACCTCAAACAAATGAGTACTGTCCAACTAAATCCTCTAAAAGGAGGAATTGAGACATTAGCATAGATGACCTTCACAAGGTCTAATTGGAAGAATGCCCAGATGATAAACACAGAGGATTCCCTGTGTGAACAAAACAGCAAAGAGCAAGCTCAGTCCTTAAAAGATAAGGAAGCCAGTAGAGAACAACTGTAGCCAAAGTTTCATTTCAGACAGATAAGAGATCTCAAATAGAGCAAATATTTGAAACCCAGAAATCCATAAAGCAGAACACCAGAAGTGCACTCTGAGTCTTACACCAGAGAAGTGGGATTTTTCCTAGTCACTGAGCTGTGCCCATTGCTGTGTGGGGCGTGTTGACTCCTACATAACCCAAGATGGTTTGAAGAACCCAAGTGGCAGGGCAGGGACTCCTGGTTGTGCACATCAGGGACTGACCCAGTTTGGAGTCTGCTGACTCCCCCAACTGGAGTCCATTTACTCCCCAGAGACCCATTTCCTTTCACCAGCAAAATGTTTAAAGGCAGCTGCTGCCTTGAGAGGGAGAGCAGGGTAAGCGTCCAAGATAAAGAACTCTAGGCAGCTGCTGGGAAATTCCTGCAATCCCTGCCATGGGGTCAGCCTGCCACAAGCAGCTCGGACCCCAGCCCAGGCTGCCCAGGCCTTACAGGGGTACACACAATGTCCTACCTGGGGTGCCAAAACTGTAACTGAACACAGGTCTGGCTGCCTGCCAACTTGAAAGCCAATACTCAAGAAGCTGGTGCTAATGTAAAGGAAAGTGGTTTTATCCAGTAGCTTTGAGATGAGAGTCTCCCATCTTCCAGGTTGCTGGCACCCAAATAAAACCACTTTCCTTTACATCAGCACCTGCCTTTTGAGTATAAGGCTTTCAAAGTGGCAGGCAGCCGAACCTGCATTAAGTTACAAAGCTGCTCCAATCAGTCTTATCAATATCAATTTCTGGAGAAATAAGATGTTGGGGGCATCGGGGATGGGATGATGGTGACAGTGAAGTGTGTCTGTGTGTGCCCCCCAAATAAATGTGCATACACTGAACTAGCAAGCCTTTCATGGCAACCGAGGTGGATAAGGTCCCGCATGGGATAAGACCAATGTCAGGATAGGAACTTGAAAGAATGCAAAACACTCAGGCAGAAGTGGAGAAACACAGTCACCAGGCAGAAACATCCGAGGTCAGGGAAGGTGGGACTCCGCATGGACACTCCAGCTACTAGCACTACAAGTCCTATACATCACACTTTGCATATGGAACCTGGCCTCCCCACAGGGCAGGCCCTGAATACCAATAGTTGAATGGTGATTGTAGGGCATCATCTAAGTGCTTGTTAGGCTCAGTTGGAGTCAATAATTGTTCAAACGGCTCATGTTTTATTATTGGTATTACTTCTCTCCCCTTTTCAATCTAAATTTTCTTCTCCAAAAGTATTTACACTTGGAAATTTTGGGGCATTAAATCCTATAGGTAAAATTTTGCTGTTTTGAAGAGGCTTTATTCCCCTTGATATACCACTTACATATTGCCAGGCTCTCAAAACACCCTTTATCAGACTGTTGGGAGAACTGCATGTTCAGCATTACCTAATTTCCTCATAAATCTCTTGCCTTTTAATCAGCTAAGTGGCTATCTGCTAAATGTCCCTGATTTATTGACATCTTATGAGGGCTGAGGATATGTCCAGATACTAAGTGATTAAATGTGGATGAAAATGGCACATCACCATAATAATGATAGAAAAGGGAGTCGTGACTAGGCATACATAAGACCTCACAGAGATGAATGTAGACAGCTTCTTAAAAGGGCCGGCTCCAGAGCTGCAGAGGAAACTGCCCTATCTAGCTAGTTTTTACACAAAAATCTACCCAATTCCTCTCATTAGAAATGCATTTACATTTGCTGGCCCAACAGTTCCATAAGAACCATGGCCCCCTCCAAATTCACTGTCTCAGAGCAGCAGCGGCGAACTGCAAGCTCCTAGCTAGGCTGAAAGGAATCCTGGATTCCGTTTTCACATTAGCCACCAACTGTGTGACTCGCAAAGAAGGATGTTTCCACTTTTCTTCAAGACCTCCATTCTTCATGTGCTGATCCCTGCCAAGAGTGTCAAGTCATCATGACACTCTTCTATTTTTTATTTTTTCTTAAGTGAGTTTTTTGATGTAAACAGAGCATGTTGAGAGATTCCAGGGAACAGAAGACTATGGCAGATACGTTGGTTTTTAATCCAAAAGAAGAAATTATGATGCCAGTTGCTTTGGTGGACAGCAACTTGGCAGAAGGGTAAGAAAAAGAAATACAAAGGCTCCCTGGTGACACACCTCAGACCTGGTCTCAGCTGCACACTCTATACAGGAAGGCAGAGCTGTCAAAACAGAACCAATGACAGCAGTTAAAAACCAGCCCAGACAACTCTGCAGTCATTCTGTCCCCAGGGATGCTCCATGCTCTCGGCCACACTGAGCCACAGGTGCACACGTGTCCCTGGCCACCTGGGCCCCCACTGGAATGCAAAGGCAGATCACTTCATGGCCCTATGGATCTGGAAAAATAAAAATCTCAGCTAGAAAGAATGTCTGATTCAGAGAGTATGAGAGGATGAAGAGGAGTAGGGGCTGTTTGGGGGTCAAGAGACAGGCACCCTAATTGCAGGTCACCCGTGGGATGCACGGTGTCCCCTTGGTAATCAGACAGGGGTTGCTGAGAGGCCTGCTGCCCAGGCCTGAGGCCTGGCTGGACTGCAGACCAAATCCTGGCCATGAACAGGAAAGGCCCCTCCACTCCTCTTTCCTTCTGAATACTTTACATGGGATTTCCTTAATTTGTGCTTCCCTTTGTTTTGAGTCAAAAAGAACAGGGAGAGGGAAAAAGAAACACATACTTTTTGTCACTTGTACAAAACTGAAAAGGTGACAGTGGACATCAGACGTGTCAGCAGATGCTTCCTGGGCCTGGTGTGGGTCGCCTCACTGAGGGTGCAAGGTGACTCAGCACTCCTGGAACTGTCACTGGCCTTTGGGGGCCTCATTTCTGCAGGAGGAGATGCAGACAGGCTTTGCAGTGGCATTTTAATTATGTCATGCCCCCAAAATGGAATCTCATCATACTGGTCAGTGTTGACGGTCATGTCATATCTATCTTTCTCTCCAGGTACACAATGCATAGGCCAGTTCTGCAGACATCGCAGAAAAATAGCAAATTCTTAACTTATTCCATATCCAAAGTTTTAAAAGGTCAGACAGTTACTAAAACAATTTCTCAAATGCATTCTGGTGACCTTGGACCCAGTGGCCACCACGGGGGTGGTGGAAGAGGGAGGGCCCAGCTGAGGGTGGGGCTCGCTGAGGACTGGCAAGGACAGCTCGGCTGAGCCAGCCTCGGAGGAAGGTGGCATTCTTCAAGGAAGAACACATCAGAAGAAGCTGGTCTTCTGCTGGTCTGGTGTGACTTTGACTCCCCAGTTGTTCCTTGGGGGCTGCTGCTTTCCAACTTTTTGTCCATTATGTTTCTGGGGAGAGTGAAAAATGTGTTCTCCATGTTGATGTTGACCTTTGCACTGGTCTCCATGAACTTAATTTCATAGTCCAGGGCCAGCTTCTCTCCCGGTTCCTTGGATACTAGTCTCTTTGTTATTCAAGTCACACTTGTTCCCAAGCATCATCTCAACATCAATAGAGGTGTGCTCCTCAGTGTTTCAAATCCAGTTCTGGATGTTGTCAAAAGTGATGTCGCAGACCAGTAAGATGCCCACTGTGACCCTGTAGTAGGCATAACACCCTCTTTTAAAACCAAACACTCTGACTTAACAGGACATTACGTTGGCTCCATAAAATGAGAGATTATTGTTACAGGTCTTTGTTATAATTGTTAAAGCACCACCTGCTGGAAACATTTCATAATACATACCAATTCTCTGTGAGATGCTGGTATCAGAAAAATGAGAATTGTCAGTTCCTGTCCACAAAAGAGAACCTAGTTTCAAAATACAAGTAGTGAAAATGGCATCAGCAAACCCTCTCTTCTTACAGTGTTACCACAGTCCAACTGCATAATTCATCACCTCTATACAACACTAGGAAACTATTCAGTAGGGGCTTTTTTTTAATGGCATAAATTTCTACAGAAAACATTGGAAAATGAATATTATTCTAATGGGAAGAAAAGGAATTTACAGGAGGATCTCAAGAACATGTTGTGTTTCAAAAGCTCATATAGGCCAGATGTTTAAAAACACATTGTCCAGGCTGGTTAAAAACTCACAGTCTTTACAAACTTATTTAAACCAAGATGCCTTATTGCACTGTTATTTTGTTGCTGAACGTGATTCACAGTATTGCTTCTCTGGAACACTGAATTCCGAAGTTTAACTTGGGATGCCCAGATTGGAGCTGCGTTGCCCGTCCCGTGGGAGCAGGCCAGGGGAAATATTAGGATTAAGGGGGATGAGTGGAAAGAGCAGAGCAGGGTAAGATAATTTACCACCTACACATGCCAGCATAAAGGCCTTACTTTAGGTCAATTTCCCTTTAAGTGTTCTGAACTGGGACCAAAGACAAAGTTCATTTAATAAACACCCAACAAATGAGACAACCACAGGACTAGAAACATGATGAAAGGCTGTTGTTGACCTTGAAGAGCTCAACGTCTGGTGAGGAGGGGCAGTTCAATGGGAAGCACTTCAGTAAGAGCCACAGGGGAGATGTGAACAAGTGCCCCAGGGGCCTTGGAGGGGGACCTGGCCGGGCTGGCCTGAGAAAGGCTGCGTAGGAGGGATGGCACTGGAGCTCAGCCTTGACAGACATGTGGGAGGTTGTCACCTGGGATTCCCTACATCATCACTATCCCTACATATACAGGTTTATTCTTAGATATTTTAAGAAATAATCTGTGTATTAGTCAAACTGAAAGTCTTCCCCAAAACGGCAAACATTTTAGCATAAACTTTTTTCACTGATTCATAGTTGTGATTGGTAGGAAGTGGAAAACCAAACATCCGTTTTAACTGACTTCACAGAATGAGAGGTTATTTTACTCCAAAAAAGAAAAAAAAGAGAATTTTAAAATGTTTATTCTGGCAAATAATCTGTGATCTGAATCTGAATTTACTTTTATCACAATGTAGCCCCCAAAAGATAGGTTTATTTCCCTTTACCAAAGACATGGTTCTGAAAAGCTGGATATGAAGAAATGTTGACTATATTAAGTCATGTAAAATCAACAAGGGAAACTGGTTAATCAAAGAAACCACACAGTGGATGTATTTCCATGAAATCAAAATATTTTAATAAAATGAACACTTACCATCAACTTCTTTATTATATTTTTATCAAAAAGAAGTTTACATACAGAGTTTTGTAGTGGTATACGTTGATATCATAATGATGCTACCTGTGAACACCTTTATTGAAGAAGTGTCCTAAAAATCTCGTGGTGCATAAATATTTCGTAGGAAGTAGTGCCGTACCCTCCTTTAAGGAGGAGCACAGGGTTCACTGCACTCTACTTCAGTGTTTCCATGGCATCCACACTTGTACTTCAGGATTCCTCCATGCTGCCCCACCCACCTCCCTGCCTGACACAGTCAGTCACCAGACCTCACCTGTAGCTTGTGAGCAATGGCTTGCTTCCTCAGAGGGACAAAACCCAGAAGCCTCTGAGGAAACCTACTCCAACACCACCCTGGACTGCCCTCACGCCTGACCACCCAGCCCAGCCCAGACAGACTGCTTCCAGGCGTGTCTGGTGGCTGGCTCATGTGGGCATCTGCCCCATCCCGCGTGCCCACCTGTGCCTTGGAACCCCAGAGGGGGGCCCACACCTTGTCTCCTGACACCGGCAACCACTGGTCCTCCAATACACAAAAACGCAATCCTAGCCTTGGCTTCTGCTTAATCTTGGCATTTCTACTTTTGATGCATTATTCTGTTTTCCCCTGTAAAATCTAACCACTGGATCCAATCCAATGCTATGAAGTGTTTAAGTCATAATTTTCCAAGTGTCCCCTCAGCACTCAGTAGGCTCTGCTTTACCCCATGGCAGTGCCCCGCTTCCCAGGAAGCCTCAGGTGTACATGCGCGCCTTCTCCTCCAGCTACAAGACTGCAGAGTGGGTCTCCTGGAGGTTCTCCTCAAGCTTCAGTGCCAGGTTGTCGATTCCAATGCTGGTGACCGAGGGCACGCTGCTCTCGGCCGGCTCTGCTGTGCGCGTGGGAGTGGAGCAGAACAGAATGAACCCCACCATGATGATGGTGAAAGACAGGATGTAGAGCCCGGAGAACTAGGAGGAGAGAAGAAGAGCTGCGGATTATGCTCCCTCAAATACACATCTTTGCAGCTGCCTTTGGACAAAACCCTCCTACGCGTGCATACTGGTGAATGCCTGGTTTCTGACGTCACCACCTGGCACATTAGCCAACTGCTCCTTGAATCTCTAGGAAATGGAACTTTTGCCTTTTTCTGTGACAGCCCATCTCTACCCCACCTCGCAACTAGTCGCACTTAATTGAGAGAATAAAAGGTCAGTATGGATACTCAGGGAGCACCCAATTCGGACCCAAGGCACAGCTTACAATATTGGTATGAAACAGAGGAACCCAGGACCTCAGATAAAATGTGGATGTACAGATGGGACACCTTGTCATCAATCCCTCACATATGCTATTCCAATAAAATCCATTTTGTTAAAATGTAATAAATTATCTTGTTTCCATAGGCAAGTGTTACACAGTAAAATTTATGGTGGACTGAGCAGATTCAGATTATTAGAGCTGGAAAGAGCCTCAGACAGCATTTTTTTCAGGAGAGTCTGAAGCCCAAAGAGACTACTGGTATCAGGTCCAGTGGGACAACCACAAAGAACGGAGCCTGGCAGGGCCGATCATAAGCTAGAGTCCATTCTGACAGAGACACCGTGAGGATGGACGGAGTTGCTGCTGACCTTCCCCAACCTGCCCTTTTCTCAGGGATGAAAACAATCACTCAGAACAAAACGCAATAAGAAAAAAATGCTAATTTGTTTTTTTACTAAAAATAACATTTTGACATACTGCAAAGTTTAAATAAATAATAAGTACTCTGTACATTTGCTTTTATTTGAATTGAGGGTCCATATAAAAGCTCAAGTGTTAAGGATATTAATATTTGTTTTTAACAGCAAGAAAAGTAAAACACAGAGAACAGGGAAGGGCTGACCAACAGTGACACAGTAAAAGTTAGGGAAACTATGTAGCATAATGACGTGTGACTACATGCCCAGGATCATTTGTTTTTTTTTCCCTTCAAATAAGCAAACACACTTTATAGGTAGTCCTGCTAAACTGATTTTAAAATTAAGAATGGAGCATGCTACTTTATTCAAGCCAATAAATATTTTTAAATTAGCTTAGATTTCATAGTATGATGAATAAAAAGGACTGTAATCAGGGGGTAACAAAGGAAAATAATAACAAACCAGGATGGGTTGGGGAAGAAGAGAAAGGTGAGAGGGTGAGAGAAAGGGGTGGGGGGAGAAAAGAAAAAGCAAAATATACTCCCAAAGGTAGAAGGAAAAACTAAATACGTTTTTGAAATGAGTATTAAGTAGACTGCTGGTGGTCTCCAGCTGTGGACTTCTGTGGGTCCCCCTGGCTTCGATGTGATAATATTTTACAGGTGCTCAATTACTTCTTCACCTAAACCAGGGGGTGTCAAACTCATTTTCACTGGGGGCCACATCAGCCTCACAGTTGACTTCAAAGGGCCAAATGTAATTTTAGCACTGTATAAATGTAACTACTCCTTAACAGTTAAGTGAGAGCTAGGTGCTGCCACCAGGTAGAAACAAGGTGCCGGGCAGGATAAAACAAGTTGGAGGGCCTGTGTTTACCACCTGTGACCTAAACCTTTAGAACTCCTTAAGGAATGCAATAGCCAGGGCCCTCCCTAAGGCAGAAAAGACATCATGGAATTCAGTGGTGATACAAAGCCAATGTTTAGGTCAAGCTGGGATATGCAACTAATTTCCTACTACTGGCTTTAATTCTTCGATCCAATACTCAGCACAGTGACCAATACATAGCCGGTGTTTAATAGGGTTTATTGGGGGAGAAATTCAGAGAATACTAGCAGAAACCATAAACTTTTTAAGTTGGTATTATGAAAGTTAATTATGCTCTTATAAGGTGATCACTGTTACCTTTGGGAAGACTATATAACTTATTCAAAAAATGTCTTGGTTTGGTGGTTTTAAATATTTTGGGGGGAAAAGTATCTTATCCCTCTTAAGAAGGCAGGTGATTATATCAAGGCACCTGTATTATATCAACAGAGAGATTGTGAGGGAGTGAGGTAAGCCTCCAGAATTAGAGACTCTTAACTTTCTTCTTTTTTGAAAAGAAATTCAGAGAATATTAGAGGATCTATACAGAAAGTTTCTGTGGCCACTCTGTTCAACAGGTATTTACTCAAGGTCAGTTCCACAGGAGGCAGAGTCTGATACAGATGAGTGTAGAGAATTTGACATAGTCTCCAATTCTGAGAACAGTTTACAGTCATGTGACCAAAAAAATGCCACACACAAGGGCTAATGCCACACACAAGGGCTTTGCATAGGAAAGTTAGAGCAGTTAAAGAACAAATATTTACATTCAGGAGCTTTTAACAGTTCTGTAGTGACAAGTGTACTTTTACCGCTAAGCTTTCATTTCTTTACCCTTACTTCCTCCTTTGACATTATTTTACTTATAAGGGAAAGCTGAAGTTAATTACTAAAGCTAAATCAGTATGTTTGGTTAAAAAAAAAGGACGGGTGAGCAGGGCCAGCAGTTACACTGCTGAGCTCTCAGGCTTCCTTCAGGTGTGGCCTTGAACCGCAGAATGGAAACGCCGCCCTCCTCCGTTGCTGGCCGGGTGAAACGCAAGCACAGCACCACGGAACAACTCGATTCCACAAGAAAAACATCCAGGATTGTCAGGATCCCTCTGATTCACTGTGACATTTTTTTTTAATGATGCTAGTAAAAACCTAAAAATATTCTTTCAGTCTTTGTTCAGGAATACCTTAACCAGCAAGTGTGCAAAGGTCACAGCTGGTTCCTGTCACAAGTAACCATGCAAATCAAAATGGTTTACATTTCTTGAGTAGAAATTTCTGAGAACCCACTGATCTAGACATTGTAAGTTCAAAGCCAATTCCTGGGAATAGTGCAAATCAGTGCCAAAGATTTCTGCCTGGATATAAAATTTACCACTGCTATCACCTCCTGAAACCAGAACTATCAAATCACAGCCAACATCCTATTTGTTCAAATGACGGTGGGAAAAGACAGGTCGACAAGCCTTTATTGAGGGTGTACTAAGGAAAGGTAGAATTCTAAGGTTGTAGGTCTCAAATGTGGTCCAAAGACTCTTGAAGGTACCCAAGAACTTTCCAGGAAGTCTGTAAGTTCAAAATCATTAAGATAATATTGAGATGCTTTTGCCTTTTTCATTTTCATTCTCTTGGAAGTGCAGAATCAAATGTTACAGATTTAAACATCTGTTTTAAATTCTAATATCATAAGTCACAGAAATAAGTGACCTGCAGTCCTCAATTTTTAAGCATTTTTTTGAAGGATCCTGAGATTAAAAAGTATGAGAACTGTTGTCCCAAGAGTTTTCAAATTAGCTGTGAAGTACAAAAAAAAACAAAACAAAATCTACTTATTGGTCCTCTCTAATGCATGAGATTTTAACTTGATAAATTTATAAGCTTGAGATTCTCATCTTAATAATGAAAATAGAGAGGAAGGTTCAGTGGAAAGAAGACTAGGACTATAAGACTGATAACTAAGATTTAGTGTTGACTCTACCACTAACCCGCTGCTCACTAACGGTAAGTCACTTAATTGCACAAACCTGCCTGGGCCTTTGTTTCCCCATCTCTAAACTAAGATCATTCATTCTGCAATTTTCAAGGGAAGGTGTATCAGACTCTCCGGAAACACTGTGTTTGCTGTCTTGCTTCCCTGGGGGACACGGATCCATCCCCTCCCACCCCACTCTCCTCAAGAATTACTACATCTACCAAGAGTTGTTACTGATGGGAGGAGGTTACACATTGGCATGCGGTGAGGCTGCGGACACAGAAAAAGTTTGAAAACCACTGGACTGAATTACCTTTAAAGTCCCTTCCAATATAAAACTACTATCAAAGATGGAACCATTCCAGCCCACTGCATGCATGATAATACGATTACCTCCTTTCCCTTCCACTGGGCACCACAAACCTTTTATCTGTGTACTAGGGCTTTGCAAATGTATAAGTGTATCAAATCAACACGTTGTACACCTTAAATTTACACACTTGCCAATTATATCTCAATAAATCTAAAGGAAAAAAAGGAAAACTCAGGATGCCCAACCTAGGTTAGATGGTCTCTGAGTCCCCAGGCAACACGCATCAGCACTTCCATGTGGTAGTGTCCCAGGCCACACCAAAGAGGAGGTCCATTGCATGTTACCATTTAGAAGGAAAAAAAACTAGAACAACTCTTATTTGGGCCAATTTTCTAATTCAGAAGCAGTAAGAAAAGAAGTGAGGATTGTTCAGTGAAATTCACACCAAGAGGATGAGATGGTTTTATTTTGGATCTGAAATCTTGAAGAAACCTGTTTCTTCATTGGACTAAGCAAGTGTTCTCATTTGAACATGATTTCTATTTGCTTACCTTATAGCCAAAGAGAAAGAGTCCAAAGAAAAGGCTGTAGAGGTCAGCTGTCAGGATGCCCAGGTTGACCGAAGTGGCACTAGTAACTTTAATCACCAGCGGCATGAAGCTGTACAGGCAGAACATGCAGAGGGCAAATGCCACAAACAGCAGGGCTGTGAAAACACGAAGAAATCAGAAGACAAGGTGCTTAAGTTAAGGTCCAGCTGCCACAGAAAATTGCCTAATCCTTTAACATACTATCTACAAAGCTCCTAGTTATTATCAGCATTGCAAATGAGACATACAAAACTCTCAGGAAAAAAACAACAGCAAGACATGATGATATAGCTGAAGGACTTCAAAAATCCAACAAATTGTGAATGGCCAAGAGGACAACCTTCACAAAAATTGGAAAACTCGAGATACAGATCTAACTGAAAGCTCACATGACCAAGGTCAGCCTTTTCAGAATTCCTAGTAAAGGCTCTTAGGTTAAAAATTAATGTCTATGGAGGTTCATTTGCAAGTTCTCAGAGAAAACTCAATGCAAACCACTACACCTCTCTGTGTATTGAATTACTCTGTGATTTTACAAAAATGCCTAAGTATTATTAAAATGAAGCATTTATTTCCTAATGTGTGTTTGTGTCAGAGGAGAGGATACTGACTAAAAAGAACGATCATTTATGAACATACCGATTTTCCAGTCCCAATGAATGCTGGCGATGTCCTTATATTCCACAAGCAATCTAAGATGGAAACTAGAGGTCACAAAAGATCCACATACTAATTCTCACAGTTTAAAAGCATTTAGTTGCTATACTTCAGATAAGATGTTGACTTTTGAATTTGTTTTAGACTATAAAAATAACTATCTTTTGAAAAATAAAGATGACAAGAAATAACACCAGAGAAGTCCATAAACACATGCTGGTCTCCCTGAGAAGCACTCTCCAATAGCAGTCAGCTACAGGAGGAAAACAGACATTCTGCTTTCCCTTTGGATAGGAAACCAACGTTTTCTGGAAACAATTGAAAAAGAAAGTCTTTACTGGTAATGCCTCTACCACATGTATGAGAAAACGAGGCATAGTTCTTGACATTTCAAAAATCTAATCAGATTACTAGCAAGTAACTGATTTCAAAAGTGAACCTGGGTCAAATAAACCATGGATATTAGTAGCTGGAAAGTAATCATCTGAAATACTTGCTTATTTTCTTTTTAAGGAAAATTTTAGACTTACAGCTGTATGCCACTGATAATTGTTCCAAATAAGCCCACCATTCCTAAAAACTCCTGTCTGCTCAGCTTCTTCACAATATATTCTTCACACACATTAGAGATGGCGTAGAGGGAAGCCCCGAGGAGGACCATGATGTCCCCAATCAGCACATCACTGCCTGCAGGAAGACAAGCCACCAAGAGGGGCACACTGTCAACAGGAAACCTCGTTAGCTTGCTTCCAAGAGTTTATCTGGCTTGTATTCACTGAAATTAAGATTTTTGGAAGGAGAAGCCCTGATTTCTAGAAGTTTAAAGACTCCTGATCTCACTTTCTGGCACAATTCTCCTGTGATTTTTCATATTTTGACTCCGCAAGAGACTAACAAGACTAGAAGATGGTGGTACATGTCTTAATGTAAGGTCTGAGAAAATGATTCTATGACATGAAAAATTAATGGAATTTATTGAAGGGAATTAATTGAAAATCATAGGGAAGGAAACAGAATAAGCAACGTAATTTTTCTCATAAAGGAGATACTGAAGTCATGTGTGGATTGAGTGAATTCAGAGACCTAATTGAGATTTTATACCATCAACTGCCTGAATTTTGAGCCAGAGTATCAAAGTGTTTTCACCAATAGAGTGGACACGGAGTCTCCATTTTTTTTTTTTAAAGAACCTATAGTAGGTTTCCCAGTAACTAATCCAAATGTATGGGCCAAAACAAGATTGCAAATATATAAAGAAACTTTTTTCATGAAACATAACAAGTATGACAAAAAGGAACAAGAACTGTGGGTGGGTAGGAACATAAAGAGTGCTTTGTAGAAGTGATTAGAATGCCAGAAGAAGCAAGAAAATCTGAAAATAACATTGAAAAGATATGCCCTTGCCGGTGTGGCTCAGTGGATTGAGTGCCAGCCCGCGAACAGGAAGGGTTGCCTGGGCTGCTGGTCAGGTGCCCCGTTGGGGGCAGGCAGGAAGCAACTGATCATGCATCTCTCACACGTCAACATTGCTCTTCCCTTTCTTCCTCTCTTCCCCTCCCACTAAAAGTAAATGAATAAAATCTCTAAAAATAAATAAATAAACTCAAAAAGACAGTTAAGCAGGACATGTTTCTTGCCTTTTAATATGTATTTGAAAAATAAAAGCGAAAACCTAAGCAAAACTTTTCCCTGTGACTGAACCAGAAACAAGTAACACAGTCTTACCTGAACTGTTTTCCCTCCCTGCTAGTATGTCTGCACCAACCATAGTTCCTACACCCAGCAGGCAGACAGCCACGGCAATGAAATGGATCACTCTGTATCTTGCATAAAGAATAAACCACGAAAGAGCCATCAACACAGGAATCCCAAAGCAATCCAAAAGCTGCATGGAAGGAGAAATAAACAGCTTACAACATTAGCTAGCACATAGGTAATTACCGGTAAATAATAATAAAAGTTAGCGTTTATTGAGCATTGATGATTGCCAGCCTTGTACTAAATGCTTTGCCTGCATTAACTCATTTAATCCTCACAGCAATGCTATGAGATTGAAACTGCAAATCCCATGCGGAGAAACAAAGGCCCAGAGAGGTTCAGTGAGTTGCCCGAAGTCACCCAGTTAAAAGTCAGAGAGATAGTTTCTGAACCCAGGAATTCTGCCCGAGGGCCTGTGCCATTTTGCCCACCTGGGTTGATCCTTAAGTTCAATAGGGACACTTTCCTACCTGCATGTCCCCATTCCCTCAATCAATAAATATATAAGCTTGGGAGGTACTGAGAGGAGCTGGAATGTGGAGGAAAAAAAGAGACGGGCCCTGCCCTCACGAGCATTCAGAAGGCTGGATAGACACAGAACAAAGAGTCACACAGCCAGATATTTCATTGCAATTGGGCTGGTTATTATGAGAAAGTAAGAAGGCCCCAATCTCCCTGACCCCACCATGTCAGACAGACGTTTGGTCACAGCAAATACGGTGCTTGTCATCGTATGTTCCTCCACCACCTGTTGATCTTGGGTCCAGAAAATATGTGCTACACCCCTGATATTGCCGGTATGAAAGGCAGGGGGTTAAAGGTGACAAAATTATAGCAAGTCCAAAATCATTTGTAAGATAAAGGAAAAATAGAGATTTCATCCACTCAATTCTTCACAAATTTTGTAAAGTGCATTCAAGGATTAAAGATAGTCCTTACACTAATGATGTTTCTCAATCTGCTGTTTTATTGCTAATCCTGTTGTTTTTAACATTGTCCCTGATTCTCTCTGAATCTGTTCAATCTTGGACAAGGCAGGCCCCTGGCAACACCAGCAGCCTGTCTGATCCTGTCCACAGTTGTTTACTAATTGTCTTTCACTGCCATTCCATCACTGGAGTCTGCGCCCCACCCGTGTGCAGGCATGGGCACCTTGCCTTGTTATTTACACCAGTTTCGGAAGTCTAATCTCCTAAATGCTTCATGGAGCCTCCCTGAATAACAAAGCATTAAACAATGCAAAAGATAATAGCGTGTCCCAGAAGACACCAGCAGAATCCAGCCATATGACTTAACAAAGTCTGAACTACATTTCTTACACAAAAAAAAGGAGAAAAAGTAACTCCAAAAACTCTCACAGGAGACTCCCCGTGCTCAAATTGTATCTTAAAATCAAACTTAAATTTGTTCTATTTTTAACAATTTTGATGGGCAATGAGTGACCATATAAGGGAGCTGCGTGTGCTGTGGTAAGTGTTCCAGATTCCCCGGGCCCCTGACCAGCTGTGTGAGTGACAGACAGCCAGTCACCCTGGGCCAAAACATGAAGAGATCAGACCAAATGACCTCACAAGGAAGTCCCTTCCAACTCCAAAACTCCAGAACATCTCATCTGTTATCTCTTGCAATCAGCCATTTCTAGACATGTAATCTCCTTTTCGAAATGTACTCTCAGTGACTCTTTGATGCTATCAGTTCCAGGAGTTCTCCTATTTAATTTAATCTTTAAAAATTATCTTGTAGTCACAGTAAGCAAGGTACCAAGTCAGACCCTGGGGGATGGGGAAGGCACAAGTATAAAAATAAGTTAAGACTATCTTGGCGATACAATGGAGTACAGGACAAGGTGAAATTGAATTAGGCCTTAGAGACTGGAAGAGGGGGCTTCAAAAAGGGTTACATTCTAGAAAGAAAAGAGCAGCGCAAGAGAGAAGCCTCCACCTGTGGGTGGGGACCCTGCGGATGTGGCAGTGAAGTGGGAGGAGACACGGGATGTCCTTGGCCACATCATGACCTTCACGTAAACTACAGCATTCCTACTTGTAATTACAGATTTGACGGAATGCTTAAGAAGCAGGTTCAAAGACCATCAGATCCAAACTTCCACCCTTTCAGATCACCCAGGCCGGAGATGTGCTCAGACAGAGAATCAGAATTCCAGAGACAGGCACTCTCCACTGCTGGAGGGGGCTTTAGTTGTGAGACGGCTTTTTGAAAATATTCTCCTTGTTACAGCCATAAATGCAAATCTTTCGACAACCAAATACTTAGGTTTTTCTAAGAGACCAAAATGAAATACACGAACTTCAGTCACAAAAACCCAAGTGCAAGTATGTGTGCAAAGTTGTGTCTAACACAACTTTGTGTTTAGATCTTGTACAAATTCGAAACTTCTAATCATCTATAGTCAGAGATCAAAGTTTCTGGAAATTGTAATCAACTCATTGAATTCTGTATGAGATTATCAGGGAAGATTTGACTACAAAATGCTATTTTCTACATACTTATACCCTCACTGCCCACTGTTTAAAGTACAGTTAATATCATTTGTGATGAACTTCATCTTTTGGGTAACTCCTCTCATTTCAATTTTTATGAAATTCTGGGTTTTTTCATGTATCTCCTATAATGTCTGTCTGAACAAATATTTCCTATCTGGGCTTTTAAACCCACACCAGTCAAAAACTAAGAGGTTCACTGTGGACAGTGCTTAGCACAATGTTACAGAAAATAAATCATTTAATAAAATGTATTCTGGTATTAAGAGCATTGAATGTATAATCACATTGGAAAAATCCTTATCTCTTTCTTCCAAGTGAAGTAAGTCTAATCTCACTTTAATTTTTCCACATTCTTAAAATCTGGAGATCAAATGTGAACATCTCTGTTTTACATAGTGAGAAAATCAGTGTATAAAAAATTATAAATTCAGCCCTGGCTGGTGTAGCTCAGTGAATTGAGCGCGGGCTTTGAACCAAAGGGTGACCGGTTCGATTCCCAGTCAGGGCACATGCCTGGGTTGCAGGCCAGGTCCCTAGTGGGGGCCACGTGAGAGGCAACCACACATGATGTTTCTCTTCCTCTCTTTCTCCTTCTCTTCCCCTCTCTCTAAAAATAAATAAATAAAATTTAAAAAAAAATTATAAATTCAGCCCTGGCCAGGTAGCTCAGTTCGTTAGAACATCATCCCAATAGGCCAAGGTTGCGTGTTTGATCCCTGGTCAGAGCACATAAAGAACCAATGAGTGCATAAACAAGTGGAGCAACAAATCAATGTTTATCTATCTATCTTTCCCTTCCACTCTCTCACTAAAATTAATAAATTAAAAAAAATTTAAGTTATAAATTCATTAAATGGTAAAGTCTAAACCTGGCAATGGAATCTATCTCACTTGTAACTGTATTTATAAGACATTGTGTTGTTGGTAGTGGTTAGTCAGTGTCACAATACATCCCATATTAAGACAACCAAATCAGTCTTCCTCAACTCCACCCAGTTAAAAAGGACTGCTATACAGGAATATTTTTCTTTCAGTCCAGTGAGAATAAACTAATAAATTAGGATGTAAGTTTTGCCTTTGGCTACCATCTCTTCCTAAGATAGGAATGGGTAGGTTTCTTCCCATTGCTCCTTTGTCTTGAATGTGTACTTGACTCGCAGACCTCCAGTTTTTCTGTAGTACCAAGACACACCCATTCTATAGGCCACGTGTGAGCAACACATAAACACAACTCACAGCATCAACTGCCAATGCAATGTTTACACTTATTTTGGTAGAAACTGTTCTAATCTGCTGCAGCATTTTCGGTTTGGGAACTCATTAACTTGTAATTTTCGCTAATTCCCGGAAACCTTACTCATTAGCACATATGCATTACTGGAAAACAGACGGCATCCACCTGTGTGTAGGTTTTTCAAGTGAACAGGTTTTCAATAAAATTACGTTCACACATGTGAGTTCAGATTCTTCTCTTAAAGCTATAAAAACCACACTGGTCGGAAGACTCCCTCTCACCTGGACACTCGTTAGGGTCGTGTACTGGTACGCTCTGATGATCAAGTAATTAGCTTCCACGTCTGCTAGTCCCAGCAGGATGTACTTCCACCATTTTTTTTTCAAGATGTATAAAAGGTTATCACTGCCTGGTTGAAAGAAATCTAGATTAGTACACGTTACTTGGAAATGAGGCCGTGCATGCTGATTTAGTGTTCGCTGTGTATTTTGGGTGTGCCCCACCCCCCAATTTCCATTACTCGTAACCCAAATTCCTACAACAATTCTGCAGAGTCAGTAAGATTTTTTCAGTATGAGGCCCCAGCTAAGGTGTCATCACAGACCACGTGTTCAGTGAAGACATCAGAGAGAAAATAAGGAGAAAAGTGGTTAAACTCCTTTCCCATTGTGATAGAAATACAATATCCAGATACGGGTTTGGATGTTGCCATTCTTGACAAGCTATAGATTATCCTGGGAAACGAAATGTTTTCTAATGAAGTCTTTGACTATTTAACCTCCATTGATGGGCTTCTTCACAGGAGCTCTGCATGTGGTCATTCTTTTGGAAGAGATATGCTCTCATGAGAAAACTGTCAGTGATAAGTTTGGAAGAAAGACTTAGTGGCACCATTGAAGAAACACCTTATATTCACCAAATTCTATTTATGCAAGTTAACTGTCATTCACTTCTTTAGAGAATCTAGCATCCCTGGAAATAGACAGTTGGCATATATATGAGAAGGCTTATTGTAAGATAACCTACAAGGAAATAAAGGTAATAAGAATCATAACCAGATAATTATCATTAAAACTCAATTAACAGGAAAGTCCTGAAAATACAGAGTTAGTCTTCCTCAACACGAGATGGTATGAAAGGCACCTAAGAGCCATCCCTTCCGGAGACCATACTGCTGTGTTCGAGTCACATGGACTTGCTAAAGCCAATGCTCACAGAGAAGGGTGAAGGCCAGGGCTATTGATCATGTACCAGTTCTATTTCCAGTTCCTAAAGCTCTTGCCAAACTTGGTACATTTCCCTTTGGAGGGTTTCCCCACTCCTACAACTGATTTCTATTTTCTTTCAAAAATTTTTTTTTATCATGACACATAGGTATATTGTCAATGCTTTTAGGGTTCATATTAAAACAGGGTTAGCAAATACTACATTGAAGCTTTTATTTTGTGCCTTAGATATGATAAAAATGGAAGGATTATACCCTCCCAATTGATTTGGGTTACCCATTATCTTCACATTCTTAAATTCAATCTAATTTAGCTCTTCTCTTGTGGGAAGAATTGTTATTATCATGACTAGCAGCCCCTAATGCAGAATGGTGCTAAGAGCGTGGGCTCTGGGGCTGACTGCCCAGGTTGGAATCCTGGCCACACCAGTTTCTACCTGTATGACTTAGAGCAAGTTATCTGAGTACTGCATGCCTCAGTTTGTTCATCTGTAAAGTGGGAATAATAATAATAATATTCACTTGACTTGTTGAGAGGCTTCAATGAGTTTATACCAAATCTAAAAAAGTTAAACAATTAAAATGATGCCTGGAGTAAAAATGTTTCTCTGAACCTAGTTTTTTCCCATTTTTGTATAGCTAGTGAGAAATGATAACTCTATACTAATTCTAACACAACTTAACCAGCCAGTGATAAAGATGCTAACTCCTTGCCAATTCCTTGTCTTTGTTTCTCTCATAACATAGACTTGATCTATGTGCAATTGATGCTCCATTTAGCAGTTTCTCCACTTAGCTGGAAATACAGATTTTGAAAAGTCAGGTTTTTAACTTTAAGTGTTTTAAATATTGTCTCTTAATCTTAACAACAACAGGAAACAAAATAAAACCTAACTTGTAAGAGCATTTAAATTTTTTGACAACTACTATTCCAGTTTGGTGCTTCTTATTTTAATCAACAATTTCAAAGAGTATGCATAAATCTCTAGTCACTACTTTCACAGAGCAGGTATCATATTTTTCTAATGACTTTTATAAAAACAGCAGTTTTTATATTCTTTTATATTTTTTCCTAAGAATAGGAAAAGTAGTTTTGCCTAATGTTTTATTTTAAAATGTCTAGAAGCCACTTTTTTCATGAAGATAATTTGGTGAAAAAGTTAATTCCCACATTTGGCATACCTGATTGAAATACCAGCATCACGGTATAAGTTAACAGCAGGCAATAGTTGATAAAGCTCTGAAGCATGGGGGCGTTCACTTTGTATTTTTCTGCCAAATACTGGCTTGTTATGGCTGTCCCACATATACACAAGGACAGCATCTGGCCCAGGGCAATTGTTTTCAAAATATTCCTAGAAAATAAAGAAGGAAATCTGAATAACTTGCAAGTAAGTTATGACCTTGGACACAAACACATAACATGCACAACACACACAGCACACAACACACACTTTAGTGATTAGCAAAAAAAGAAAATGTTAATTATTTTAGGTGGTTAATTATTTCATTTTATTGCTTATTTTATATGCACAAAAATTAAACTGTTGGTTTTTTTTAAAGATTGTAGTTATGTTTAGAGTTATGAACAGAGGGAAAGAGAGGGAGAAAGAAAGGGAGAGAAACATTAATATGTGGTTGCCTCTCATGCGCCCCCTACTGGGGACCTGGCCCACAACCCAGGCATGTGCTCTGACTGGGAATCAAACCAGCAACCCTTTGGTTCCTAGACCAGCACTCAATCCACTGAGCCGCACCAGCCAGGGCTAAACTGTTAGGTTTTGAGAGACTACATTTTTATTCTTTTATATTCCTAATTTCCCCATCATTACCACAAAAATACATATTCTCCCATTTTATTAACCATCCATTTAGAAATCATTTTGATTAGTTAGCTATGTCATACACTATTTGAAGTGTGTGTGTGTATGTGTTTTATGTGTATGGTTTTTAAAAACTCAGCTTTAACTCATTTTAAAGTCTTCCTACTCATTAAATGTTTAACATAATTTCATCCGTTCATTCTCCCAGTCTTGATTTCTTCAACTAGGAGTAATGGTTTTCAATGTTACCTGCATGTTAGAATCACAGTGCTTTTAAAAATGCCAATATCAGGCTGTGCCTGATGACCTGAGACCAATTATGTCCTCACATTTTGGGTGGATCCCAAAGCTCCTCAGGTGATTCCAACATGCAGCTAAGACTATGAATCACTGCTCTAGAGGTCGGCACCTTGAATCTATAAAAGAATAAAACCCAGAGTTCTGGCCAAGATGGAGGCGTAGGTAGAAACCCTTTGCTTCTTCTCACAACCAAAAGGAAGATAACAACCAATCTAAAATCAATAAACAACCAGAAGCACCAGAAAATCAAACTGCATGGAACTCTGACAACCAAGGAATTAAAGAAAAAATCAACCAGACTGGTAAGGTGGACCCCGAGGTGGCAAGGAGGCAGAGGAGCGGGGCTGACTGCTGAGTTCGGTGGAGTTGGGCTGGAGGGACTGACTTAAGGGGGAAACTGAGACTCAGAGCTGACTGTGGGCTACAGCTGGGGTTACCTTGAAGGGAGATACTTCCAGTCTGACTCAAGAGTCTGTTGGAAAGTGCACTAAGAACCAGCAGGCAGCTGCATTGTTCCCTCTCTGGCCCCTCCCACACAGACAGCACAGCAAAGAGGGTTACCCTGGCCTGGGTGAATACCTAAGGCCCCGCCCCCTTACAACATATCAGCTGCCCCAAGACAAAGAAATATGGCCCAAATGAAAGAACAGAGCAAAACCTCAGAACTAAGTGATAAGGACATTGCCAACCTAACTGATAGAAAATTTAAATCCCTAGCAATCAAAATGCTCACAGAACTGATTGAGCTTGGTCAAAAAGTAAAAGATACCCAAAATGAAATAAAGCAAAATATTCAGGGAACCAACAGTGACAAGAAGGAAACAAGGATTCAAAGCAACAATTTGGAACAAAAGGAAGAAATAAACATCCAGCTGAATCAGAACGAAGAAACGAGAATCCATAAAAATGAAGAGAGGCTGGGGACTCTTTGGGACAACCTGAAACGTTCCAACATTGAAATTATAGGGGTACCAGAGGAGAAGAACATGAGCAAGAAATTGAAAACTTATTTAAACAAATAATGAAGGAAAACTTCCCCAATCTGGCAAAGGAAATAGACTTCCAGGAAGTCCAGGAACCTCAGAGAGTCCCAAAGAAGTTAGACCCAAAGAGGAACACACCAAGGCACATCATCATGAAGTTACCCAAGATTAAAGACAAAGAGAAAACCCTAAGAGCAGCCAGAGATAAGCAGACAGTTATCTACAAAGGAGTTCCCATAAGGCTATCAGCTGATTTCTCAAAAGAAACCTTACAGGCAAGAAGGAGCTGGAAAGAAGTATTCCAAGTCATGAAAGGCAAGGACCTACATCCAAGATTACTCTATCCAGCAAAGCAATCATTTAGAATGGAAGGGCAGATAAAGTGCTTCCCAGATAAGGTCAAGTTAAAGGAGTTCAGCACCACCAAGCCCTTACTTACTATATGAAACATTAAAGGGACTTATCTAAGAAAAAAGATAAAAAATATGAACAATAAAATGACAACAAACTCATAACTATCAACAAATGACCTAAAAGAAAAGAAAAACAATGAAAACAAAAACTAAGGAAACAGCCAGAACACGAACAGAATCAGAGAAATGGACATCACACAGAGGGACTTCAGTGGGGAGGGGGAAGGGAGGAATAGGGGGTAAAAGGTACAGGGAAGAAGAAGCATAATTGGTAGGCATAAAATAGACGGTGAGAGATAAAAAAAATGGTATAGGAAACAAGAGGACTCAAAGAACTTGTATGTACAACCCATGGACATGAACTAAGGGGGAAGGGAATGCTGGAGGGTTGGGGGTTCAGGGTGGAGGGGGGATAAAGGGGGAAAAATTGGGAAAACTGCAATAGCATAATCAATAAAAAATACTTTTTAAAAAAAGGGGAAAAAAAGAATAAAACCCAGACTCTCTCCTTTAGCATTTTAAGAGAGAGAAGCACCTCAAGAACCAACTACAAAACAGCAGTCTTGCAACAGTCGTGCAACCAACGGGCTAGAAGAGCACACAGGTGCTACCGATTAATTCTGCATGAGGCACTAGCTGGCAGAGCAAATTGGGAATGGTTTCATGGAAGCAGTGACATTCCAGGCAGGTTTGAAAGTATATAAAGGATTTCTAGAGGAAGAAGCAGGGAAAAGGGAATTCAGAAAGAAGTAACTAGGACCAAATGCAGAGAGGCACAAACATGCAGGGGTGGGCTCAGGAAACACCAAGTGGCTCAGTGTGCCTGGGGCACAAGGGCCACAGTAGAGTGGTAGTAGGCAAGATGCATGGAAAAGTAAGTTGATGCCAGCTGGTCAAAAGGTTTGAATGGCACACCGAGAAGCTTGGCCTTTGTGCCATAGACAGGTGGGGGCCATGGAGGTTTCTGAACAGAGGGATTTATGAAAGTAACTCTGGTGTTTAGGAAAAGAAGAATCAGTGAGATGGGAAATTAGGCAGAGAAGCCAGTAAGAAAGCCAGCATAATGACCCAGGCCAAAGTGAGATCTGAACAAAAGCCATATCAGCATAAATGGAAAGTAGAGAATGATTTAAAAGACTCTACAGAGCCTAGTACACCATTAAATCTCTGGAGGAGGTGTTGAAATGATATCTGGGTTTCTAGACCAGATGACTGGATGGACTGACCAGGACAGGGAATGCAGGATGAGAGCAGCTTTGGGGCAAGGGGAGAGTAGTGAGCGCAATTTGAGAGCAGAAGAAATTGAGGTGGCTGAAACGTTGAGAGGAAGAACAGTAAGAGGCTTGGGACAGGCAGGCTGAGATGGCCCCTAGGGAATCTCTGCTTGCTGGTATTACTGCCCCTTGTAATCCCCTCCTCCTGAGTGTGGGTAGGATCTGTGACTTGCTTCTAACCATTAGAATACAATAAAAGCAATGGGATGTCATTTCCACAAATACACCGCATAAGGTTATAACTTTCATCTTGCTAGGCAACTCTCTCTATTGATTCTCTTCCTTGCTGGCTCTGATGAGACAAGCTGCCATATAGAGAGGCCCACATGGCAAGGAACTGAGGGTGGCAACAACCAGTGAGAAGCTGAGGCCCTCAGTGCTGCAATCCACCAGGAAATGCATCCTGCCAAACCAAAATGCGCTCGGAAGCAGATCCCTCCCCAGTCCAGGCTTCAGGTGAGACCCTGCCCTGGATGACACCCTGACTGCAGCCTGTTTGAGACCCCAAAGCAGAGGGCGGAGCTAAGTCATGCCCAGATGCCTGATCCATAAAAACTGTGAAATAATAAATGTGTGTTAAGTCTGTGGTAATTTGTTACAGAGCAAATAGATAACAAATACAAGGTTGAAACTCTGGACTTCATAAAGTTAGACCGTATCTGTTTTGCTCTCCACTACATATCCAGTGCCTGGTATTTTGTTGTCGCTCAGTAAATATTTGTTGAATGAATATAAATGGATAAAGTAATTACCATACAGACCCAAATATATGGTAACCCCAAATATTATACTCTTCCCCACTTTCCCAATGAAGTGCCACCACAGTCAGAGAAAGACAGACTATGAGAGAGTCATGACACCGAAGCTAAGAGCGGAAAAACGTTTTAAGAAGGAAGAAATCAATACTGTAGTGTCCAAAACTGCAGAGAGAAGAGGTGACATTATAGCTAAAGAGACACAGCTGGCCTGGCAAGCTGGAAGTTGCTAGATATCTTGGAAGGAAAGCTGTCTGTTAGTGGTAAAGCCTAAAGTCAGATTTTAGTTGACAGTTGGCTGGGTGAGTAAAAGATGAGCGCCAAACATAAACAGCTCTTTTTTGAATGATGAAAGGAAGAACAGGAATGTGGCAAGAGTGTGGAGAATAATACTATCTTGTTAAAGTATTGAGGAAACTTACAGATGTTTGGGAGATGAGCAGAAGCAGTAAGAGTAAAACCTTGAAGACTGACAAAACAATTTAAGAGATGATGAAGACTGACAGATAGTTCCTGGAAGGTTTAGGGACAGGGATTAAGAATGTTGCAATTTTTATTTAAAATGTTCTCTCTATAAATATGTCCTTCTAGAGCTCTTCTACACAAAGTAAAAGACACCAAAACAGCAGAAGACAGAGAATATCTACTCCAAAAGCTTACAAAGTATTCTCTTCTCTGGAGTAGTTGTTTCTGTAACATGCAACCGACCTCAAACAATCCTTGCACAAGGGCAGAAAAAGAAAGGGGAAGTTTGCTGGGTGAGAAAACCCTCAATACACTTGCAGGACATCTACTTCGTGGGAGGCTATGCAGATAGGAAATGGAGCAGGCTCTCTCTGTTCCTTGGAGGTTCAGATATGACTGGAAATAAGTAGGCATGCAAAGTAGCAATTAAGGCACAGCCAGACAAGTGTGAAAACAGACTAGTTCAAAACAAAAACAAAAACTTCAAGATAGTTCACAAGATAGGCACAGTGAGGAAAGCACTCCAAGCAGGAGGAATAGCATACGCCGAGGCACAGGGCTAAAACGGTATGGTACATTCAGGGACTTCAGGTGGGCTGGTGTAGCTGCGGCACAGAGTGTAGGAGAAAAACAGCAGCAGATGAGGATGGAACACTCAGAACAGAAGCCAGGTCAAGAAGGGCAGTGAAGTCATCAAAATCTTCTAAACAGTAAAGTGATCAGCGAGGTGGGAACTGTGCATTTCTAGAAATGCCATTGCGTCATAGCACATAGCCCCAAAGCCTTATCCAACTCCTAACATGAAAACAACATATACAGTACAGCTGACATAGACAGAGGGGTGCAGAATAATACCCAGTTTTCTGGATCAGACAACTGGATAGATAGCAGTATGGCTCATCAAGATCCCCAAACGAGGAAGACAAGGCAGACTTGGAAGGGAGAATAACTCCATTTGGAACATGCTGGATTCTGCTAAATTATGAGACAGTCAAGAAGAAACATCCAGTAGGCATTTGGGACTGAGAAAAATGACTGAGGTGAAGAAACAGATTTGGGGATCATGACCACAAAGGTGGTAGCTGAGGTTGGGATATAAATGAGATCACTATAACATACGCAAATAAAAAGAAAAGAGGGTTTAAAAAACCAAAACCTCCTTCAAAAGAGCAACACTTAAGGGGCTGGAGGAGGATGAAGAATTATAGATGGAGACAAACGGGCCTGGCCAGAGAGGCAAAGAGAGAACAAGGCAGGAAGAACACTCTGGAAGCAAAAGAAAATGGTCTCTTAAGGAGGAGGTGTTCTTCAGTTTGGACAGCAGCAAACCCCACGGCCGTGCTGGCTCCACTCTCCCTCTCTGCAAACCCAGGTTCTACACTTAGCAAGAGTCAGTGCTCTGAATCACTGCCTCTAATGGGATCACTCCCATGTCTAATACCTTTCAGGAGTTCCCCTTTGCCCTTAGAGGAAAGCCAAACTTTAAAGTGGCTTATAAGGCAACCTACCATCTGACCCCTACCTAGCTCTCCACCCTCCTCTCGGACTACTCTCTGACAGCTTGCCCATTTTAAACATTTTAAACTTCTTATAGGATATTTAAAATATAATCAAGTATAATACATAACCAACATGTATTCATATATCTGCCAGTGTAGGGTAAGTGGAGGCAGTCTGGCTTCTTCCCCCAGGAGTCTGGGTAGCTAAGGAAAGCCATGTTCCCATAACCTTGGAGGGGCCTGATAACCAGTGTTCTCATAGCCTTGAGACTGGGTCTGATAAACAGTTCCTATAACATGAAGTGGGCTCGCATGTGCAGAATTATGTTATGTTATGTAATATTCTTGCAGTTTTCCGGCTTTGTTCCCCTCTAGTACTTACACAGGTAGGGACTCCCTGCTGGGGCAATGATGATGAGAGACACGCAAGGGGACAGGTGCCACGAGGGGTGTCACACTGGGGACAGGGGCCATGACATGAGATACGCAGATAGACACGCAGCTTGCAGTATGTGTGACTTGCCCATCCATGAATAAGGGCATGCCAGATATCCCATCGGATCTGTGAAAATTTTTCCGTGCAGGTGCACGAATACCATGGACCTGCCTGGCCTTGAAGGGTGGCAACACAATTAGCATAGCCAACAGGATTCATTGCAGAACAGTATGGAGCTGGCACCCCAGGAGGTGGGGCTTGGAGTGGCCGATCACTGGCAGGTAGTATTCGGTGGCCAGGCTCCTGGCAGCTTGGCCTCCTACCCCATGACTGGTTCTATGTCAGCGGTGCAGAGACACATTGGAGAGAGACCTGTGGGTGGTGGGGAAGACCCTAGAAAAGCCCAGTGCCTCTGCAGCCATGGGGGCTGTGGGCTTGATGTTTCTTCCAGCTTTGCAAGCTGAGACGGAGGCTACGCTTTGAGATACAGTGAAGTTCCAAGAGCCCTGAGAGGGAGCAGAAGCCCTGAAGGCGGGGTAAGAGGAGGCTGCACTTCTTTCCTCTGCGAAGTTCAACACAGAGGCAGAGAAAAAAAAGCCTTGAAGGCTTGAGACTGCACCCTGGTAGATAAAAAGCCTTTGCGCAGCTGAGCTGCTGCAGTCCTCTTCCCCACTCATAGTGAGTGATTCAGGGGAAAAGGGTGGAGAGAAAAGGAACTGAGTTCCCTGAGGGCAGCAGCCCATGGCTCCTGGGGGAAGTTTGGGTCTGGGCATCCCCTTCCCTCCCCTGCCCCACACAGACATGGAGCACAGTTGCGGAGAGTGACCGGCCAGAGGGTCGGCTGGGGCTGGGTGTTCTGACAGCAGCACCAGCACCTGGAAAGCTCTGCTCCCAGCACGCTGACAGAAGAGGCAGGGACCCCTGCGGGTGAGCAGCCTGGGCTGCTGCGCCTGTGGGTCAAGGCCGAGTGTTCGGAGCCAAGCTTTGCAGTAGTGTTCCAGGAGGAGGGGAGGCTGTGGGAGCTGTGAGAGCTGGCAGTGTGATGCGGGAAGCCGTGAGAGAGCAGGCTGGAGCTGGCACAAGATAGGGAAGCAGGTGCTGGCACCCAGAAAGCTCACTGATAGGGAGCGGGCCAAAGAACTGCAGTGGTGGTGGCAGCACATGAGCTCCGCGCCTGAGGAAGATGACAGCAGCACCTGGAGATGGCTGTCACCAGAGTCGCAGAAACTGCAGCCCAGTGACCCAAGGGGATGCAGTGGTGGCACCAGCAACTGGCGCCCACCCAAGTGCTGTGCACCAGTGCTCCACAAGTGCAGCTCCTGGTGCCCTCATACCCGTGTCCGGTACAGGCCTAAATTATCTGTCCAAACCCCAGGGGTGTGACCAAAAAAGGCCCATCCTGTGTGTCTAAAGGGCCATTTGGCTGTGCCAGCCTCCCAAGAAGAGGGAGGAAATATCCTGTTAGACCCGATGAGCTAGATGTGCATGTGACATAGGAAGTCTTTGGATGGTGTTTGTGGTAGCGATCAGAACGGCTTCACTAACCCTTGGGTTTCTGGTCCCAACTATGGAAGGGAGGAGAACAGGTAAGGCAGGTACTTCTTGATTGAAAGGCAGTTGGCTGCTATATATGCTGCCCTGTTGGCCACAGAGGCCATAAGAGGAACTGCCCCCATGACAGTTTGGACCATTTATCCCATTGCAGGGTGGGTCTGGTACTGGATGGCCATGCCTCACAGTGGGATGGCTCAGATGCCTGGCTAAGTGGAGGGCTTATCTGCAGCAAAGGAGTACTCTGTCTACTAGCCCTTTGCAGGCTGAGTTACAGGAAGTGTTAGGCCCAGTTATTTATGTAGATGAGAAATCTGCTCCTGTCTCTATAGAGGAGGCAGAAACTAGCCTCTTCCAGGAAGGGGAGGCACCTATTCCCTCAGATGCACAGTACACTGATGGGTTCAGCAGGGGCCAGCCTGCTGTGTGGACCACTGTAGCAGTTCAACCAGACAGAGATGATCTGGTCTGACACTAGCATGGGACAGAGCAGCCAGTGAGCAGAACTCTGAACCATATGGCTCGTAGCGGTCAAGGAAGCCCCACCCCTGACTATTTGCACAGACAGTTGGGCAGTATACTGGGGGCTAACGTATTTTAGCTAACATATGCCAGGATCTCTACCTGGCATACAAATAAATGGATGGTTATGCATAGACCATTGTGGGGACAGGCTTTGTGGAAAGACTTATGAGAGTTAGGCCACCAGAAACAAATCACTGTAAAACATGTTACTGAACATGCACCTTTTGCTTCCCCTGGGAATGATGAGGCTGATACTCCAGCCAAGGTGCAGTGGTGGTGCAGGGACAGGTACCACTGGCAGGTGGATGTAATTGGGCTCCTACCTAGTTCAGAGGGGTATAAGTATGCTATTACAGGTGTGGACATGGCCACAGGACTTTTAGCTGCTTATCCCACATGGCACCCAGATCAGAAAGCAGTGATTGCTGCACTGGAGCGGTTATGCACTGTTATGGGCAACCCCTGATCATTGAAAGTGATCAGGGGACGCATTTTACTGGGGCCTTGGTACAACAGCGGGCCCAAGACATGCAGATTGACTAGAAGTTCCATGTGGCCTATCATCCCCAAGCTGCTGGAATGACTGAACAGTACAATGGTCTCTTAAAGCAGGGCCCGCAAGCTGCAGCTCAGAGTAGGGGCCACCCCTACTCTGAGAGGCTGGACGGAACGCTAATGGACTGTCCTCCAGACTCTAAGTGAGAGGAGTCGGAGGGGGTGCCCAGCTCTGGTGGAAGCACTGCTCCACTGGACTGGTGCTCCAATTCAGCTGCAGGTACAGACTAAGGATGCCTTGCTGAAACCCAGCATGGGAAAACAGGGGAATATTCTTCTGCCTGCTCCAGAGGGCTTGGAGTGAGGGCAAACAGCCACTTGATGTGGCTTTGGGAAATCAAAGCCCCCCACATGTGCTAGGTGGCTCTAGTTGCCCCTTGGGGCCAAGGGGTGGAGAGAAACTTATATATAGTGCCCTGGGTGATTGGGACCTGGCCCCCAGTCTTAAAGGAGACATATCCAGGGCCAGCAGACCATGAAATGCTTCTTCATGGCACCTTTGTGATTTCTCTATGGCCCATTATGAGTTTTCCCCTGTTATTGCAAGTAGATGCTGAGCCCCCAGCTGAGGCACAAAAGGTCTGGTGTTCATGCCCAAGAAGACCCCTCGGCCAGCCACTGTCTTATCGGCTGACCAGAAGCTGGCTCATATATTGCCAGAGGGTCATGACTTGCCTTTACTGGTGCCTATAACTGCTCTGTCTTTTTGCCCTTAGAGTGCAAGGTAACACCTTAGTGGACTGGGTTCATACCTGTGCCTTAGTGGCTGACCAATCAGCATGCTGGGTCTCCACTGAACTCTCCCTGAGCACGCTGGCCAGCCTCCCATCTCTCCTACTTCTGTCTCAAATTTGACTTGGCTTCAGAACCAGAGGAACGGGCGAACATCCCTTGTGGAACGCTACCTGGACTGACAGCTATGCTGGGGCCAAGCAGTGGTATGACCAACCCCCACCGTTAAGCAGCTACTCTGTAAGGGATGGCTCGGGATGGCTTACAGCTGAGGCTGTGGAGCTGGCTGGACCAGTGCCCTTTTGCATTGAGAATGCCAAAGGACAAGCCCAGGTGGGCTGGACTCTGACAAGTATGTGTCAGACCCATATTCTTGGACATTGCTGGGAGGCAGAGAATGGTGTGTGGGCTGCTGTTCCCACTGGGACCCCCTGGGTGGGTGGCCCACGTGAGTGGCCTTACTTGTATGGGAATTGGACTGGCCATTGTACCTGGGGCAGCCTGATTACCTGGTTTTGGCTGCATGCTGTTGAAGCTTGTACTGCTGCTGTGGCAGCACTTGTTTTGCTTGCTTGTCACTGTAGTGAGTGTAGCCTATACTACTGTTGTTGGTTATGGGTGCAGGGCTCTGCCCTCCTCACCAAGGGACCTTTGCAAAAGATTTCCTTGAGTAGATAGTAAGGTGAGGAATCCAGAAGGGGTAGATTGTAAGGTAAGTGGAGGCAGTCTGGCTTCCTCGCCCAGGTGTCTCAGTAGCTAAGGGAAGCAGTGTTCCCATAGCCTTGGAGTGGCCTGATAACCAGTGTTCTCATAGCCTTGAGACTGGGTCTGATAAACTGTTCCCACAACATGAAGCGGGCTCACATGCACAGAATTATGTTACGTTATGTAATGTTCTGACAGTTTTCCAGCTTTGTTCCCCTCTAGTACTTAAACAGGTAGGGACTCCCTGCTGGGGGTGATGATGATGAGAGACATGCAAGGGGACAGGTGCCACGATGGGTGCCACGCTGGGGAGCAAGGGCCACAATGTGAGACAGGCAGATAGACACATATCTTGCAGCGTGCATGGCTTGCCCACCCGTGAATAAAGGCATCCCAGATATCCAAATGACTCCGTGAATATTTTTCCATCTGCACAAATACCATGAACCTGCCTGGCCTTAAAGGATGGCAACACAACCAGTCAGCTTAAGAAATAAAATATTATTGACCTCTGGTCAAGATGGTGGCATAGGCAGGCATGGCTCATCTCTTCACACAACCACATCAAAATTACAATTAAAACATAGAACAAACATCACTCAGAACCATCAGAAATCAAGTTGAATAGAAGTCTGACAACTACGGAATTAAAGAAACCACATCCATCCAGACTGGTAGGAGGGGCACAGACACAGAATGGGGCTGGCCCCTCACCCATGTGTAGTGAAAAAAAATTCAGGAGGGATATCGCAGAAACAAGGAGTCCCAGCCCCATACCAAGCTCCCCAGCCCAGGCTTCCAGTGCTAGGAAGATAAGTCCCCATAATTTCTGTCTGCAAAAACCAGCAAGGATTGAG
Source organism: Trachops cirrhosus (assembly GCA_028533065.1). NCBI lineage: Eukaryota > Metazoa > Chordata > Mammalia > Chiroptera > Phyllostomidae > Trachops > Trachops cirrhosus. The sequence continues at coordinate 67,992,952 of CM052543.1, forward strand.
TCTGTGGAAGAAACTTCTGGAGCCCCAAGCAGTTCCTCTTAAAGAGCCCACACATGTACTCACCTACTCAGACTCACTCCCTCTGAACTCCAGTACCAGGGTAGCAGCTTGAAAGGCACCAGTAGCATACAGGCAGAAACTGAAGTGTCAAATATCAAGGTGAGCAGAGGTCATTGTCTGTTTTCTAAACCCTCTCTCCAAAGGGCCAGCAAGATGGTGCCATATCTGAGACTCCATCAACCTGGATAACACTATTTGACCTGCCTCAAAGATCCCCAAAGACTCTGCCCCCACCCAATTTTCAGGCCCAAGATACTTTTCCATACGAATGGCTCAGCTTGGATCATGCTTTGAAACTTCCTAAATCCTCTCAAACAAGCAACAGCTGGCCTCAGTGAGCCCCAGGCCTGGCATTGGCAGCAGCAAGCCTAGATTCCGAGCTTGACTTCCCCTGGGAGTCTCCGAGGCCTGCATCTCAGATTGCTTTAGAGCTCAGACAGGGTGGCCCCGGGGCAAAACACAGGTGGGGGCTGACCTTGGCCCACACCACCAGAGAAAACACAGGGACAGTGCACCCAGTGGACAGCTACAGAGTATGGCAGAGCACCACAACCCTATCCCTGCACAGCTGATTCTCCACGAAGGGCAGAGATTGGTGGTCAGTGGTCACAGCCAAACTTTGCAGCTGACTGGCCTGGGTAAATCCCTTCCATTGATCTGCCAACAGCAACTATGGCCCAATTACAAGAGGAGGGTGTACTCAGCCTTCACAAAGGGCATACCTTGAGTACCCAGCTTGGGTGATTGAGGAGGCTGTGCCACTGGTTCCACAGGACACCTACTACATTAAGCCATGCTACCAGGACACTGAGTCATAGCAGCTCTTCCTAATAAATAGAAACAAACACAGGGAGTCTGCAAAAATGAGGAGACAAAGAAACATGGCCCAAATGAAAGAGCACACCAAAACTCCAGAAAAAGAACTAAACACAAGGGAGGTAAGCAATCTGTCAGATGCAGAGTTCAAAACACTGGTTGTAAGGATGCCCAAGGAACTTAGTGAGGACCTCAACAGCATAAAAAAGATCCAGTCAGAAATGTAGGATACACTAATTGAAATAAAGAACAATTTACAGGCAAACAACAGTGGAATGGATGAAGCCAACCAAGAATCAAATCAATGATTTGGAATATAAGAAAGCAAAAAACAACCAACTGGAACAACAAGAAAAAGACCTCCCAAAATGAGGACAGTGTAAGCAGCCTGTAGGACAACTTCAAGTCTTTTAACATTTGCATCAGAGGGGCACCAGAATAAGAAGAGAAAGAACAAGAAATTGGAAATCTATTTGAAAAAATAATGAAAGAAAACTTCCCTAATTTGGTTAAGGAAATAGACATGCAAATCCAGGAAGCACAGACAGTCCCAAATAAGATGGATGCAAAGAGGCCCAGTCTAAGACACATCATAATTAAAATGCCAAAGGTTAAAGATAAAAAGAGAATCTTAAAAGCAGCAAGAGAAGTTAGTTACCAGAAGTGTGTTACCAGACAGATGCGGGGCAGGGGAGGGAGAGAATGGGTGAAGAGGTGAGGGGATTAAAAGTACAAATGGGTAGTTACAGAATAGCCACGGGATGTAAAGTACGGTATAGGAAACGGAGAGGCCAGAGAACGTATACCCAAGACCCATGGACATGAACGATGGTATGACGATTGCCTGAGGGAGTGTGCTGGGTGTTGGGGGGAGGGAAAGGGGAGAAAAATCAGGACAACTATAATAGCACAATCAGTAAAACAAATTTTAAAAAAGAGATAAAATATTGGCAACATCAACATATCCCCTTTGTGTTTGTCCAAATCTCTTACCCTCCTGAGGTAACTACTTTCCAGAACTTGGCATTTATCATTCCATGAGTTTCCAAATAATTTAATATTTATATGAGTATCTCTAAACTATAAATAGCATTGCTTTCCTTGTTTTTAAATTTTATAGAAACAGCATGATAATATATGTGTACTTTTGCAATGGCTGTTTTGATCAACATTGTTTGAGAGATTCTTCTATACTGACACTTTAGTTCCATTTCATTCCTTTCCACAGCATGATACATCCCATTGTATCCATTCCTTGTGGATATTTAGGTTGTATTCCAATTTTTAAAAATTTTTTTTTGTTCTTATAAATAATGCCTCTACAAACATACTGGCTTATGTCTCCTGACGTACATATCTAAGAGTTTTTCTGGTTTTTAACAAACTGGTACGGATGGGTTGCTGATGTGCTAAGAAGCAGTCTCCTGGGCACTCAGGATGGCCTGCTGGGGACCACAGCTGGCACCCATCTGCTGGAGACAGGGGACTCAAGAGCACCTACAAATGTTATGACATTCTATTCATACCATGCGAAGTTTAAAGGAATCATTTGTTTTGAAGATATATCTTGGAGTGGAACTGTTGGTCTTAGGGCATAAGCATCTTCAATTTTACTCATTTTGCTAGACAGCTTTTTAAAGGTTAATTACTTCATTTAGTTTACTCTCAAAAGGAAGGAGGTGAAAACCTCCACCCTTCAAGGGGGTGGAACAGTATCACAAACTGGCCAGAGCTAGACATTAGGCTAGGGAAGGAAATTTGTGCCCAGGTGAGCAAAGGGTTAACAACTCGCTCCCATAGAGGCAGTAGTTGGGTAAGGACACTCTACACCTATCACAGGCTGCTGGGGCAACCTGGATCCAGTTTACTACCTCTGCCTCTGTGCTCACTTCTCCCTGCAGAAGGCACGGATTCTGGATTTTAGACTGCCCTATCCTAGGCAAAAATTCACCATGTGTCCCTGTAGACTAGGAGTCTACAGAGCCAAAGCCAAAGAATGAAAAAGTACATTTTAGGGGCACAGGTGTCATTGTCCCTAGCCACCCACTTCCCTCAGGAAACTTGTGGTGAAGGGTACCTGGCCAAGAACATGGTTCCAATTTTTCTGTATTTCATGATCAAGTGGTACCATCATAGCACACTTCCAGCATGATCCTCACAACTCCAAGGAAAGTACACTCCTGTCACAGGCGGGAACAGGGGACTCAGAGTGGGTTCATAATTCGCCCACAGTCATACAGTTAGTCAAAGGCAGAGGAAGTCAGCGCTATCAGCTATCAAAAGACTAGCTCAGGGAGCTCAAATTAGCTTAAAGAAAGCTTATATCTAGAAGAAAGCCTCAGAATTGCAAAACTTTGGTGCTAACGGACACTTTTTTAGGTGAAGGAACTGTGGCCTAGAAGAGGGAAGGGCTTTGCTGAAGACCATACAGAAGCAGAGTTGATGCCATTAAACATCTGCTGTCCCACTATAGCACATGGTCTTGGGATAATAATTGAGGTCATCCCTTGGAGTTGATATCATCTTACCTTCTGTGTCTCTCCTCACTCTCTCCTCCAAGCACCCCTCTCTACCCTCCTTCACTTCTCCATTATGATTTTATGACAGAGCCTATATTATTAAACCCCTTCTTGAAAGGATCCTTGCAACCCACCTCACTATCAGGAGATGATTCTAGCCTGACTTCTCTCCCACCACTACCACTGCTTTCCTGTGCAGCAGGGGACAAGTTGGCTGTCCAAACTCCAGGTTGCTGTAAAGCTAATCAAGTGGCCAATAACCTAATCAAATCCAGAACATTTTTCACATCCCATAACAGACTTGGAAGCAATTATAAATTTTAAATAAGTGAGAATAAGAAGTGTGGAAGCACTGAGCCCTGTTCACAAATTGACAAAATTCCTCCAGGTCAGCTCATATGTGCATTCTAACACAGCACAATTAAGCAAGCTGTCTTCCAACTGTAAAGTATAACCATCTTCTAAAAAAATAAGAGAGAGAGAGTCACAAATTGAGTATGGAGATTTAAAGTTACAGGAATGTACTTCTCTTGGCTCCAAATCATAATGACCTCATCTATAATGGGAGAGCAAGAGGGAGAGGGAGGGTGGGAGGCAGAAGGGGCTGAGGGGGCTGGAGGCTGAACAAAAGGAGAAAGAAGAGAAAAACAGACTTGTAGAGACAGCAAAGGCCTCAAAACAATTTTTGTTACTTATGGTTTCATATTTAAGCATTTGCACTTCACCACAAGGTCCTAGTTCATGTGAACTGTGAACTGAACCCAGGGGTTCTTTACACCATAACAAAACCTGTTCCTCTCTAAAGGAAGCTGCCAGGAACAACTAGCATCTAGCCATGGGATATATCCTGTCACCGTTTTTTCCCAACGGAACCACAACTGAAGTGCACTTCAAAGGCAGGATATGGTTCAACTCCAAGGCATGTTTCCCAAGGTGGCTTCATGCTGTGGGAGCCAGGCCAGGAGAAAGCAGAACAAGAGTTGTGGATCATTTGGGGCATATTTAGGAAAACAGGTAGGAGATAAACTGAGCAAGGTCACTTCTGACTACTTTACTATTTGGATATATTATATGAGTTGAAGGATTGAAAAAAGAAGTATTTTAAGGCATTTTATTTCCCCACGGCTCCCTTTCAGGAAGCCTAAAGACACTTGATCACAGACCAGCAATCTGAACAATACCCAGACAGATTCCCAAATGAAAGAAAGGCTATAACAAAGAGTTTTGCCTAATGCAAACACTAGTTTTACATAAAATATATGAGATACAATGATGGAATTGATTCATTTCTTTAGTTCTTCTTCATTTGCAACATCAAGTTAGACCAGCAGTCCTCTAACCGGGTGTACACTAAATAATCATTGAGAGCTTAAAAAGAAATAAATAAAATGACATCCAGACTAGCCCAAACCAACTGAATCAGATTCTCGGGAAGTGGGGTCCAAATATCAGCCTGTTTTTAAAAAGTCTCTTGGATGAATCTAATATGCAAGAAGGATGGCAAACTGCTGAATTATTCTTACCCTTTTATTTGAAGAAAGAAAGTGTTCCAAATGACTGATAAAATACATTGTTTGAATGCGCATCACACATTTTTCTCTACATTATGTGTCAATAAACCTGTGCTGCTAGATCGCACATTGTCAGCTAAAGGTAGATGTAGCAGCAGAGCTAAAAGACTTCTACAGAACATAGCTTCTTAGGGGAGATTCTAAAATTCATTACATCTGCCACCTGTAAATACCTGGTACAGAATAATAACTTCAGCACTTCTAAAAAATCCTATTACAAATCTGAAAAGAAATAAATCATTTAGAGCAAATCCTCATATTTAGCACACAGATTACCTAGCGTCTCTTACTGGAGCATTTTAAATCATATTAGAAGCAAGCTAGAAAACAAATAAGTAGTTTTTCTTCACAAAGTGAGTAGCAGCTTGGTTGACCATTATATTCTTTCCATATGTACATTTCTGTGGTTCAAAAATTTAGCCATTAGTGTATCACCTAATTCTAATTAGTGTAAATAGCTAACTAGCCGTTTTGAAGAACTCACACTCTGATATACTAGGACATCCTCTCAAAGTGGATATGAAAGTCAAATTTCAAAGAATAGAAAATGTACTATTGCGTAAGTACTATTACCTTAAAAGGAAGGCAAATAAGGAAAGGAGATTTTTATGGTTTTTTCCCCACTGAGTTATATCTTATTCACAGTAGGTGCTCAGTAAATGTGTATTAAATTAATGAATAAATGCTGCAATATATTATTGAAATGCCATAATGTTAAGATGCAAGGTAGGAGACCCTGATAGGACTCCCACAGAAGTGAACTCAAGGCATTCATAGCAGAATGAAGCTCAGAAGTTCGATAAAACGGGGATCTAAGTCAAATCTGAAACATGGGAGATAAGAAACAGGAGCAGGCAAGTGCAAACAGTGGTCTGCATCATTTTTTGTTTTGTTTTGTAAAAGGCCATAGAGATTGCACCCCAGATATACCCTTTGGGAAAGGAGTATTCCTTCTGAACACAGTGGAAAGTACGTTAGACTTTGATTTAGAGTAACTCCAACTCTCACTAGTGTTGTGAGTTAAATAAGTTAGCTAGCCTCTCAGAAACTGTTTTGCTTTGTTTTAATGGGTGTAATACCACTTGTACGGGTTTAAGGACTAATTGATGTAACCTTTGTAAAAGTGCCTACCACCTTAGGCACTCAATGAATTTTCTTTCCTTCCTTCCTCTGGTTCACCCAGCCTTTGGAAACATCTTGACCAGTGCTGTCCAACAGAACTTCCTTCAGTGGCAGAAATGTTTTATATCTACACCATCCAATACAGTAGCTTTAGTTATGCAGCAATCTGTAAGCACGTGAAATAGAGATAATGTGAATTTTTAAATGTTGTAATCGCAATTTAAAGTAAAAGAGCCACAGGTGGCTACAGGCTATGACCATATTGGACAGCGTAGCCACGGCCAGCATCGTGCACTACAAGTTACTGCGGTGACAGAAACATTTGAGCAGGGGGCTCCTGAGCACTTGAAATGTGGCTAGCAGTGTGAATGAGGAACTAAATTTCTCCCTTTATTTCACTGTAATTCATTTTCATTTAAACAGACACACGTGGCTGGTGGCTACACAGCTCTAGACCAGTGCTTCTAAATCTTAACATGGCAGCAATCACCTGAGGATCTTGTTAGATTGCATATGCTGATTCAGTAGGTTGAGAGGAGCCTGAGTTTCTGCATTTCAGACAAACTCTCAGGTGAGGCCTGTGCTGCCGGTCCATGGGCCACGCCTGGAACCACACCTCCAGGAGCACAGCTCCAAAGCTGAGCTTCCAATTCTGAGGTCTCTGAACTCTGGGGACCCATGGAACAGTGACAGAAATCCACTGGCCGCTCAGGAGCTGTCTTTAACACTTCAAACAGCTTAGCAGTACTGCTGACCATTGCTGGTAAGAATGAGAAATGATGCAATCCTTACGGGGATGGTGGAGAGGGGTGTAATTTCTAAATTTTACTCCTAGGAATCTATTCCTTAGATACTTTGGCAAAAATACAAAAGGTATACATGCAGGCTATTCATTGCTTCACGATTTATAATAGTAAAAAACTAAAGAAAAAACTAAAAGTTTACCAGTAGGGAACTGGTTGAATGAACAAAAAGGAGTACTACGCAGCTATAAAAAGCTAGACGAATATTTCTATATGCTGCTGTAAAGTGGCTGCCAGAATATGCTTTAAAAAGAAGCAAATATGGAGGAAAAACAGGTATGAGATGCTAACATTTACCTATCTTTGTTAATATTTTAAATGCAAAGATAAAATAAAAACTTTTTAAAGTCACCTATAGGTCAGGAAAGAAAGCAAAGGAAAAGGCATATATGTCTAAATATATCTTGTTTTGTAGATTTGTCTTTGGAGCCATGTAAATATTTTACATAATTATAAAACAAAAATTAAATTTTTAAAAGGCCACATCTAAAATAAAAAAACAATATTAAAGTAAACTTAAGGATATTTTAAGTTGGTCTATAAAATGAAATAAAGAGGAATTATTCCAGGTGACTTTAAAACACACTAATTTGATAATACATTCCTACTAGAATACAGTGTAAGAATTGTAAAATATCTTAAATTGTTTGGAGGAGGCATTGATAGTACTTTCAGGTTATGGAATAAAGCAAGAAATTATATCAATATATTAATTTTTGGTACAGGAAAAAAGGTGTAAGACTAAAGAGGTTAAGTTAAAAACCCTATAGTTCTGAATTTTATTGAATGAATAAACGCAGAAGACATCTTATATTTTTGTAAGTATGGATTTCCTATCTTTGTTCACTATAAAGCCCTGAAACAATGACCAACCAACAATCATGAACACTCCTGTGCCTAGAATACAGCAACACAACAATACTTGGCACTAAAAAGAACTGGGGCTCCTTAGAGAGAGATTTCAGACTGGGCGAGAAAAGTGCAAAGTAGGCCTGGAGCGCCTTCACCCCGGAGGGCCCTGGGTCAGGGCAGAAAGACGTTCTGAGCATCCGCAAGAGCAACTGCAATGGTCTGCAACACCTCCAATACGTTTAAGTCCACAAGTTAATCACAACACTTAAACTTTTTAAAAAATAACTCATTGGTCATCTTTGAAGGATGTCAGGCAACCAACAGATTATTTTGAAAACTGGCAAATAAAGGGGAAAAAAAGCAAACATTTATCCTGCCCTTCCTATATAAATTATACTTCAGGGTAATAAATTGATGATAAAGAGTTTGTCTTTGCAGAAGTATGTAGATTATATATAAAAATAAAATGACAGAAATAGAATATCACTTTATAACCACCAATAAAATAATGAATCTAGCCCTGGCTGGTGTGGCTCAGTGGATTGAGTGCCGGCCTGCAAACCAAAGAGTCTCCGCTTCAATTCCCAGTCAGGGCACATGCCTGGGTTGTGGGTGAGGTGTGTGAGAGGCAACCACACTCTGATGTTTCTCTCTCTCTCTTTCTCCTTCCCTTCCCCATCTCTCTGCAAATAAATATTTATTTTTTTTAAATAATGAATCTAGGTAATAAACCCCAATAGATCCTAATGTAACAAAAAGAGAGACAGGCAAACATTGCATACCTTGTGACAGCAGTACTCAGTACCAATGAAACATTCTTGCCAAAAGGAAAACTACAGGACCACAGGATTTTTAATAGGTCCATGGTCCATGAGAATATTCTGGGGAATCGATGAACTTAGATGGGAAAAAATAGATCCTTATTTTCAGTACCACTTACTAAAGTTTAATATTCCCTTCAATTATGAACATAGACAACAAACCATAATAGTAGTAGCAGTACCTATGAGTTTGCTGCAAAAGAATTCACAGATATTTTTGTATCATGCAACAACTGTAGCTGAAATCAAAATATCATTTACATTCATCAGTACTCCAAAATCATGGTAGTTAAAGACCCATTGTGAGATCTCATTTACTTTGTGTTTTCTTTTTAATAAAAGAAGCACATATAGTCAGGGGGGAGTGGGAGGGAATGCAGACAACTGTAATTGAACAACAATAAAATAATTTTAAAAAATAAAGAAAAAAAACAACAATGCATTCAAAATAAATGGAAAACCTGAATGTAAGACTAAAACTATAAAACCCTTAGAAGATTTTTTAAAAAGCACATATATTAACATATCACAATGTGTTTTTAATAGTTTAATAAATGTAATTGGTTGCTATTATAATCCTATGTATTTTACTTTATACCTTTAAAACATTATTCTGAGAAGAAAATACTTGAATCCCACCAGAAACATACAATCAGCAAAACTTAGAATGTGGGAAAATCTACATGACAAATCGACTATTTCCTCAAAAATAAACTGCAACAAAAGGGGAAGCCTACAGAAGAAAGAGATGTAGATGTAATAACCTTGAAATACATGGGCCTTATGTGCATCTTGACTTTGTCAATGAAAGAAAGTCCAAACCTATAGAAAAATTTTATGAGAGTTTATTTACACCTAAGTTTAGGAAGCAAGATATCAATGGATTGAGGAAAGGCTTCTGAGAATGACAATATGTCATTAGTTATTTTTATACATTTAGAGTCAAAGGAGAAAAGCTAAGAAAGGCTACATGAAATCCATCAGTGGTAGATTAAGGAGATGGCAGGAAGCAAAGCAGGGAGATCTCTAAGATTGGATAAAAAGCAAAATAGAGAGCTATATACTTCTTTTACATTGGTGGATATAGGATAGTTAATATTTAACTTTTACAGTAAATAGAGATGCTATGTGGGCAACAAGATAATAATGAGAAGTTTGAAAACTAAGGAAGCTACAGGCCCAGGGTGTGGCTGCCCACCATGACCTGCCCAGTTGGAATCTATGATCACATCACTCTCTGTGGCTCCTTCCAGTCCTCTGACCTTGTCAGGTCTGCTCTGCAGCCCCTTTTTCATTCACAAGTTGAATAAGCTATTTATGAAATTATGTGATAACTGGGAAAATTTGAATGTGGACCAGATATTTGATATTAAGAAATAATTTTTAATTCTTTGGTGGAATAATGGTATTATTCCTATCTTTAAAAGCTTATATTTTAGAGATTAATACTGAAATATTTATGCATGAAATTATATGATACCTGAGGTTTACTTTAAGATAGTCCAGAAGAAGTGAAACAGAGATGTATAAATGAAATAAGATGAGTTGATAATTATTGAAACTGGGTGATAGATACATCTCAATACATAATAGTTGCTAATTTTATTTGAACATTCCCATAATAAAAAAAAAAAAAAGCCTAACTGCCCTGGCCAGTGTGGCTCAGTTGGTTGCAGTGTCACCCCGTAAACTGAAAGGTGGAAGATTTCAATCCTGGTCAGGGCACGGGCCTGGGTTGTGGACTCAGTGGTTCCCAGTCAGGGCGCATAAGAGAGGAAACCAGGGATGTTTCCCTCCTCCCTCTCTTCCTCCCTTCCCTTCTCTCTAAAATCAATAAGCATGTCCTCAGGTGAGGTTTTAAAAACAGAAAAAATAACAAATGAATACATAATTTAAAAAGCCCAACAGAAGCCCTGCATTTACCCATGATAAGGCTGTATAGACAAACCAAAACACCACATTTATTTGCTTTCAGATATAATTACACAAATCAAGTGCAGTAACACTCATTTTCTCTTGCTATTCAGAAGCTGCAGTGTGTGATTAGTTAAAAGAAAGAAAATACATTCATTATTACTTAACAACTGCAATGTAAAGGAGTTACAGAATCTTTCTAATATATAATTCCTGGCAGAAAAATAATAAAAGGGGGTTATAGTGGAGGAAAACCTTGAAGGTGGCTCATCTAATATAAAACGCCCCACACAGTATTCTACTTGGTATATGTCTCAGGTTCTCCAGGTAGGTTGTAGGCTCCTTAAAGGCAGAATCAATGTCATATTCATCCTTGTTCCTCCCGTGAGTGAATTAATATGGACTGCTGAATGGCTGCAAAGGTGAAAAAAATGCCAACAGTGAAGGAGGCCTTCTGAAGCCCCGATTGGTCTGTCTGCAGCATGTGGAACTACCATGGACTACGAGAAGAAACACTCTTCAGTGTAACCTAGAAACGTTGTCGACCCAAATACCATCAGAAAGCATTCAATCTTAAAATGAAAATACAAAATACGTTGCAATGCATATTGAAACAGGACAGAGTGATAGGGATCTGTCCTACTGGGCAACAGAAATTTTAGAAAAAGGAAACCTGCCAAGTCTCTCCAGTGTAAGATAGGACTAAAAGTCTCTGGTTACAGTAACAATTCAATCTTAACTGCTTGCGAGGCAGATACCAACAGTGTAAGAGTGTCATGAAGGAGACGGGGACATGTAATTCCTTTTGTCCTTGTTCTAGATTCACCAAGCAACTTCAGATCTTGTGTTTCCTAAGTAGATTTTTTTTTTTTTGGCTGGGATGGTCTTACTGTGACCAGCTGGCCAATTTAACAGCAAAAATTCTCATTATAAGTTAATATATTTATTTGCAAGTACAAATTGTGAGTTCAAACAGCAAGAGCAACTTTCTCTAGAGCTTGGTCACCCCCAAATGAACTGATGGTAACATTCCAGACATATAGAAGTGGAAAATGCCACCAAACAGGAACCCAGGGGTTCAGATGTCAGCCTTCTTATTTACAATTCTAGAAGCATGTTCACAAAGTTCTGCCAAGACCATGGCCTGGTATTTAATGAAGTAATGAACAAGTTTTTCCAAAAATTGCCCCATAAATTATAATACCCATTATATTTTCTTATATTTATCATTACAGAAAAATGGAACAAGACTCTTCTGAAATTAGCAAGATGTTTTTTCTCTACTTTTCTTCACCATATGTCATCTTGAATGTCTTGACTAGAAGGGAGGGAAAGCTAACAAATTTCACGGTATTCTCTAACAATAGAAGTCTAGAGAAGAGCAAGCTTAGTGTGGGTCTAAATCCGGCGAGTGACCTACAGGATTACATTCAGTCACTTCCGTGGTAAATCATGATGTTCGAAATGAACTTCAGTCTCTGGGCCTTCCCAACTCTGCTAGCTCCTGGAACCGTTTTTGTTCTATTCTGACTCTGCAAGAACAAGAGGAGTCCTAGAGCCAAAGGATGTGAGTGGAAGGGGTAGACTGACTAGACTGACTGACTAGACTGACTGATGGATCAAACTGACTAACCGAATGTCTTAAAATTAACAGAGAATTTGGGTGGGACTGTAGGACATCTTGTTGTGTTTTGTTTTCTTCTCCTGTTTTGTACATACCTAGCTTTTTAACACTGAGAAATCTATTTTTCTTTCTTAAAAGAACCAGGAGTGTAGGGACCAGAAGAAAACACAAAGAACTTTAGAAGTCTTCCTGATGCCTCATTTTGAATCCTTGTGCTGATTTAGATTCACAGCTCACCTTCCCTCTGTTTTCTCTCCCCCAACTTCCTTAACTCCTATGATTCTCTGTTGACAATTCAAGGTTTCCAAACTGCTGACTTAAAGCTCCCTGGACTTACCAACTGGGCATCCATCACCACATATTATTTATTTAGTACGTTCATGCTAATGGACCCCATCAGAATACCTTACTTTATGTTTTTTTTATAGTACCTCGCAATTTAGAAAAAGTTTTCTATACCCTATCTTATTTGATTTTTGATCATGTGACATTGCTGTGGGGTTACCAGGAAACCGAGGCCGAGAGAGGTGAAATGAGTCACTGACTGACATTGTTCAAAGGCAGCAGAGTAAGCTCCGGGCCCTAAGAAGAGTGCATTTGCTTGCCCACTATGCTCCCTCCGACAAGATTCTGTTAAAATAATTTCAAAATAGAGCATCTATCCTTTCTTCTTTCCCTCTAATGAACTATTTGATGAAATTGATAAAGCTGTAAAAATATAAGTTGACTGACTTTAATGCATCCCTTTTTATAAATGCCTGACCTTTTATGTGATCATTCAATATGACTTTATTATATTTCCCCATATATTTATAATATATAATATATTGCATTGTAGCTACAGACTCATTTATTATAGAATTAAGTCAGTTATCAGAGCTATAATTATTTTACATTTTACTTGAAATTTTGTGTGCAAATATATCCTAAAATACTTAAAGCAGTTTAATAAATATTGTCCACACTACTGAATTATACAACCTTCTGCAACACCTGGCAACATTAGTCATCATGATATCATCCCACAGCCTATAAGAGAGAAACCTACCAATATCATATCCTCTAGAAAGTTAGAGTTAAACAGAAAATCAAATGGATGCTAGTTGAGGAGCCAGCACTCAATGCCTTGATTGGCTACTGAAACTTAACACACATATTCTTTCTCTCTCTCTCTCTCTCTCTCTCTCTCTCTCTCTCTCTCTCACACACACACACACACACACACACACACACATAGAAGTGTGGAGAGAAAAAGAAGAGCCACTCGAGGTATTTGAAGGTAACCACACCTATGGACTGGATAGAAAACACCTAGAAAACTGCAGCCTTATCCAAGGGAGCTGATCTGTTTCAGGAACAACCAAATCAAGTTTCTACCTGTCTTTTTTCAGGAGAGGGGGCAGCCTTTGCAGTAGTACACCACTCTAAGACTTCTACCTAGGGACCAGAATGTGTGGGATTTCTCTTTGCCTGCTTAGTGGAAATAGCCCAAACTGACAGGCAACTTCAACAACCCACAGTGACCCTTATAACCATCTTCTTAATGGTACCCAGTTCAAGTCAGCAAATGTTTTTCTAGCCTGGCAGATTTCTGACACTGTGTCAGGCTCTGGGAATATAGGGAAATAGTGAATGGAGACCCTGCCTTCATGGAATTCACAATGCAGCAGTAAAGAAAAACAGTAAAGAAATGATTAGGATGGGACCTAACCTAATCTGAGATTTCATGGAAGACTTTACTCATGAGGTGATATTTCATGGAAGGCTTAAAGAATGAATACAAGTTGTTCAGGTCAAGAGAAAGGGAATAGGAATTGCTGTGCTGTCCCAGCAGAGGGACAGTGTTGTGATTTCTCCAGCGTGACAGAAGCTGGTAGGTACAACTCATTCAAAGGAATGAGCTGCCACCAAGTCTCTTCCAAACCTGTGGTACAACTGGAAAAGGGTGCAGCATTTTTTGCTTGACTATTTTAAACGCTAACCATGTGGGAAAGGTTGTGGGTTAGAGGACAAAGGTTTCCTTGACATTTTCTGAATTATTGCTTACATTTTCACCAGTATCCAGGTGGTCTTTGTGTTGTAAAGCTATTTTTTTTATTGGAACCATTTTTAGATTATATCACCTAATGTAGGAAGCAGAATCATGGTTCTCCCAAAGTGTCCACGTCTTAGTCCCCTGGAACCTGTGAATAGGCCACCTTACCTGGTATGATATTGTGAGATATATATGTAATGTATATCTTGGTCTTGGCTCCTGGATGATCAGAAGTATGAGGTGACCACCTGGGACTTGGAACTGCTGTCTGCAATGGGAGTTGGGGGGAATGGGAGGGTAATCTTGTGGGACTGAGCCCTTAACCTGTGGAGTCTGTGCTAACTCCAGGTGATTAGTGTCATAACTGAATCACAAGATATTCAGTTTGTCTGGAGAGTTGGGGAATTGGTTGATGTAAGAAAAAACCCACACATTTGTCAGAAGTATTGAGCATAAGAAACTTCTACGTGGCAAAGGGACTTTGCAGATGTGATTATGGTTGAGTACCTTGAAATGGGGAGGTTATCCTGGATTATCCAGGTACACCCAATTTAAAGGACCACCATTCCAATCTGTTGTCAGAGGGAGATGTGACCACAGAAGAAGAGCCAGAGATACATGACTGGCTTTGGAGGTGGAGGAAGGGCATGAGCCAGGCAATGCAGGCAGACTCTAGGAGCCGGCGAGGCGAGGAAACCTAACTGCCCCCACACCTCCAGAAAAGAACACAACCTTCTGATGCCTTGATTTTAGTCCAGTGAGACCTGTGTCAGATCTCTGCCCTACAGAACTGTAAAACAATAAATCTGTGTTGTTTTAAGCCTCAATATGTGTGTTAGTTTGTTATGCCAGCAAAAGAAACTAATGAATTACACCAACAATGCTTATGATACTTTAAATAATACTTGAATCATAAAAGCTACAACTATGTACATTCTTCTAAATGAATTTCCTTGGTAATGAGATAATCACATCAAATGAGCAGAATCTATTAAAGAGCTGCAGTCAAAGCTGATCAGGAGTTATTCTGGATTAAAAGACCCTCATCATTTCACAGGGAGGAAAATAAAAACATGCATCAAACCAGAAACTATAAAATAGTTTTAGGTAAACCAACAGAAGTAAAAATTGTAAACCTTGTTATTTTTCCTTATATATTATGTCCTCCATGACTCTTAAGGTAGTCGAGAATACAGGGGAAACATTAATACTCACCCTTTATACTATAAAAGAGAGGTAAGTGCCAGTCACTGAACTAAGCTCTTACATGTAAGGTCTGTCCAGAAGATATCCAGCCATGTACTATGAAAAATAGAGACATTTACAGAAGATACAAGATACAAGAAACATTGTACATAGGACAATGATGCCTCAGTCCCCTTCAAAATAGGCACGTTGGGACCTCATACAGTTCTCCCAATAGCCATCAGCTGCCCTGTCGTATTTTCCCGAATCTCATCAACAGTCTGAAATCCCTTCCCTTTCAAAAGTGATTTTAGTTTTGGGAAAAGCCAGAAGGCTCAGGGCACCAAAACTGGTCTGTAGGGGTGCTGAGTCACCTAGGTGATTTGATGTTTTGCCAAAAAACTCTGCACAAGAGATGTAACATGAGAGGGCACCTTGCTATGATGAAGCTGCTAATCACCAGTTGCCCAGAGCTGCAGCCTTCTGAATCATCCAAATAGTTTCCAGAGAGGAATGTTCAAGCTTAACCCACCATTTGATGCAGATTTGATGCTCTACTTGCTCAGTCATTTTGAATGCCATGGCCACACAGTACACATGCTCACTCAATGGTATCTACTGTCCCCAATGACTAGTACAGTGAAGTTATCATTGTTCACACATGTGTATTCCAGTCCACTCTTCTTGGCTGCCAGGTTACATTGATGTCACACAAACTGTTACATTATATTAACAATAGCTGGACATTTTCTGGACAAACCTCATATATTAATTTATTGGATTTTCATACAACACTAAAATGTAAGTATCATTTAGCCAAAGTCCAAGTCTTTTAACCAAATTCATATGGTAAACAAATAGCAGCACTGAACTAAAATCCAAATAAAACTCTATTGTGTAAAGAAAAATAATAGGAAAGGTACCAATATTCCAGAAGGATGACCTCTCAATTTCTATGGCATTTGGATTGTAACCCTCTTTCTCCATTTTACTTCCACTTTTTGCAGGCAGTACTTCTTTCTTTTTTTAAAAAAAAAAAGTTTTATTTATTTATTTCTTAGAGAGGGGAAGGGAGGGAGAAAGAAAGGAACAGAAACATCAAAGTGTGGTTGCCTCTTGCACACCTCCTGCTGGGGACCTGGCCCAAAACTCAGGCATGTGCCCTAGACTGGGAGTCGAACCAGCGACCCTTTCACAGGCCTGAGCTCAGTCCACTGAGCTACACCAGCCAGGGCTGCCTGTAGTGTTTCATATGTCTGTTGTGTTTGATTTAGTAGATTAAAAAAGCAGAAACTATCATGGATATTTTTGTGCCCCCTCCCTTACATACATATTGACACAATATCTAGTACTGTTATCATTAATGTTGTTACTGTTATTATTACTATTCATATTATTACTGTTACTATTATTATGAACAATAATAATACCTACACTTACTAAGTGCACACTATGTACCAAGCAGTGTTCTATGAAGTTTCACAATTTCATAGTCCTAATTCATTCAATCCTCCCAACAATCCTATGATGTAGGTACTATTATTACTGCTATTTATAGGTAAAGAAACTTGAAGCACAGAGATGATAGACAACCTGCCCAATAACACACACAGGGAGCAAATGATAGAACCTGGAGAGCAACTCAAGCAGTGTGGCCCATAATGACTGTTACATTGGAAGTACTCTACGTGAACCTTTAGGGGCTCTTAACACCTTTCTTATTATCCTAACAAAAGTGAGAGGACACATGGACAAAACTAGGGGTGTTGGAAAGGGGAGGGAGGAGGGGAGGAATGGGTGGGTGGGCGGGAATGGGAATAAAGGATAGAAACTGTACTGAATAAACTAAAATAAAAATTAAAAAAAAAAAGTGAGGAGGTTTAATAAAAATACCAGTGCCAGGTGCCACATTATGTGTTTATACACAGGGTGGGGCAAAAGTAGGTTTACAATTGTTCATTGAAAAATAAGACAATTAATAATAATATAATAATAAAATCTGTCTTGAAATATAACAAAAGACACTGAAATAGAGTTGTCAGTGACCAGAGGGGAGAGGGGAGGGAATTTCAGGGGAGAAGGGAAGGGTTTACAGGAACAAATATAGAGGACACATGGACAAAACTAGGGGTGTTGGAAAGGGGAGGGAGGAGGGGAGGAATGGGTGGGTGGGCTGGAAAGGGAATAAAGGATAGAAACTGTAC
>CM052543.1:68010977-68049173 GCA_028533065.1 Trachops cirrhosus
CGCTTGCTCTGTAGGACCTCAGACCCTTCTGCCACTTTCAGCAAGCCAACTGGGCCCCTCTGGCACCAATTCCCGTGTGGGTGGATCTGTGCACCCCACAGGACCTTCCTTTTCAGTCAGTGACCCAAAGCTCTATTTCCTGGTGCTGGGACCCTGAATTGGGTGCAGTGCCTTGCTTCACAATGGCCGCCTCGCTGGGTCTGCCAGTCGCCACCCCCTGGCCGGGGCCCACCAGCCACCGCTGTTTGTGCGCCCAGGGTCTGCCTGCTGCGGACTTGCGCGCCACCCAGGTCTCTCAGCTCTCAGCTCCACATCCCTCGCCCAGCCAGTCTCCACCCCTCCTACCAGTCTGGATGAACGTGTCTATTTTTAAATCCTTGGGTGTTCGACTTCCATACACTTCAATTTTCTGTCAGTTCTGGTTGTTATTCTGTTTCTAAATTGTTGTTGTCCCTATCTTGGTTGTGGGAGGAGGCACAGTGCGTTACCTGTGTACCATAGTTTTTTGATCCATTCATTTACTGATGGGCACCTAGGTTGCTTCCAGCACTTGGCTATTGTAAATTGTGCTGCAATGAACATTGGGCTCCATAGGTTCTTTTGGATTGGTGTTTCAGGGTTCTTAGGATATAATCCTAGCAGTGGAATCACCGAATCAAAAGGTAGTTTCATTTTTAGTTTTCTGAGGTAATTCCATACTGTTTTCTATAGTGTCTGTATGTACCAATCTGCATTCCCACCAACAGTGCCCTAGGGTTCTCTTTTCTCCACAACCTCTCCAACAGTTGTTGTCTGTTGTTTTTGTTTATGATGGCCATTCTGACTGGTGTGAAGTGGTATCTCATTGTGGTTTTAATTTGCATCTCTCTGATGGCTAACAATACTGAGCATCTTTTCATATGTCTCTGGGCCCTCTGTATGTCCTCCATGGAGAAGTGTCTGTTCAGATCTTTTGCCCATTTTTTAATTGTGTTGTTTGTCTTCCTGGAGTAGAGTTGTGTGAATTTTTTATATATTTTGGAGATCAAACCCTCTTCTGAGGTGTCATTGGCAAATACATTTTCCCATACAGTTGGTTCTCTTTTCGTTTTAACGCTGTTTTCTTTAGCCTTGTAGAAGCTTTTTATTTTGATGAGATCCCATTTGTTTATTCATTCCTTTATGTCCCTTGCTCTAGGGGACATATTAGTGAAAATATTGCTGCGTGGAATATCTGAGATTTTTCTGCCTATGTTCTCCTCTAGGATTTTAATGGTGTCATGACTTATGTTTAATCCTTTTATCCACCTTGAATTTATTTTTGTGTATGGTGTAAGTTGGTGCTCGAGTTTCATTTTTTTGCATGTAGCTGTCCAGCTCTCCCAACACCATTTGTTGAAGAGGCTATTTTTGCTCCATTTTATGCTGCTGTTCCCTTTGTCAAATATTAATTGACCATAGAGACTTGTGTTTATTTCTAGACCCTCTATTCTGTTCCATTGGTCTATGTGTCTGTTCTTATGCTAGTACCAGGCGATTTTGTTTACAGTGACCTTGTAATACAATTTGATATCAGGTATTGTGATCCTACCTACTTTGCTCTTCTTTCTCAAAATTCCTGCAGTTATTCAGGGTTGTTTATGGTTCCACATAAATTTTTGAAGTATTTGTTCTATATCTGTGAAATATGCCATTGGTACTTTAATAGGGATTACGTAGAATCTATAAATTGCTTTGGGTAGTATGGACATTTTGATGATGTTAATTCTTCTGATCCATGAACACAGTATATGTTTCCATTTGTTTGTGTCTTCCTTAATTTCTTTCTTCAGTGTTGTGTGGTTTTCTGAGTACAGATCTTTTACCTCGTTGGTTAGGTTTATTCCTAGGTATTTTATTTTTCTTTTTGCTATATCAAATGGGATTTTTCTTGATTTCTGCTTCTGCTGTTTCATTGTTGGCACAAAAATGCCTTTGATTTCTGGATATTGACTTTGTATCCACCTGTTTTGCCAAATTCGTTTATTAGGTGGAGCAGTTTTTTGGCCGATTCTATAGGATTTTCTATGTACACTATCATGTCATCTGCAAACAATGACAGTTTTGTTTCCTTCTTTCTGATTTGGATGCCTTTTATTTCCTTTTCTTGTCTGATTGCTGTGGCTAAAACTTCCAATACTATGTTGAACAGAAGTGGTGAAAGTGGACAAACTTGTCTTGTTCCTGATCTTAGTGGAAAAGATTTTAGTTTTTGCCTGTTGAGTATGGTGTTGGCTGTTGGTCTCTCATACATGGCCTTTATTATGTTGAGGAATGCTCCCTCTATTCGCACTTTGCTGGGTGTTTGAGATAGAAATTATAACTGTACCAGTCACAGAGTTTCAGCTGTTCAGAGAAGTTGAATAACTTGCCTGAGGTCAGAAAATTAGTATGTTTTTCCCATTCTACACATTGCCTCCCTAATAAATAAATACATACATATACACATACACACACACGGTGTGTCAGGAAAAAGTCCAGCCATGTTAATATAAGGAGAACAGTTTGCACGACATTGATGTAACCTGACAGCAAAGGAGAGTGAACCAGAATGTGCACGTGTGAACAATGACAATTTCACTGTACTAGTCAGTGGGGCAGTAGACACCATTGAGTGAGCATGTGTACTGTGTGGCCATGACATTCAAAATGACTGAGTGAGTACAGCAATGAATCTGCATCAAATTTTGCATTAAGCTTAAGCATTCCTCTGTGGAAATTATTCAGATGATTCAGAGGCTTTCAGGGATGATGTAATGAGTGCAACACAAATAAATGTAGCACAAATGCTTCAAAGATGGTCAAGAATCTGTTAAAAGTGATCCATGTTCTGGAAGGGCTGCAACAAGCAGAACATGTAAGAATGTTGAATGTGTACAGGCTGCAATCTACAAAGATCAGCAACTGACAGTGAGAGAATTAGAAGCTGATCTGGGGATTCCAAAGCTACTGTGCCTGAGATTTTGATGCAGGATCTAGACACGAAATGTATTGTGGCAAAATTTGTTCTGGCTTCTGCATACAAAGCAGAAGGAACATCGTGCTGCAGCTGCTAATGACTTGATTCAAACTGCTACCCATAAACCAAATTTGGGGACCTATGACTTCTGGCTTTTCCCAAAACTAAAATCACCATTGAAAAGGAAGAGATTTAGACCATTGGTGAGATTCAGGAAAATACAATGGGGCAGCTGATGGTGACTGGAAGAACTATGTGAGGTCCCAAGATGTCTACTTTGAAGAGGACTGAGACATCATTGTCCTATGTACAATATTTCTTGTATGTTCTTCAATAAATGTCTCTGCTTTTCACAGTACATGGTGGTATACTTTCTAGATAGGCCTCGCTTGTGTGTGTGTATTTATATATAAAACACTAAGGATTATGATACCATGCAGGGAAATCAACTGATACAAATTATGCTATAGCTCCAACAATGGGCACTGACCACCAAAACTCATTTGATTACATGTCCTACAATTAATTATTTTAATCAGGAGTGTCCTTATGAAATTGAAAGAACATTATTTATGATATTCTCCCTCTGTCTTCTGATAGTTTCCTTATTTTTTTGTTTTTGTTTTTTTATTTTTATTTATTTTTTTTTTTTTATGGTCTTCTTTCTAGTTTGTTCTCTGATTCTTGATGGGGTTAATGAAAAATGGTGAAACATTTTCAAATCACCTATTCTCCTAGGATACAGGTCAAAGAAACTCAAGTTCTATAATCTAGATGGAGGGAGGGTCTACACTAAACTATGAGCAATATATGGAGAACCTGACCTCTATCTCTAGATCACAGGGAGCAAACACAAGGCCCACGGGCTGAATCTGGCTCTTCACCTTGTTTTATCTGGCCCAGTACCTTGTCTCTACCTGGAGGCAGCACCAAGCTCTTGCTTAACTGTTAAGGAGTAGTTACATTTATACAGTCCTAAAATTACATTCGGCCCTTTGAAGGCAACTTTGAGGCTGATATGGCCCCTGGTGAAAATGAGTTTGACACCCTGGCTCTAGATCCTCCCCCCGTCCAGACTCTTCTGTGAAAATTCTAAGAGGGGCACCAATGTGAACGCACTCCAATAGTCAGGAACAGGAGCTCCAGAAGGGCTGACAAGGTGGGTGTAGGGATGGGGGAAGAGTAGCTTGGGAAGGATGGGATTAGTATTGCGTAATGAGTGCACTGACATTTCAGGAGTCTAGATGATGAGAATTTATGACCCTGTGACAGACACACAACCCTCTCTCTACCCACCCTAGTCTGGCACAGCACCAAAAAGAGCACAGGAACCCTGTTCTCAACAGGCAGATAAGAAGCCATGTCCATAAATTTAAAAATTTTTTTATTGATTTGGAAGCAAGAAACATGGATTTGTTGTTCTGCTCATTTATGCATTTATTGATTGATTCTTCTTTATACTCTGACCACGGGATTGAACCCGTAACTTTGGTTTATTGGGAGATGCTCTAACCAACTGAACTACCTGGCTAGGGCTCATGCCCATAACATTTTAAATTCCTAATAGAGCCTGCCTAGTGAGGCCAAAT
Organism: Trachops cirrhosus; assembly: GCA_028533065.1. Classification (NCBI taxonomy): domain Eukaryota; kingdom Metazoa; phylum Chordata; class Mammalia; order Chiroptera; family Phyllostomidae; genus Trachops; species Trachops cirrhosus. The sequence goes on from CM052543.1 coordinate 68,015,544, forward strand.
AGGATGTTTTGAAGGGCTATTTTTTTAAACTATTGTAATATTTAAATGAATCTCCTTGTGGATTATCAAAACAAAAATACAGTATCAAACCTTGAGGATTTTGTTTGTTTTTTGTGTGGTTTAAGCTGTAATAAATGTAATCCTCTGATAAAGATAATCAACTGGTCTGCAGTCAGAAGAATGAACTCAACAGCGGAAGCAAAGCACATAGAGAATCTGGTGTGGTTTGGGTTCCTGGCTCCAGCCGCTTCTCTGCTCTCTGTGGTTTGCCACTTTAACCCTCCCTAAATTCTGTAAAGTAGTAAATCTTCTTTATCACCCATGCCAGTGGTGCAAAGAATTTCTCTGCCAACAACCAAACTAATACACTCATCAAACACCCCCCAGAAACCAGAAGAAAACAGGACTTTAAGCCTGACAGAGAAAGTTCCTGGGGACTCAGCCAGCAAGGGAAACAGGCGTAAGGGAGATTTCCTGTGAGTCATGCTAGCCATTCAGTGCTCTACAGGCCTCCAACCAGAAAAGCTCACTCCCCTCCTTAGTTGGCTTTAGCTGCTCTAATTTAACCCAGCTAACTCTCAACTACTCTCAAACTTTTCAATTGAACTGCCACTATTAGGTGAGAAATAAATGAGCATTAGTGGGTAACCTGATGCAGCCCCACCTTTTTCAGCTATCAGGTGTTACCTTCAAAATGCATATATTTCACAAGTAACACGGGTATTTCACAGAAGTGGAAACACACAGGCCAGTAAATATAATAGAGACCCAACTTCATTAGTCATTAGGGGTACGCAAATTCAGAAATACTCTTTTACACCCATTTGTCAAAAATGGGAAAGACTGATAATACCCAGTGTTAGAAAAGATGTTTGTTTCATACTTGGCTGATGGGAGTGTAAACTGGTACAACCACTTCGGAAAAACTGTTTTGCACTATTTTATGGAGCTGAACAGTCACATATCCTACAATTCAGCTGTTTTTCTCCTAGATGTATGCACCATGAATGCGTGTGTATACAGGAAGCTCTTACACGTGATCCACAGAAGATGTGAAAGAATGTTTCTAGAAGTCCTGTTCAGTATAACAAAAGCCTGCAAAAAAAACCAGATGCCCATCAACAGAACAAATGCATAAAGTGTGGTATATTGCACAGGAACACTATACAGAGCCAAAATGAGTGTTTTGCAGCATCAGGCAACAATATAAATGAATCTCAGCAATGTGATAAAGGGGGTGGAATAAATCCCAATAGGTTACCTACTTATTAAAAGCATAATATCCTCTTAATAAAGTAAAAAATGATAATAAAAACATATTAAAAATAGAGAGGTATAAACACTATACAAAAATAAGAGCAAGGAAATAATGAAATGGGATTCAGAATGGTGATGATCTTTGGTTGGGGAAGAAGAGAAGGGAGGAAGAAATGACCAGTAGGTACATGTACATTGCCATCACAATTCTAGTTTTAGGACTGGTGGTGATTTACAGGACCTTATTGCATTAAAAAGAAATTTAATTTAGCCACTCATGGGCCTACACTGAAAGTGTATCATGAGCTAGGGACTATGATTAATCCACTTCTGAGCAACAGGAGTCTAAAAAAATAGATGAATAATGCTTCAGGAAGATGAATTATATTTATCTTTGTGACTTTATATACTCTCTGGAACCCCTGAGGATACAAACAGCTGAGAGCAAAAAGCCAGTGGAGGCGGTATAAATTGTCCCAGGCTCCTGCCCAGCTCACAAGAGGCAGGGTGCCACAGTGGTTAGGGATATAGGTCCTAGGGCCAGACTGCCTTAGCAGGAAGAAGAGGAAACCTGGTTGTGTTTCTTACTATGGTGTGACTAGTCCTGCTAGGGAAAATCACTTAACCTGACTCAGCTTCCATGCCAAATGGGGCTGGCAATGATAGTGTTATAACACTACAGAAATTATTGTAAAGATTACATGAGTTAATCTCCCCTGAGGTCTTGGAATACTAGGTTGCTCTAGATGCATTAGGTAAGCTGTACTCAAGAAAGTTGGCTTATTTTATTTTATTTTATTTGTTTTTAGAAAGAGGGGAAGGAGAAAGAGAAACATCGATGTGTTAGCAAAACACTGACCGGCTGCCCCTTGCACACCCCTAACTGGGGACCTGGCACTCAACCCAGGCATGGGCCCTGCCTGGGAATCAAATGGACTACCTTTAAGGTCCCCGGGACTACCCCCAACCCACTGAGCCACAACAGTCAGGGCTAGCCTATTTTTATCTCTGGCTTAACACCACTGCGTAAAGCTTAGGAAGTGTTCTTCTAAACACTTCCGGGCAAACTAATCCCAGTACTACTCGGGAAGCTCTAAATCACAGCAAAATACTAGCATCAAGCTCTCAATAAGGATTTGTTCCTTAAATGCTCTGGTTTTCAAGGAATGACCAGAAAGATGTTTGGGACTTATCTGTGGTTTTGCATGGAATTTATCTCTGCATCATTAACATTATAACCAAGTGTTTGTGACATATCTGATGACTTTAATTAACACAGACTCCTGTAACCATCCAAAAAAAATATATATATATCCTAAAATCTGTGAACTAAAAATTTCCACAGTTTATTAAAATAAGAATCATTTAAATCTTTATACAGAGACTATGCCATCAGTACAAGCAATTCTGAGGAACTGGTGTCTACAGTTAACAGGTTAAAGGTCATAATTTAGAAAGCATGGAGGCTTCCAGGGATATGCTTAGTAACAGAAAAAAATCACAAGTGACAACTGTGAGAAAAAAGTCAGAAAAAAAATTCATTTCAATGGCCCCTAAAAGCATTACTGCCACTCAGCAAGAATAAATTTCTCAGTGGTAATCCTGAATCATGAAGAAAAGGTGATGCGTTTATTAAAAGTCAAGTAGTCTCATATTTGTTTTAAATGCACCATGAAGTCTTTTAAATAATGGGGTTTTTTCCTTGGTAAAATCTCCAGGATAAGTTGCAAATGGACCCATTGAGTACGCGATTAGATTGGCCTACACTATAAAGTTGTTTGATACAAACCAATTAAGTGCTTTAGAACTGTTACCCAAAATTTTGAATAAATTAATTAACAGAAGTGAGTAATCCATTATATAAATAGTCCTATTCACTTGGGTTTAAAAGTAAATTTTAATATCTAAAAAAGTGAGTTTTAAGCTACCTATAAAATTCACCTGGATGAAATGGTTTGTTTTCTTTGATAATCATCAATAAATAACAAGAAAGTTTTTTTATACTTTTTAAATAAGCTTACAAAAACTTATATACATAAATAGTTACATTGGGAGGCAATTCACTTCTTCCACAGATGTGGCTACCTTCAAAACATCTCTGAAAACTCCTCTTCAGAAATAGCTTAATTTTATTTCAGTCCTAACTCCTACATCTTATTTATCAAATCTGGTTGTAAATAGGTTTTTACTGTTCCTAGAAATCAATTACTACTATTCCAGCTCAACACCAGGCACAAAGTAGTACAGATACGTCAAAGATGAACTACCATCTCTGGCCATAAGGCGTTCTCCCAGGCTAGTGATAATCACCTTTTACTTCATGGTAAATGGAGTGAGTTAGGAACAGATACCTGAAGGGTACAGAGGAAGGGCATGCAACCCAAGACGTATAAGAAGAGCAACAGAAAGGAGTCAGGGAAGACTGCCTGACGTGGTGCTGTCTACAAAGAGTCTTGAAGAAGCTATGAGAAGAGGTTGATAGTAAAAGCATTCAAAGAGAGAAAACAGGTGTAACAGGGCAAACTATGGTGTGTTCGAGGAAAACAAGGCTTGTGCAGGAGGGGAGCCACGTGAGAGATGGACGTGCTAGGAAATGAGCCCCCAGAGGGGAGAAGGCCAGTGATAAAGGAAGTTGTAGTTCATGTCAAGAGGACATGAAGGACACTAAAGGACAAACATTGCATGACTCCCTCTACAGGTGAGATCTAGAACAGTCACATTCACAGGGGCAGAACGTAGAATGGTAGTCACCAGGGGCTAAGGGGAGAAGGGGATGCAGAATTGGTGATTAACAGGTTCAGAGTTTCTATTTGGGATGATGAGCAAGTTTGGAAATGGAGAGTGGTGATGACTGCACAACATTCTAAACATACTTAATGTCACTAATTATACACTTTTAAATGGTTAAAATGGCCCTGGCTGGGTACTTCAGTTGGTTAGAGCATAGTCCTGATACACTAAGGTTGTGGGTTCTATCCCTGGTCAGGTAGGGCACATACAAGAACCAATGAATGCATGAATAAGTGGAACAACAAATCAATGTTTCTCTCTCTCTTCCTCCTTCCCTCTCTGTCTGTCTCTAAAATCAATCAATAAAAAAATTTTTAAATAAATAAAATTATTAAAATGGTAAATTTTGTGTTATATATATATTACCATGATAAAAACCACTAAAACTATAACAATTGTGTTCAGGTAGAGGAGGAGAAAGGGGTGAGGGGAGGAGAGGACGCAAAGAGGAGGAGGGGAACAACAACAGCCAGAAATAGTAGCAACAACCACAGCTTAAGCTGGATCCAGTAATTAGTGGCTCTCAGACTGGTTTTAACAGCAGAACCCTTTCTTCACCATCCTGCATAAAAACCTAACTATAAAACAGGCAAAGCAACAGGCCCAGTGGGTGCCAGAAGCCGGCGCAGAAGCCCACCAGCAACTATTTCCCAACTTGCCTCCATAATGGATCCTAAGGAACCTCCAGGAAACCCAGAGAGCTTCCCCAGTTAGCAAGCCACTGGTACAGGTAATTGGAGGAAGCTGAAATGTTTTAGCCTGAACAAGAAGCAGTGAGATTTCTGAAACCGTAAAATGGGTCTGGTCTTTAGAATTAAAGGAGCTGTCTCAGCTCTGCCTCTTACAAGCCATGTGCCCTATGGCGTGATCCTTACCCGACTGTCAAAAGAACTAAGAAAACTATTTGCGTAGGATTGTCAAAGGACTGATGAAATGTGACTAGGATGCCCCATACCGGGCATTACATTCTAAATGCCCCATATCATTTAGGATGCCCCAAATGACAAGGGTGAATAATCATTTGATGGCAGCTATTGCTACCCTTTACTTTTGTTTGGCATCACTCTGGTTCCCTGCTAGTGAGATGATTTGGAGGCATGGACAGAAGCTATGACAAGATTTCAATGAGAAGTCAAAAAAGACTGAATTTCAGTAGTGACAATAGGGATTGGAGGAGGGGTGACCTCCAAAATTTACTGGAAGTGCTGTAGAGATGGGGGATAAGAACTGGCAGCCATTTCATCTTTCTCCAAATCAACCAGAAGAAAGGATCAGAGATAAGCAGGAAAAATCCAAAGGTTGTCTAGAACTGGTCTAGTTGGTAGTGGGGAGAGGACTATAGCCTGGGACAGAGAACAGCCCAAGGCCCAATGGAGTGTAGGTTGGAAAAGAGCTTCTATAGTCCCGCCCTTACCTTTCCCCTATATTCCATGGGGACAATTACTGACTGTCCCTTTAACAACTCCTTGTTGTATGGAGAAGTTAATAAAAATGTTCAGGCTGTCCAGCCAGGAATCCACCCACCACCTTGAAGCTCCTAACACTAGCGGGCTAAACCCTAGAGAGAATGCCTACTCCTTCTTCTTCCAGAGCAGCTGAGGATAAAGCCATGGTCATAGCATAGCCTAATGAAGGGGCGCCGGACAGTGCAATCAACAGTGGTTCTGTAGTGCCCAAGGATTCTGCATTCTGGGGTTCATCCCTCCCTTCTACTTAAAGTCATCTGAAGGGACTCAGAACTGGGCCTGGCCATTGCCTCTTCCCTAGGACATAAGGGGACATGCATGAGAATGCTCATCACAGTGTTGCTTGTGGAGACTGGTGCAGCAGGACAGTAAGAAGCTAGGAAACCTGCTTGGCAAGCAGAATGGGGAACCTGAGACGGATAGCTGAAGAAACTGGCTGAGCAATTTACAGCCAGATACCGAGGGTCGCCTCCTTAGAAATAACATCTAGGCCTCAGTTGTATTTCAGCTCCAGGCCCAGAAAAGCAGCAAAACCAGGTGAGTGACCCCGGGACCAACTACAATGACTAAGGAACCCCTGCCCTGGCACTGACCAATCAGAGGAGACCATGACCCTGAAAGGGCACACCTGGAGAAATGATCAATGTTGTGAAATCTTTCCTACACAAAGATAAGAACTCTCACACTACCAGCCATCCCTAGGCAAACCCACCCAGGGCTAGACCCCTGTTCCATAACACTAGGAGCTGGAAACTACCTGGGTGTCCATCACTGGAGTACCACAGAAGCACAGAATTGTCTGCAGCAGTTAGTTAGAAACAATGGGCTACATCAATGGTTCTCAACCAGGGATGACTTTGTCCCCTAAAGAGACATTTGACAATGGAGAGATTTTTGCTTGTCACAACTCAGAGGTGAGGGGTCAGGGGTAGTCTGGCAGCTAGTGAATGAAGGCCAGGGATGCTTCTATACCCTATAAGGTACAGGACAGCCCCACAGCAAGAATCATTCAACCCAAAATGTTGGTAAAGCCGCAGTGGGGAAATACTGGACTAGATGAACAACACAACATTACTGAGTCACACAGTACTGAATAGAAAACTTAATTTTAAAAAAGAGATGATCAAATTTAGCCTGGGCTCTTTTTCAAAAGTATTTATAAGAGCACTAATGAGTAAAATGGCTATACTTCCAAGGAAAACTTTGTTTTTATTTACCAATGAGTTAATTTTTAACTGAAGTATAATTACCATAAAGTTATATTAGTTTCATGTATACAAGATAATGAGCCAATGTTTGTATACATTGTGAAATGATCACTCTTAGAAACTAATACAATGATTACTTGCAAAAGCTATTATAACAAAAGATTATCAAAGCTACTTTACTAATTTAAAATTAGAGCTGTAATAGAACATGTTACAATGTATTTACCTGCAAAGAATAATATCAGACATTAAAATTTACTGATTGGACTGAGCACATTATAATCTAAGGATTTGTTAGCTTTGAAATCTCTCAGTAAAATGTGAAAGGGCAGCATAAATAAATAAATAAATGATGAGATCTATTATAAAAATTCCTATTTGGAATTCATTCATTCCAAATTCAATTATTCATTCACTCAAAATTCAATTATTCATTTAGTTATTCAATTCATTCATTCAGTTATCTAATATTCATTGTGTATCTATTGCAAGGTAGATGCTGTGCTTGGCAGAGTAGACCAGAGTGATCAGCCCTGGCTGGTGTGGCTCAGTGGATTGAGCACTGGCCTGCGAACCAAAGGATTGCCTGTTCAATTCCTAGTCAGGGCACATGCTGGGTTGTGGGCCAGGTCCCTGGTGGGAGGACGCATGAGAGGCAACCACACACTGATATTTCTCTCCCTCTTTTTCTCCCTCCCTTTCCCTCTCCCTAAAAAACAAATAAATAAATAAAAATCTTTAAAAGAAAAACACAAAAAAATTTTAAAAACAGACTGATCAATACTAAAGATTCTTCACCTCCTGGACACTAGTAGAAGAGGCAGATGTTAAGGAAATAATTACACAAATAAAAGGGAGAAGGGAGGAGATATTTTGGAGACTGGTATGATCTAGATTTTCCCAATCCTCCACTTGAACAGGCTACAAAAAGTCCCTTGATTTACATCTTTGCTTAAATAACACTACAGAACAGTAAACTTCAGCAGGGCTACACACCAGCTTAGGATTGTGCTGGCCATACAGTGAGAGTTCCATAGATGCTTGCTGAATAAATAGATGAGGGCTTTACAGTGAAACACCACTAAATGACTCCTTCAAAAATTTCTGGGCTCAACCTTTGAAACAAGAAAGTGAACAGAAAGAAGGAATCAAAGGGCCAGACTCTTTGCTAGACAATAACAAGGAGTACATGTGTAGATTGCCCAGCTACTACTGTTCTTTCCTCCACAAGCCCGTGCCCCCTCATAACAAGCTACTTGCAGTTCCTTCCGTAAAACTCTCTAGCACCTCCAAAGCTGACTGCCATTTCCTCACCTAGTCCACCTGGAAAACTCTTATTCATGCTTCGGAATACTTATCACCTTGTGGAGCTCCCCAACCCTACCTCACCCTGGGGCACTCCATCTCTGCCCTCCTGCTACCTATTTTTTGGCCTCACCTCTAAAGCACTTATGATAACCTTTTACCATAATTTAACCATGAGCTCTCCTATTCATCTTTGTAGCCCAGGACTAGTCTAGAACCTAGAACATGATAAATACTCAAGGGTTAGCAAATGAAAGAACAAATGAATGAATGAACACATGTCCTGTACAGTGCTACAAAAAGAACAAGATAAAATTTACGCCCTCAAAAAGCTTACTGTCTATTCATTGGGAAAGGGTAAATATATCAAATAATAACTAAAGATTTTTGCTAGAGATATAAACTTGATAGTCATCACAAGGAATATGCATTTTTAGATATGAACCAAAATAATGTATTACAATGTAAACTGCTAGATGGCATACAATTAAATAAATCTTCAGGTATTCCTGGAAACACATATCCTCCTCCTACAGTGTTTATCATTTGAATTGATAGCAATAAATGACAAAAAACAAAATTATATGCAGAGTCCACCTGGAAACATATAATGTTCATTATTATGAATACCTGGCACATAGTAATTAATTACTCATAAACTTTTATTGAATGAGTGATCTGATATTCTTAATCATAGAGAAAAGTTATCTCTCTGCTAGTAAGGCAGGTATATCAGCAGTTGGGGTTACCTGGAATATATCCTTCTCATAATGAAAACAGAACTAGCTCTAGGCCCCAAACTGTCCCCCTATTTTTAGAACCAAGTTGCCAAAGGGCTATTCTTACCCACTTTTGGTGTAAGAAGTAGAATTGTGTGGTCACAAACTATCCCTCTATATCTTATCTATGTGATAATAACACATCTAACTCACCAATCTCTCTCTGTCCCCTGTGGTTCCCTCACCAGGGTTGGTGACTCATGAAGCTAAACTCAAATTTAGGACATGAGTTTTAATACTGAGAGTTTAAAATACTGAGTATAAAGAGTACTGGATAGCTGGTAAAATGCACTTTTCTGACTAATGGATAAGACATGGAGAAAATACAAACCAGAATCCAAATGTCTGTGAAACCAGAAAAGTCAGCGTTCGTGCTGCCTGTCACTACCAGAACCAGTAAGTAGAGACAAGGATGGAATCTTTATGGACGCTTCATTCAGATACCAGCAATCTGAGGACACAGTGGGTTATGTACCTTCAAAAACCATCTTAAAATCTCATCTCGAGCTGATCTTTTTATAAGGAGAAGAAAGGGTAGGTAAGCAGTTTGGGAAAAAAGATTAACTGCATAAGAGCTACAATGATTTCCCTAGTACTTCTTTATCTGTTCATCAACAGCTCCTTACCTGTGTCACAGACATTCCCTCCCTGGAACACAATAGCTCAGATACCCAGGCCCCCTGGAGTCATGTGGTCATGCATTCCAGTTGCTGGAATACCAGCTTTCCACGTGCATTAATCACTTAAGCCTGTCAACTATGATTGAAGCTAAAGTCTTTAACTCTTGAGTTTCCCTATCATCTGGACTGTTGCCAGAGGTAAGACTGACACCCTTAATGAAGTGAAGATCTCTGCCAACAACAGCAACAAAAAAAAGCTCCAGCCCAAGCCTCTCAGAATGAATAAACATCAATAAAGGGAAAGTGTATGGCAGGAGGGAAAAGAAGCCTCAAGAGCTTTTGTCATCCCTCATTCATTCATCACTCATTCATGTGCTAAGAAATAAAAAATGAAAAAGACAATTCTGCTGTTAAGCACTTTCCTTATCAGGAAGGTAAGACACCCACAAATAGTTATTACACAAGGAAGAAAGTAAAGATCCACAAGGGAGGTACCATAAAAGTATGTTCACAGACAGAAGAAATCTCATATTTAGGAAGCTATTAGATACTCCTGATTGTAAAACATACCAGGACTTGTAAAATTTTAGAATATTAAGTCCTGGCTGGTGTGGCTCAGTGAATTGAGCACTGGCCTGTGAACCAAGGGGTCACCGGTTCAATTCCTGGTCAGGGCATATGCCCTAGCTGCAGGCCAGGTCCCCTGCTGGGGGTGTTCAACAGGCAACCGATTGATGTGTCTCTAGTGCATTGATGTTTCTCTCCCTCTCTCCCTTCCTTCCTCTCTCTCTGAAAATAAATAAATAAAATCTTTAAAGTTAAATGAATAAAAATATTAGAATACTAAGAGAAAAAAATCAATGCTAATCCTTGTTACATCTTGCTTAAATGACATCTGCCATATTGTCTGTCCCAACATCAGGGCTGCTGGCATCTCCTGGGGCAACACCACATTCTCCCATCACCAAGGAATGGAGAGCTGATGATGAAATGTGTAGTAACATGAGCCAGCTGTCTGCCCACTCCTGCATAGTCAGCCACTTAATCTTCACAACATCCCCAAAGTAGGTACTGTTATTATCTCCATTTTACAAATAAGAGGGGAGTGGTGGGGGGGGGCGGGGGGGGGAACTGGAGACAACTGTACTTGAACAACAAAAAAGAGAGAGAGAAAGAAAAAAAAAAGAAAACTGCAGCCCTAGCTGGTGTAGCTCAGTGGATTGAGCACAGACTGTGAACCAAAGCATCACCAGTTTGCTTCCCAGTCAGGGCACATGCCTGGGTTGCAGGCCAGATCCCCAGTGGGGGCCACATGAAAGGCAACCATACAATGATGATGTTTCTCACCCTCTCTTTCTCCCTCCCCTCCCCTCTCTCTAAAAATAAACAAATAAAATCTTTTAAAAAAAAAAGAAAAAGAAAAATGGGGCAGAGAAGTTAAGTGACTTGCCCAAGGTCACTCAGCTGGTAAGCAGTGCAGACAGGATTGGAATCCAAAATCTGTGGCCTTAGCCATTTACACTACACTGCCTCTCAGCTGAGAACTTGTGGTTAAATTTTTCAGGACTTACACAGCTGCATGATACAGGTGATTTTTGGTCAGCTTTCCCCTTTAAACACATCCATCTATTTAACACTATACTTATTTATATATGACAAAAATACATATACCATTATTGATCTAGTTTTGAAAATGGTATGGCTTTTCAGAACATAGTTTTCACAATCTTTAAAGAGAAATTCTCTTTGTTAATCTGAAAAAAAATCAAATGCCTGTTTCATGAGAAGTAACACAGGGCAGGCGTGGTTAAAGCTGCAGTTTAGACTGCTTGCACTACACCATTCCTTACAGGTCATCTCATGGCCTCAGGCAAATAGCTTAGCCTTGTTTATTACTTCTCCATCTGCAAAGTGGGTTTCAGTGGGCCCACTGAGAACAGAGTGGTCTCATGAAGTGATAAGGATTAGCTGATATTAACCATTTATATTGCTAACTAAGCAAAGGACTTGACACAGTGAATGCTAAATAGATGTTGGCTTTCATTATTTAGATCCCGAGTGATTTCTATTTCCAGTATTCAAGTCCTCCAGTAGCCCCAGAAATGCTTTCTCTGTCTCAGAATCGCTATCAATTCCTTAAGCGCATTTCTATTTCCCACAGAGCCCATTGGCACTACAAGAAGGCTTCCCTGGACCCCAGCCTGGAGTTGGCCATGTCGCCTCGCTCAGGCCCCAGGCCCCGGCAGGAGGCAGGCTCTAGACTACCTCCGGGCGGCACCACAAAACTTAACCCAGATTTCTCACTTGGGTGAACTCATCTGATAGTGATGAATCCCGGGACCTGTCAGACGTGCCCGACTGCAGAAGGACCAGGGGCGCTGGCGCTAACAGGAGGAGCTCACCCACCTGCGAAGCCCAAGGGTGGGCACCCCTCCTTCACAGCATCCCTGGGGACTTCGCCCCCTCCTCGCTGGTAGGCCACCGGGACCGATCAGACAGCGCCAACAGGGTGAATTTCCCTCAGTCTTCTGATATACACGCCCCCGATCTCTAAGAAGGGGCCGAGGGAGGAGCCCCAAGAGCTTCACAAAGCCAGGTGAAGAGCTCCATCCCTGGCGCACATGTTGAGTCGCCTAAACCAGTTCCAAAGTCCGGGCACTGCTGCCTTTCCCTGGCTGCCGGCCGAGTGCTCCCAGCCACGTGTGAGCCGGTCCCGGGTGCAGCTCCCGCCGCTCCCGCCACCCCTTCCACTCACCAGGTGAAGAGTTTGCCTTTTATCCTGCTCAGCAGGCCGGCGGCGACTGCTCCCCTTGCTCCCTGCGCCTGCGGCAGCGGGGCGCCGCACCCCGAGGGCGGCGAGACTACCTCCATCGGGGCGCCTGCGGTCTCCGGAGCCCGGAACCCCTCGAAGTGCCGGGGCCCGGAAGACGGGAGGCGGCGCCTGCAGGCGGCGGGGGCTCGGCTCTGCCCCTGCGCCCGCGCTCCCGCGCCACTCGGTCCTCTCCGGGCTTCTCAGCGGGCTCCTTCTGCGGCAAATCATTAACTGTCAAGCCCCTGGGGCCAGACAAGGATACATTTGCAGATTGCAACCTGGCACCTCGGGAGCCGGAGGAGAAAGGGCGCTTTTTTTCCGCCTTAGCTGTGGAGCCTCCGTGTTGGGTGACACCCAATCTGCATTTCAGGTTTTTATGGTCCCTTATTAAAAATGAGCAAATGAGGTGATATGAGGTTATGCCCGCGCGTCCTAACTTAAGAAACCTTGATTTAGCAGCTGCCTGAACTTTACTAACTGGAAAGAACCGGCTGGCTACTCCCTTGATCTCCCAGACTCCCTCCCTCTGACTAATTTAGAAAACATATTTTCCATCTAAAAGAACTGAAGACGTTTTAGCTCTGTTTCTTTTCCTCGAAAAACATGGGTAAAATCTTGAAAGGATCCTGAAAACATGTCTTTGTGGTGTGCCTGCTTCCTCACGATGTGTTCAGTTTGCTTTTCAGTGTATCTGGGAGACACCCCGCGGGCGCGAGGCGGACCGGGCTCTCAGCCCCGAGAACCCGAGGCCGGCGCCCAGCCCTCCTCCCGGGGCTTCTGTGGACCAGGAGGGGCCGGCAGCCGGGGTCCAAAAGTTCCTCTCACTGGCAGGGCTTCTGTGGGCCTCGGAGACTCCTGCTTCCGGAAAAGAGATCAGGAAGACAAAAGAAAAGGTATTGGGGTCATTTTTACTCCCAACTACCTCGTTGGGCAAAAGGGCAGGGCGTGGAGATGAGGAAGAAGCATAACAAATGTAACTTCAAATGGGTTGACAGTTCAGTGAGGAGATTCTAAGAAAGAAAATAAATTTTGGAAAAAAAATGCAGCTTTAGAAACCCCAAGTTCAGCAACTACAGGAACCCTAAATTCTAAGTGAAATGATTTTTTTGTAATTTGAAATTATATGGGGTGGAACCCCAGAAAATTAAGAACATGGTCATCCATAGAGGGCTAACTGAATAGTATGTACAGTACAACCCCATTGTGAAACACTATGACAACATTGAAAAGAATGCAAAAGAGCTATACCAGGCCTTGAAAGGAATTTTCTGTAGTTATTTTTGAGTAAAAAGGTAAGATGCAGAAAAGTAAGTACATTTAATATGATCTCATTTTTATAAATCCAACAACCCATTAAACCTTGTACATTGTTGATGTTGAATTTTACCTGAGCACTGTACCCCTGGAAAACAGTGATGGTTAAGAAAACTTTGTAGTGGGCAGTTAGCCAGGCTGGAGCAGAGTAGGAACAACAGGCTGGGTACAGAAGGTCACCAGGGTGGAAGGCTCCAGGAGCCTAGCAACTGACAATTGTAAGGTGGGACTTTATCCAGTGTGACCTTTCTTCTCCCAGCATATTGCTGGTCATGTGGTTTAGACCCCCTGATCTTTCATATTGCTGGTCATATGGTTCAGACCCTCCCCTGACCTTTCTTCCCTGGCATGTCGCCAGCCATTCAGTAGACCTCCTTAGAGGAGGAACAAAGGGAATTGAAGAATACCCTCATATGATTCCCACACAAGACCCTGCATGACTACTCCCTTAAGCATTAAGCCTTATAGAGATAACATCTAGGCATGTTTCAGCTCCAGGCCCAGAAAAACAGGAAGACCAGATGGGGCAATGTCATGGCTAACATCAAGGCCAATCACTAGAGACCAAAATGATGAGGGACATACTGCACACCTGGAAAGCTGATACAGATTCTATTGAGAGCCTCCTCTGAGTTTTCCAGATAAAACCCCTCACAACCAAGGAACCAGCCTGAAGCTCGCGCTCGCTCTCTCTCTCATGCCTGACTCTGTTGTAAGTGACATACTGCAAAGAAACGCCATTCCCCATGTGACTCATATAAAACCCAAAGGTACTCTCTTTGTCACCTAGGATAAGGCCAGACCCTTGCCTCATAAATTATTAGCTGAACTACCTATCCCCCCTGACTAATAGAAACAACATGCTCCTGAACCAAATGGTTAAATTCCTCTTCTTCCCCCAGGCCTGGGAACTTGTATCCAGTGTGGCCTGAGCCAGCATATAACCCTTCCTTAACAGGCCCCCCGCTATGAATATGTTTGCCTCAAGGTAAAACATTGTGATCTACTATGCAGTCTAGCAACCCTTTCATTCCACTCCCCACAGGCAGGGAATATTCTCCAAGTTCCTATTGCAATAACCCCACCACCACCACCACACACACACACACCTTGCAATCCTTTCAAATAAAGTCTCTCCTTACCTAAATCAGGTTTGTCTTTTATTTCACAATATGTATATAGTTAGTGAGCATGGACAATGGTGTAGGTAATCTTTAAAAAATTAAGGAATACAGAAAGAAAAAGAAGAAAACTTGACTTAAAACACTCCAGCATGTCTGGTAAGTTCCTTTTATGTAAAAGTGTGTATTTTGTATAAATACATGTGATTAAAAAATGAATTTAGATGTGGCAAACTGAAAAATGTCACCCCAAAAATATCCAGTTCCTAATCCCTAGAACCTGAGAATGTTCCATTATACAGTAGTCTCCCCTTATCCATGGTTTCGCTTTCCACAGTTTCAGTTACCCATAGTTACCCACATTCCAAATACCTTAAATGGAAAATTCCAGAAATGAACAATTCATAAATTTTAATTTGTGAATCATCCCTTTGTCCACAGTATCAGTGCTGTATATACTACCTGTCCCTCATTTAATTCTCAGTTATCAGATGGACTCATGCTATATCTCTGTGCTTATGTTCAAGTAACTCTTAGTTCACTTAATGGCCCCAAAATACAAGAGTAATGATGCTGGCAATTCCGATATGCCAAAAAGAAGCCGTAAAGTGCTTTCTTTAAGTCAAAAAGTATGTACTTATAGGGAAAAAAAACAGTATATATAGGGTTTGGTACCCTCCACAGTTTTAGGTATCAGTGGGGCTCTTGAAGCATATCTCCATGGATAAAGGAGATGACTGTATAGCCAAAGAGGCTTTGCAGATGTGATTACATTATATGCCTTGAGAGGAGGAAGACTATCTGAATTATGTGATTGGCCATAATATAAGAGGGAAGGAAGCAGAGGGGGAAGGTGATACAATGATGGAAGCAGAGATTAGGGTGTTGCAATTTGAAAATGGAGGAGGCACCACAAGCCAAGGAATAAAGGCAGCCACTAGAAGCTCAGAACTTCGAAAAGGAAGTAGCCTTCTGAACTGTAACCTTAGCTGTAGCCCAGTAAAACATTTCAGACATCTGATCTCCAGAATTATAATAGAATAAATTTGTTTTGTCATTATGTTTGTGGTAATTTGTTATAGCAGGCATAGAAAACAAAAGCAGATGTACATACACTAACGTGTAGAGCTCATGATATACTGTCAAATGAAAAAAAAGAAAGTTACAGAGTTGCAGAATAATTGTATAACATGATTCCATTTCAGTGAAAACCACCAACTAAGTAACTAAGTATCTTTATAGGTACATATATCTATATGCATATCTTTATGCTTCCCTGTGTTTATATGAGCAACAAGAAGGGTGTGGAAGAATACAGAGCAGGCTCCTGATATTAGCTTAGGTCATGGGAGTGATGGTGGAAACAGTGAGGAGAGGAATACAGAGAAGAAATGGCCTTATACATCTTCATTTCATGTTCTTACTATGAGCATATTCTACTTCTGCAATTTGAAAAATAATCAGTTAAGATACGTTAATATGCAGTTAAATCACATTAATCCTAAGTGAAAACATGTTAGATTCAGCATATTGCCCCCACAGGAAAAAGGAGCCAGGAAATATAGTCTACCACTATATGTGGATTCTAAAGTTATCAACAAAATTATAGGTAATATTTTCTAACCAGAAAATCCTCAAAAAATACCAGTGGGCAGTTCTTACCACTTTTACTTCCACTGCCCAGGTTCAAACTACCATCACTCCTTAACTAGACTATTGGGATAAACTCTCTCTCAACAATCTGTTCTCTGCCCAGCAGTTAGTGTAAGCCTTTTAATATATAAGTCAGATCATGGTACTCATCTGTTCAAGACTGTCTTTTCAAATACGTCAGAATAAAAGTTAAAGTCCCTCCAATGACCTGTAAGAGAATAAGTGATCTGGTCCCTTGTGGCCTCTGTGACCCCATCTCGTTTATTCCCCCTTGATCTCTGTAATTCAGCCACACTGGCCTCAAATCAGCTCATCAAACAGACCAGGTACACTCCTATCTTAGGCCTCTGTATTGCTCTTCTCCCTGCCTGGAATGCTCTTCTCTCAAGTGTCTTCATGACTTGCTCCTTCACTGCCTTCAAGTCTCTGCTCAAATGGCCCCTTGTCAATGAAGCATTTTTTTTTCAATAAAACATTTTGATCAGCCTATTCAAATGGGCAAATGCTATTCCCCTAGTGCTTTACCAGTACTATTTCTCTCCTTCCCTGCTTTTTCTCCTCAGAACCTTTCACCATCTGACATATTACATATATTCTTAATTATTTGTTTAGTGATCATTGCTTATTGTATCCTCTTTACAATATAAGCTTCATAAAGGCTCCTAACATATTCCCTGTGTCTAAATCAATGCTTTGCACATAGTAAGCAACCAATAATTTTGTGGATTTAATTTTTTAAGTAGCAATGGTAGTAATATTCTAGCATTGCTCCAAAATATGTTCATCCCTTCACTGAGGATAATTGGTCAGTCTACATTATTTTGGTATCAGGATTAAAATAAATTGAGTGAATCCATAGGCACCAATCCACAAATTTACTGAAAAAAAATATTTAGATGTTGGAGGTTTTGCACATAATAACCTTCTTACAAGTACCAAAAGGTAACTACCACTTATTAAACACCTACTGTGTCAGATATTTTATAAACATTTTCAGTACTGTTCCAGTTATCTACTGAATGTATCAAATCACCCAAAGTTTTAGTGCCTTCAAACAATAATTATTTTATTATCTCTTGTGGTGTCTGTGGGTCAGAAATTTGGAAAGTCTGGGCTAGGAGATCTGACTCAAGGTCTTGTACACAGTTGCAGTCAGAAGGTAGCTGAAGCCAGAAGTCCAGGGGCAGGGGGACAGTGGGGAGGGGTGTTAGGGCTGGAGCATATAGGGGCTGACCAGCATCTCTCTCTCCACTTAGTCCTCACAACCTGGTGACTTTAGGGAAGTTGGTCTGCTTACAGGGAAGCTGGTTTCCCTCCTAAACATCCACTCCCAAGCAAGTGTTCTAAGAAAAAAGACAAAATGTAGTTGATGTCTTCCAGCCAGACTTTCATGAATATACATGTAGTTAAATAAATTGAATGTATTACTCCTTGCAGTGAGGGCAAACAAATGCCCTGGAAGAACTGTAGGCTATCTAAGTAAGAGCATGTTAGAAAGAACCTATCACAGGATTTGGGCTTTGACTGACTTATTTCAGGAAGGGTTTGAAGAAGAAGGGATGGATTCTCCAGATTGAATGCTATCAGATTGGAAGCAATTCTGATGGGTATCTCAACTGTCTTACCTACGTGGAGAGCAGAGTAAGATGAGGATAAAACTGCAATTGGTGAAGAAGTAGCCCTCACTCATTTTGACCAAGAGAAAGAGAGCTGGTATTTCGTGGGTGGCACAGTGACCTTGTTTTAAGCTTAGACAAAATTATGAAGTGGTCTTGCTCTGTCTCATTTCATCATGGTCTCAGAGCAATCTTGTATGAGGATAGTACTCTTAAGATGTTCGGTAAGAAAAAAATATGGCCTAGCATCTGAGTGCCAGTTCAGCTTCAGAATGTTAAAGACTATTTTTTCCCCCTTGGTATATCTTTTCATAACCTAGCTTCAGAAGTCACATAGCACCATCTTTACCATAATCTCAAGCCCTTCCAGATTGAAGGGGAGATCCCGTTGTGGACTGAATATTTGTGACCCTCCAAAATTCATAGGTTGAAATCTAATTCCCAAAATGTGATGATATTTGGAGGTGGGAACTTTGTGAAGTTAAAGGGCATGAGAGTTGAACACTCTGAGGAGCCAGCGAGCTAGGTCACTCTTTCTTCCACCACGCAAGGATACAATGAGAAGTTGGCAGTCCACCACCCAGGAGAAGGCTCTCGCCAGAACCTAATCGTGCCGTTACCCAGATTTCCAACTTCCAGATTGCGAAAACTAAATGCTTGCTGTTAAAGCACACATCTATGGTCATTTGTTACAGCAGCCCCAATAAACTAAGACAACCCCCACGTCGCAGTGGAGATGCAGCAGAGTCACATGGAAGGGAGCACAAGGAATGGAAGATACTGTTGTAGCTGTCGTTGAAAAATATAGTCTGCTACATGTGCTTTCTAAAATGCTAGGCTTATTAACGTATTAGCACTATTTTTTCAGGTAAGTAAACTAAAGCTCAGAAAGATTAAGTAACATGCCCAAGATCTTCAGAATAGTAACTGACTCTGATATTGGGGTCACTGAGCTGCCTCTCTGATTTAACTGACAAGCATTCCTGAGCCTCTCTCACAATAGCTTTATCTCCCTGTTTGTAAAAATAATTGTAAATGAACATACCTTCAAATCTCATAGGTGAACTTAGTGGAGAAACAGAGTAGCATGGTGGTTACCAGGTGCTGGGGGAAATGTAGAGACATTGGTCAAAGAGGACAGACTTTCAGTTATAAGACTAATATAGCATAATGACAACAATTAGCAACACTGTGTTATACACTTGAAATTTGCTAAGAGAGTAGATCATAAATGTTCTCACCATGCCCACAAAAATGGTAACTGTGAGGTGTTAAGAGAAAGCCCGTTCTTTTAAAAGATCCTATTTGTAGCATGTATTAAATACATCTGTTGCCACCGTACTTAAGACTCACAAAGACAAGTAGCCGTCTTGTACCAGCTAAACCTTCTTATTTGCTGTTTCAGAGGTGTTCTAAGAATCTTGAGGTCAATCTGTCTTCAATTTGAATTACCAAAAGTATGCAAGAAACCAAAAAAAGAGAATGTCAGAATTACTTGTCATTAAGCAGACTAAATCAATAATATTGTGTGTTTAGGTGGCAACTTTGTTTGAAGAATTCACATCATTACCATTGTCTTATTATAGGTCATATTGCAAATCAATCACCCAGAATTGGTTGAAAACATATGTACAGACCACAGTTCTAGATAATCAGTGGTATTAGAGACATGAAAGATGCTTTTACCCTGCCTTCCATCTTTTCATTGTAATTTCTTCTTTGCCTATAAGTTAAGATATCCCTTAATATCTAAGCATGAGATGTTTTTAGTTATTTTTCTACAATTGATTTCTAACTTAATTGCATAATAATGTAGCCTAGATGGTGCCAATACTTTGAAATTTGCCAAGAAATTTGCCAAGCTTTAAGACCTAGTACATGGTCAATTTTCATAAATGTTTCATGTGTGTTTAAAATAATATGTATTCTCTAATGTTTTGATACATCCATTAGATCAAGCTTAATAATGGTGCTCTTCAAATATTCCATCTCCTACTGATTTTTTGTGTGTTTAATCTATCAATTATTAAAACATTTGTTAAACTAGTGTTTCTAAAAATGTTCTTCTGGAACCATAAACATCAACAGCACTTGAGAACTTGTTACAAGTGGAAATTTTGAGACTCCACCTTCAGCCTATTAAATCAGAAGCTCTGAAGGTGGGGCCAACAAACTACGTTTAGCAAGCCTTCCTTGGGTTCTGATGCATGCTAAAGTGTGAGAACCAGTGCATTCAACTTAGTACTTTTACATTGTTATTGCCCTGGCTGGTGTGGCTAGTTGGTTGGAGTGTTGTCCTGTAAATAAAGGATTGCAGGTTCAAATCCCAGTCAGGGCACATACCTGGGTGGCGGGTTTGATCCCCAGTTCTGGCATGTACAGGAGGCAAACAATCAATGTTTCTTTCTAATATTGATGTTTCTCTTTCTACCTTCATCTCCTTCTGAGGGCAAAGAAAAAAATGTCCTTGAGTGAGGACAAAAAATAAAGTTTTTACATATTTTTAAAAAATTAAATATGTTATTTTTTATGAACTGAGACTCTTTACC
Organism: Trachops cirrhosus; assembly: GCA_028533065.1. Taxonomy (NCBI): domain Eukaryota; kingdom Metazoa; phylum Chordata; class Mammalia; order Chiroptera; family Phyllostomidae; genus Trachops; species Trachops cirrhosus. The sequence continues at coordinate 68,036,034 of CM052543.1, forward strand.
TATGGCAATACTTTTTGTGATAGAGTCAGTTTTTTCCTGATGCTACTACATCAGTATCGTCTGTAGTTTCTTTTTATGTAGTTAGTATTGACCTGGGTTATTTTCCCCCCATTCGTTGCCTTTCAATATGTCTGTATAATAACAATGTTTATACATCTCTTAAGATAGCATACAGCTGGATTGTGTTTTAATTTTCAATTTGACAATCTTTGTCTTTTCATTAGAGTTTTGTCTATTTACCTATAGAGTGATTACTGGAATATTTGGATATAATTTATACTAAAAAGTATGTGTTTTCAACTTGTCTCACTTAATTGTACTTCCTTGCCTTCTTTTGGATTAGCTACATTTTTTCTCCTACTTATGTGAAAGTTATATACACTATGTCTATTCTTTTATGGTTGCCCCACCTATTCTAACATGCAAACTTAACAAAGTTAAAATTTGTCTTCATTCTCTTCCCAAATAATACAAGAACCTTAGAATACTTGAACCCTAATAACTCCTCAAAATTATATGCTGTTGTCTAGTAATTTAATTCTCACTTGCTTTTTCTCTCCCACAAAGTAGATAAACTTATTATTGTTTCATGCAGTTGATTGTTTAGATGTACCTAGGGTCAGATTCATGGTTGGGTGACATAGGACACCTGCTCAGAAGGAACCCATGCTTGATTTCATGCTCTGCTGTTGCCATCTTGAAATTCTTAATAGTTTTTTTTTAATGAGGGCCCCTGAATTTGGGGGGCCTTGCACTGAGATCCAAAAGTTATATAGCCAGATCTCCCATTGGGGATTTATTTTCTTTCTACTTGGGTTAGGTTTTTAGAACTTCCTAGAGGATATCTTTTGATGATATCCAAGTAAAGTCTATTTTTGTCTCTGAAAATATCTTTATTTTACCCTCTTTGTTTTTTAAGATAGCTCTGGTGGGTGTAGATGTCTAGATTGACTAATATTTCCTCTCATTGCTTTGAATATATTTTTTCTGTCTTTACTGTTGAAACTGAGAGTCACCCAGCCATCTAATTACCATTTCTTTGTAGGTGATCTGACTCTCCTACAGCCAGTTCTTCCTAACTTCCCTATTTTCAAGGGGGTAGAGAGGGGATTGTACATTTCATTATGATGTGTCTAGGTTTTTTGCATGGCATTTGTTTGGCTTTGGTGGGCTTCTTGGATCTAAAGATATTTTTCAATGATTAAAAAATATTTAGCCAGTATCTTTTTGGAGACTGCCCTTTTTCTATTCCCTCCATCATTTTCTTTAAGAGCACCTTTTAAACATCAATGAGACATTGTTATTCTCTCCCCTATATCTCTTCATTTCTTTCACATTTTCCATATCTTTGTCTCTGAACTTATCCTGGATAATTGCTTCAACTCTATCTTCTCTTTTTAATTGTGTTTTAATGGTGGTTTAAACCAATTTTGAAATTTTCATTTAAATTATTGCTTAGAGGTTATTTTGCAAATCTATCTTTGTTTCCTCCTCATATTTTCAAGCTTCACTCTTATTTCTTTAAACACTATACAAAGTTATTTTATATTCTGTCTTAAAATTCTAAAAGCTGAAATTTTTATAGACCTATTTCTGCTGTTCATTGATTCTATCTTTTCTCACTAATGATGCCTTTTTTCTTCAAACTGTTCTTTCCTTTGAAATATTATCTGTGAGTATGTTAAAGTATATTTTTGATTATGCTATTACAGTTGTCACAATTTTGCCCTGTTTGTCTGCCTCTGCCTGGTACCCCATTCCCTCAAACAATTCCCCCCACTTAGTTCATGTCCATGGGTCATACATATAAGTTCTTTGGCTTCTCCATTTCCTATACTATTCTTAACCTCCCCCTGTCTATTTTGTACCTACCACTTTATGCATCTTAATCCCTACACCTTTTCCCCCATTGTCCCTCTTTCCCTCCCAGCTGATAACCCTTCAAATGATCTCCATATCTATGATTCTGTTCCTGTTCTGGTTGTCTGCTTAGTTTGTTTTTTAGATTCAGTTGTTGATAGTTGTACATTTGCTGCCATTTTAATGTTCATAGTTTTGATCTTCTTTTTCTTAAATAAATCTCTTTAACATTTCATATAATAATGACTTAGTGATGATGAATTCATAGCTTTACTTTGCCTGGGAAGCACTTTATCTGTCCTCCCATTCTAAATGATAGCTTTGCCGGATAGAGTAATGTTGGTTGTAGGTCCTTGGTTTTCGTCACTTTGAATACTTCTTGCCAGTCCCTTGTAACCTGCAAAGTTTCTTTGGAGAAATCAGCTGACAGTCTATGGAAACTCCTTTGCAGGTAACTATCTGCTTTTCTCTTGCTGCTTTTAAGATTCTCTCTTTATTTTTAACTTTTGGCACTTTAATTATGATGTGTCTCAGTGTGGTCCTCATTGGGTCCAACTTGTTTGGGATTCTCTGTGCTTCCTGGACTTGTGTGTCTATTTCCTTCACCAAATAGGGAAATTTTCTTTCATTATTTTCTCAAATAAGTTTTCAATTTCTTGCTCTTTCTCTTCTCCTTCTGGCATTCCTATGATCCAGATGTTAGTACATTTGGAGATGTCCGAGAGGCTCCTTAGACTATCCTCATTTTTTAAATTTTTTTACTTCTTGCTGTTCTGATTAAATGCTTCTTTCTTCCTTATGTCCCAAATCATTGATCTGAACCTCAGCTTCATCCCCTGCACTGTTGGTTCCCTATAGACTTTTCTTTATTTTACTTAGTGTAACATTCATTTCTGCCTTGGTCTTTTTTATGCTATTGCCAGACTCAGTGAGTTCTTTGAGCATCCTGATAACAAGTGTTTTGAACTCTACATCTGAAAATAGGTTGGTTATCTCCATTTCATTTAGTTTTTTTCTGGAGTTTTGCTCTGTTCTTTCTTTGGCCATGCTTCTTTGTCTCCTCTACTTGACAGCCTCTCTGTGTTCATTTTTGTGGATTAAGTAGAGCTGCTTTGACTCCCTGCCTTAGTAGCATAGCCTACTATAGAAAGGCTCCTGTAAATTGTGTGGGGCAGAGACTTAGGTAATCACCAGGGTGAGGCAACCTGTTTCACCACTTTGTGGCTCTGTGTGGTGGGAGGGCTCAGAAAGGAGACAATGCTGCTGCCTGGCTTCTGGAGGTTTGCCCAGGAGGAAGTTGTCTCCCAGCACTTACCCTATTTCCAGTCACTTAACTTTCTCCCCATATTCCACTGGTGCCCTTCCAGCTGTTGCCCTAGTGCTGAATCTTAGAGGGGTGGATCTGCACAGGTTCTAAGTCCATGTGGGCCCTTTAAGAGGAGTCTCCTGAAAATCAGGCAGTTTCTTCCACTGCCCCAACCCCCATTGGTTTTTACAGCCAGAAGTTATGGGGATTTATTTTGTTGGCACTGGAACCCTGGCCATGGTGTCTGGCCTGGGACTGTGATTCCTCACTCCCAAGGTATCCCTTCTAATTTTTATCCACTGCAGGTGAATGTGGGACCACCTGTTCCATCACATCTCTGTGTCCATATGCCTCTCCATCCCCCCATCTCTGGGTCTCCACCTCTCCTACCTGTCTGAATGAATATGACTTCTTTAAATCCTTGGTTGTCTTCCATACTGCTTGATTTTCTGATGGTTCTGTATGATATTTTTTTTGTAATCTAGTTATAATTTTTCCATAGTTGTGCAAGGTGGTGAAGCGTGTTTACCTACGCCTCCATCTTGACCAGAAGTATCTGTGAATATTTTGATATCTAGATTGCAGCTATCAAACTGAGATCACTTTAAATTAAATTCTATACTGGAGATTTTTGAGTCACACAAGTAGCATTATTTAGAACTGAAACTCATAAAGGCCAGTTTGTGTTATCGAGGACTTAAAAGACCTTTAATTTCATAATTTGTGGCCCAATGTTTGAATTTTTACAGGTTGAGCTCTGCAGCTGCTTGCAGAGCATAATTTTGCCCTTTTGGGCTCTGGATCTGCCAGCAGAGCCAGCAGCCCCACTGTGCTGATTGTACTATTTGATAAACTATACTCCTTGTATTGTTAAATAATATTCGCTGTACTATGATGGTGATCAAAGACAGCCTTTTTGTTCTACAGGCCCAGACTGAAACCAGGATCTGATAAATGCTTCATCACGTATTACCCATTGTTCTCACATCACAACCCCACCTGCTTGATCACTGAATCAGCCAACCATTGAAAGTCCAGTTAGCCCCACCAGTCAGAAAATAAATGATGTAAGTTTATGGTCTTTTTCCCCTAGAAACCCATCTCTTTGATCATTAGCTCCTTGTAACTTTTGCCTTTATAAACCATTCCCCATCCCATCCATTTTTAAACACATTCTCAATTCATACCAAGGGACTATGTTTCCTAGTTTGAAAATCATTTTCTGAATAAACCCTCTATAAGCTTCTTTTTTAAAAAAAGGTTATCTCTGGGATTTTGTTTACATTCTTAATCTTCAAAGAATATTTTTCACCTCCACCAAGTCTCAGTTTCAAGACAGGCAACTCTCTTTTCTAATCCCTTCAGCATATGGGATTCATTTTTCTTTCACTCTCATTTTTCAAGTATAGTTCTCTGGGCCTCCAGCTTTATACAGAAGATTTATCACTAGCCCCTTCATTTTAGGCATTCCCTGAACCTTAACCTCAGCACTAAAAGAGGTAACTGGTCTTCAAAGCAGAGGCTCATATTCTTCAAGATTTACCAAAAATCTTTAGGGCAAAAACTGGCTTTAGCATTTCCTTAGTTCCCAGGATCTTGGAGCGCACTTTGTTTAGAGGCCTCTGCAGAGGTGTTAATTTCTTACCAGCTCAGCAATGGATTTTAAATGATTTTGTATTCTTTGTTTTATTTATTTAATTTGTAGAGCCACTTAGGGCCTCTAATTGGCAACAGTGCCTGAAATGGAACAGTGCATTTACTTAATCTATAACATGAATGCATTGAACCATTAGAATAATTTAAGAAAAAAATAGCAACAGACTATTTTTTGGGAGAAGATATTTACAATACTTACATGTATCAGACAAAAGACTCAAATCCACAGTAATTTGAAACTCCTACAAATAAAGAAGAAAAAGACAACCCAAGTAAAGAGCAGTCAAGTATTTTTACAGGCACTTCACAAGGTAGGATATCCAAATGACCCACAAATATAAAATACCATCATTATTCATTAAGGAAATGCAAATATATTCCACTACAGATCCAAAAAAAATGCTAACTTTTTAAAACAACAATAACAAACATTGATGAGGATGTAAAACTACTAAAACTTTCATATACTGCTAGTGGGAATATGATTAAGTACAACCGCTTCAGAGAACTGCATGAGGAGAGACCCCCCAAAAACTGGAGTTAATTCTTCTGGAGGACAAGCCCCTTGTAGTACAGGCTTCCCCAGCTAGGTGAGTGTTCTAGGAATCCATCTGCATCTGTGCCAGCTGATAGTGTTGTGAGAGGCTGTGTTCAGTGTCAGTGAATTTTTTTGAAGACTCAATATATTTGCCCATTTGATGATGGGTGATTTACAAATGCACCTGCCCACATCACACTGACTGTTCAGCAGTTTTTGACCCAAAACTGTATGACCTCCATGCTTCACCCTCCCTATTCACCCAATCTCACCTCGAGCAACTTTCTTTTTTGTTTTCCTGGGTGAAAAAAGTCGTCCAAGGGAAATGTTTTGCCAATATGGAAGAAGTGAAATAAAACACAGTAGAAACATTAAAAGGCATCAAAATTGACAAGTTCAAAAACTGTTTTGAGCAGTGGGAAACAACATCTCAACAGGTGTACTGCATCAAATGGACATTACTTTGAAGGTGACTGAAGTTTAAACATGTAAGAATAAACACACAATTTTTTTACAAATAAATTCTAGGTTTTTGGGGTGTCTCCCCTCATCTATCCGCTAAAGCTGAACATGTGCATACCCCAATTCTAGTGTAAACCCAAGGAAAAATGAATACATATTTGCATCAATGACATATATAAGAAAGTTGATAACATCTTTATCAATAATATCCCTATAATATGATGATATAATAAGAAATATATATTTGGTCCCAATTCCTAGCACAGGGCTCCTAAAATTCTTAAAACTTCCTGAGTGATGGGATTAGAGGAACATCTTTTGTTATTTAGACCATATATGAATTTATGCTAATGTGATGACTCTTGGAAGGTGGGGTCTGGTTGCTAGAGAGACCAACAGCTTGATTAGAGAGTTGGAACTCTTAGCTTACCCTCTGACTTCCAGGGAGGAGAGAGGATCTGGAAATTTAGTATATAACCAATGGGTAGTGATTTAATCAACTGTAGCTCCATAATAAAACCTCCATAAAAACACTAAAACAGTGATGTTCCAGTTTGGTGATCACAAGGAGGTTCTTGGAGGGTGATGATGCACTCAGAAAGCATGGAAGCTCTGTGCCCACCCGCCTCTCATACCTCACTCTATGCATCTCCTCTATTTGGCTGTTCCTGAGTTTTATCTTGTGTAATAAACTAATAATAGTAAGTAAACTCTTTCTGAGCTTTGCAAACCCTTCTTATAAATTATAAAACCCAAGGAGGGCATCATGGGAACTCCTTGACTTTATAGCTGGCTGGTCAGAAGTCCAGGTGGCCCAGATTTGCAATTAGCATCTGAAGCCTGGGGGTGAGGGGAGTCTTGTGAGCCATTAACCTGTGAGGTCTGTGCTAACTCCAGATAGTTAGTATCAGAACTGAATTGAACTGTAGGTCACCCTGTGGGTAGATGGAGAGTGGCTTAATGGGTCATTGGTATGGAAAATCTACCCATTTTGTGTTAGAAGTGTTCTGTGAATAAAAACAGATTCTAGTACTTCCAAGCCGGAGAACACGTAAATGTCCATCAACAGTAGTGTATATAAATATCTACAATGAAACACTATGTTGCATTGGAGGGGGAAAAAAGTACCGATATGTAAAACAGTATGGGATGAATCTCACAGATGTATATGGAGTGAAAATAGCCTGAACTACTCTGTGCTTTCACTTATATATATTTCAAGAAGTTCAAAAAAGTAAAACTACTCTATTATAATAGGAATAGAAGAGTGGTTACTTTTGGTGTTATGGGTTGAATTGTGCCCCCCTCCAAAACACAGGTTGAAGTTCTAAGTCAGGTACCTGTGAATGTGACCTTATTTGGAAGTAGGGACTTTGAAGGTGTAATCAAGTTGGGTAAGGTCATACTGGATTAGGGTGAGCCCTAATCCAATGACTGATGTCTTTAGGAGAACAGAGGCATAGAAGGAGAATGACATCTGAGGAGGACGGCAGAGATTAGAGTGATACAGCTACAGGATAAGGAGCTCCAAGGATTGCTGGCAACTGCCAGAAGCTGAGAGAGAGAGAGAGAGAGAGAGAGAGAGAGAGAGAGAGAGAGAGAGAGAGAGAGAGAGAGAGATCATTTCCTCCCCCAGAGCCTCTAGAAAGAACCAACCTTACCAATAACTTGGTTTTGAATTTTTAGCTTCCAGAACTGAGAAAGAATAAATTTCCGTAGTTTAAGACACTCTGCTTGAAGTAATCTGTTATGGCAGCCCTAAGAAAGTAAAACACCATAGGGAGATATCAACTGGGAGAGAAAACGAAGAAGCCCTCTGGGTTACTAAAAATGTTTGTATCTTGACCTGAGTAGTGGTTATGTGCTATAGACATATAAAAATTCACAGAGCTACACTTTTATATGCACTTTAAGTTATACTAAAATTTTAAAAGTAGATAAAAAGGAAATTAGACAGAAAAAAACATAGTACATACAGTAAAATAGAGTGCTGAATGAGGGTGCTGAAAAAGGTTATCTCTATATGCCTCCAGACCTAAACTTTCTTAATGAGAGCTTTTATTTTAGTAGAGAATACAAATCATAAAGGGAACCAGCTAACATCTCAGGCCAGGTCTCACAGAGTGCACAGGTCTCAGGTCCAAACCCTGAGATGATACCGCACAGAAACATGTCCCATTCTAATTTTTTCAGTCATGGTTTAGTTGCAAAAAAAAAAAAACAGTAACAAGGAACTATTTCAAACATAAAAGGATATAAATGGGAGAATTAGGTGCTTACAAAGAAAACATTTGGAGTGCCTGGAGAAGCAGACATTAGTCAGGTCTCCAGGACATCTAGAAAGAACAGCACCATAGAACTAGCCCACCAAGGGAGCTGCAGCCTCTGCCACAGTCAGGAAGGTGGAGAATCCAAGGCTGCCTCTGGAACATAGTGTGGAAACCATAATGGATCACAAAGTCCCTGATGCTACACATGGGAATTGTGACTCGCTTCCTGCCTGTCAGATGCCCAACATCTGGCCTCTTGCTACCAGCAAAACTAAAAAATGAAGAAAAAAACAACACCCTCACTACAGTTGGTAGCAGAAAATTCTACAAGTAATGGACAGATGGACTTTGCCTTACTTCCACCTTTAAAGCATAACAAATGCATCTAATTTGTGGAAACTATATTACAACAATAATCATAAATACAAGAGAGTCTTAAATGTGCAGTTTGTAACTTTTCAGAGTCTGAAGTATAAGAAGGGAAAGTGGAAGGCATTGGAAACTGGGTTGAATTATGAATTATGTTGCCCATAATTCAACCCTTTGGCTACTCCATAGCCATACATAAACTTCTAAACAATGGAAAGAGCAAAAACAACCTGTTTCTACCTAATATGATATAATTTCCCTTCCTAATAAAAAGACATGCAAAATCTCTCACAAGAAGGGTATATTCAAATTCTCAAGAATCACTGCATCCATCTCTGGGTGATGTTCAATCTTCATCTGGTTGAATCCCAATCCTGCCATCATGTTTTATAAGCAGTGGGCTAAATTAAAAAGTTAACCACTGACAACACACGCTATACAAATAAGGAAAAAGGAAGAAGAAAAAATGATGAAAATTGGTTCAGGTGTGTAAATATTATACCCAAGACAAGGACATGGGTGCATGTATTTATTTGGGTGCTGATCCCACAAAGGAAGAATGAAAGAGTGGGGGGTGTGAGACAGGAAAGAAGGAAATATAATAAAGTACCCATTATTTAGCTGATTACTACTGGGGGAAACTAGAGCTGGTTCTACTGGGAATCCTCTGAGGAACAGATCAAATGCAACTCCGAGTTGTCCCTCTAAAGGATGGAAGGGGGCATTTATCGCACAACTCCAATCCCCCAGGGTAGGAGTTACCCCGGGGTGTTAATGTATCTCCCTTTCTGGGCTGCCCTGTGCATGGGCTGGGCAAACTCCCACAACTTCAGAGAAGACCCTGAGCAGGAAAACAGAGAAACGTTTGAAGGGAGACAATGTCAGCAAGCAAAGGAATTGTCTACCAGGGGAACTATTCACAACTGCAGCTGAAATCAGAGAACACCAAAGGTGTCTTCAACAATATGTAGTATCAAAAGGAAAAAAGTCTGGGTTGCTACCACAGGTCCTATTTCTGTTACAGGTCCTAAAACCGTAGTTGGTATTCATAATTTTCTTCTTCATTACTCATTCCACATTCCCTGTTAGAAGTTAAGCTGGTTTGGATCTTAACCTGGTAGAATGATCCAAACTAATAACTGGTAAAATGCAGTTGTTAAGGTCTTGACTCTGGAGTTATGTTTTCTGGATTTGAAGCCCAGTTCTGGCCCCTTATTAATTCTGTGACCTTGGTCAAGTTATTTAATCTCTCTGAGCCTCAGTATGCTCATCTGTATAACAAAGATAACGGAAGTGTCTCCATCATGGGTGATTGTGAGAATTAGATGGGTTGATGTATGTGAAGTGCTTAGAACAGTAGATGGCATGTAGTGAAGGCCATCTAAGTACAGGATGTTGCTCCTTTCCTGAGGAGTCCTGCCTGCATTAGGTAGCTTAGTTTTCCATTAAATTTTATCATTGGCATGGAACATAAGAGGCAACCCAGAGGACTTCCTAGATTCTAGAAAAACTCTTTTCCCCCTGTATTGCTAGCAGCAACCCTATACCTCCTTGATGATAAAGATCATTCATTTCAGAAAGCATAGTGACTTTTCACTGGCCAATAGTAGCAGTTAGACACCAGACTGCTGTTGCAAATAAACTCAGTGTTTTCACCACCCATGCCTAACAGTAGAAGTCACAAACAGATGACCTCCACCTCCCCTCTACCTTTCACATCTTGATCATATACATCTTGCAAGAGATTAGCTGTTGTCATATTTTCAAGGTACTTATCAGTTAGAGACACCTTCTGAAATACTTACAGGTACAAACAAATGACATCTTAAGATTTGTTTTTAAAAACTCCCCCCAAAAAGTGGAGGGGATAGATGGAACAAGATTGGCAAAATGTTGATAACTGTTGAAGTTGGATGATCCATAGATATGCAGGGTCCAAAATACCAATCTTTCTACTTTTGCAAGTGTTTGAAAATGTCCATGCTAAAGGTTTTTTTTTTTTAAGCACAGCCACAAAATAATCTGGAAATCTAATTTTTGTGTTTCCAGCCTTTGCTAACCGGGAAAGCTCATGGGGAGGGAATGAAGTGCTAGGAAGGAAGGATGGAGATCAAGTGCTCAGCCATGATGTTATCACATAAATGAAACACAAAAGAGTCGGTACATAAATTAGGAAACTTTTGCCCTGCAAGAGATTCCATCTCTCCAGTAACTGGAATATTTATATCTGTTAAATACAATGACTCTCTATCTTGGATAGTGCTGAAGGTTATAACTTTCTGGGTTATTTAAACTCTAGGATTACAGTCTAAGCACAGTGTTTATCAACAATAAACACAGGTGGTGTCCACTGCAGGAGATGAATAATTAATGCATTGATTCTTCTTGGTTCTGCTCTCAAAGCCAACCAACTTTGGGAAATGCCTTACTGTAGCCCTCTTTATACTTATCTCATTCTCTCTGGGGAATAACTCAGTTGCCTGTTTTGAAAATGTCAAAGGGAAAGAAACTAAGGAGAAAAATGCATAGGGAAGCTAGGTTCATTATGTAAAGTTATTCCATGTAAAATCTACTTTGTACATTATTGCATTATTGTTCAAATACTGAAGTGCTTTTAAAAAAAATTCCAAGCAGAAGTAAAAAAGGAAGAGATTTGAACATTTAGGATGTAATGGAACATCATTTAAAGTACTGTTGTTAAAAAGTAAGTAGGTAAGCACTTGAGAAATTTGGGCATATAGCATTCAGTGCATATAAAAGAGGATATTTTTAGCTCAAGAATGAACTAAATGTCTTATTGAACTGCTGACAGTTTTGAAAAGTATTGAAAAACTACAGTAGCACAAAGAATTGAAAAGGCAGCTAGAGTGCCATCCTGTATCAATTGCCTAGACACTGTCCCCTAATGTTTCATACAATTATCCTCACAAGCTCAACCCACCTGTCAGCAAAAATTAAATGGCAGAATTATAGTGCTATTATTACTGAAATGCTGCCTACTTTTACAAAACACTCTTCAAGACATTTACTACTGCACTACAGTGTGTTGTTATAAATAATTAAAATCAAATAAATTCAAAACAGCTAAATAATTTAAACACTTGTCAAAATAAATCAGCTAAGAATATTTTGAGGTCTAATATATTTGATTTTCATTCTTCAATTTACTTGTTTTCTCATTATCAGATAAAATAAAATTAATGAAACAGTTAAACTCTTAACTCATATATGGCAAATAACATCACGTTTACTGTCCTGCAAAACTTAATTGTTAGAAAACAGACTTCAATACATCAACAAAAAAGAGTTACAAAGTTTGACATTGGAGTGGATTTCCACAAGTCACAAGTGGCCCATTTTCAAATAGCAGTCCTCTCTCCCCCATAAGGATTCATTTTCACAGACCATTTGTCCCAATTTTTAGTTTAATGTATACAATCCTTAGGCACAAAACATTAGTATATGTATTAATATACATATGTGTCCTTGGCATCAAGAAATTAGCACTTTATTGGCAAAATAGAGAATGTATAATAAAAGTTAACTGACAAAATAAGACACTAAACATCAAGTACCATAAATTCCAAAGGGATTCAGAATTAGGTGAGATGTTTCCAGGCTCAGAGAAAACTTCCTGAGGAAAAAAATACCCCTTTTTCCTGAACTTTAAATCATGGTAATGACCTTGGATAGGTGACAAGTTGGAAAGCATTTGGAAGCAAGGCAAACGGTAGAGCATTGTGTGTGACCATGAACAAATAAGCAAAAGAGCCTGGCTGTAAGAGGAGATTTCTTGATAAGAAACAGGAGGAGAGAAGGAAGAAAAGGTAGGTGGATTGGGACCAAATTGTGAAGATCCTTGAAGTTCAGTCCACTTGTTTCAGTTTCATTCTGCAGACCATCATTAGAACCTTTTTGAGCTGTAGGGTTTTACTAAGAAAGGTTGCTCATGTAGAATGAATTTAAAAGAAAGGATTCTGAAGGCAGGGAGAGCCATTAGAAGGTAATTACTGTAGGACCACATTCAGTAATAGGGTCCACTTGAGTGGCAGTGATAGGAATACAAAGGAAAAAAATCAAAACAAAACAGGTACCTATAGGATCTACAGAACTTTGGTGATTTGAGAGTGACCAAGAGGATGATGGCAATATTGACAAAGAAAGAGAAATCAGGAGGATTTCAATTAGTGAACAACAGAATGTTTGATATACAAACATGCTGCACTTCAAGGAGCAACTAAGCTTTCATTACATCTGGGCCTGATTCAGATATATGGAGAGGACAACTCTAGAAAAATACGTTTGGGATTCTTTTGCCTAGAAGTGGTAGCTGAAACAATGAAACCAAATTTCTGAGGATGAGAATGTAAACAAAGAAAAACAGAACCAACTTAACAAAGCCCTCACTTAGAGGATGGAAAAGAGGACAGAAAAGAGGCTACTGTGAAGGTCGAAACATGTAATAGATGTCAGCTCAGAAAATGAAATTTATTTTTGAGAGGTATCTTTTGCCTTTATTTTCTAATATTTTTATTATGAGCATGAAATTCAGTAATTGGAAAAGGTTTTGTCTTGTTGTTTTTTTAAATTTTGTGCTCATTTATTTTTTATTTTTTATTTTAGTTTAGTTTATTCAGTACAGTTTCTATCCTTTATTCCCATTCCAGCCCACCCACCCA
>CM052543.1:68049673-68068030 GCA_028533065.1 Trachops cirrhosus
ATTCAAACACAGATTTGCTGATTCCACAGTCTGGGCTCTTAAACACAGATCTCCTGATGTAGTTGGGTAGAAGGTGCTATGGAAGTAGAAATGAGGAGGTTCTGATGCAGGGAGTCAAGAGAGAGCACTGAGAGGATAAAAAGGGATCAAGAGTGATATTACTCTGGTCAAAATGGCAATGTAGGCAGACATGGCTCATCTCTTCACACAACCACATCAAAATTACCTACAATATAGAATAACCATCACTCAGGAGCATCAGAAATCGAGCCTAATGGAAGTCTGACAACTATGGAATTGAAGAAATACATCCATCCAGACTGCTAGGAGGGGCATGGGCACAAAACAGGCTGGCCCTACACCCACATGGATAAAAATTCAGGAGGGATATCCTGGGAGCGAGGAGTCCTGACCCACACCAGGCCCCCTAGCCCAGGGTTCCAGTGCCAGGAAATTAAGTTCCCACAACTTCTGGTTGTGAAAACCAGCAGGGATTCAGTTGGTGGAGGAGGCTGCTGGAGCCCTAAGCACTTCCTCTTGGGGAACACACACACAGACTCACCTATTCAGACTCACTCCCTCTGAGCTCCAGCACCACGGTGGCAGCTTGAAGGGTACCGGTGGTATACAGGGAGAGACTGAAATGTCTGGCATCAGGGTGAGCAGAGACCATTGTCCCTTTGCTGAGCACCCTGCCCAAGCCAGTAGGCTGGTGCCATATCTGAGACTCCATCAACCTAACTAACACTGTGTGACCCACCTTGGAGATCCACCAAGGCTCTATACCACCCAACTTACATGACCATCCAAGCTGCTTTTTCAAAAGAATGACTCGTCTTAACTCCTAAATCCTATCAAACAAGAGACAACTGGGTTCATTGAGCCCTAGCAGCAGCCAGATTAGAGTAACAGCTTGGCTTCACCTGGGAATATCCAAGCCCAGTACAAGTTGCAGCCATCTCAGGTTACTTTACAACTCAGGCAGGGTGCCCCAGAAAATACAGGTGGGGGCTGACCTTGGCCTGCAGCACCCAGGAAACCCCAGGGCCAGCACACCCAGTAGACAGCTACAAACCACGTTGGAGCACCACTAACCTGCCCCTGCATAACTGATCCTCAGTGGAGGGCAGATATTGGTGGTCAGTGATCACAGCCAGTACTTGCAGCTCACTGGCCTGCGTAAATCCCTCCCATTGATCTGCCAATAGCAATCAAGGCTCAACTATAAGAGGAGGGTGTACTCAGCCCACACAAAGGGTGCACCTTGAGTACCCAGGGAGGATGTGCCACTGGACCCTATAGGACACCTACTACTTTAGGCCACACTACCAAGACATGGAGTCAAAGCAGCTCTACCTAATACATAGAAACAAACACAGGACGGCTGCAAAAATGAGGAGACAAACAAACCTGGCTCAAATGGAAAAAACAGATCAAAACTCCAGAAAAAGAACTAAACAAAGCAATCTATCAGATGCAGAGTTCAAAACACTGGTTATAAGGATGCTCAAGGCCTTTGTGAGGATCTTGGCAGCATAAAAAATCCCCAGTAAGAAACGAAGGACACATCAATTGATATAAAGAACAATTCACAAGGGAACAACAGTAGAGTGGATGAAGCTGAGAATCAAATCAATAACTTGAAACATAAGGAAGGAAAAAACAAACAATCAGAACAACAAGAAGAAAAGAGAATCCAAAAAAATGAAATAGTGTAAGGGGTCTCTGGGACAACTTCAAGCCTTCCAAAATTCACATCATAGGGGTGCCAGCAGGAGAAAAGAAAGAAAAAGAAATTGGAAACGTATTTGAAAAAAATAATGAAAGAAAATGTCCCTAATTTGGTGAAAGAAATAGACATAAAGTCCAAGAAGCACAGAGAATCCCAAACAAGATGATGCAAAGAGGCCCACACCAAGCCACATCATAATTAAAATGCCACAGGTAAAGATAACAGAGATTTTTAAAAGTAGCAAGAGAAAGCAGTTGGTTACCTACAGAGAAGTTCTTATGAGACTGTCAGCTGATTTATCAAAAAAAACACTTTGCAGTCTATAAGGGATTGGCAAGAAATATTCAAAGTCATAAAAAGCAGGGATCTACAGCCAAGATTGCTCTACCCAGCAAAGCTATCATTTAGAACTGAACGGCAGATAAAGAGCTTCCCAGACAAGAAAAGCTAAAGGAGTTCATCATCACCAAACCATTATTATATGAAATGTTAAAGGGACTTATTTAAGAAAAAGAAGTAGATCAAAACTATGAACAACAAAATGTCAATGTATACATACCTATCAACAATTGGATGTAAAAGAACAAAATAAGCAAACAAGAACAGAGACAGAATCATGGACAAGAAAAGGGTTTTGATGGTTGTCAGATGGGAGGGGGATTTGGGGCAATGGATGAAGAGGTGAGGGGATTAAGAAGTACAAATGGTAGTTACAGAATAGCCCTGGGAGTGTAAGGTACAGTATAAGAAATGGAGTAGCCAAAGAACTTATAGGCATGACCCATAGACATGAACAATGAATGGTGTGGGAATTGCCTGAGGGAGTGGGGGTGCTGGGTGGCAGGGGACAAAGGGGAAAAGTTGGAACAACTGTAATAGCATAATCAATAAAATATGATTTTATAAAGTAAGAAATAAATAAATAAAAACAAAAGCATTGCTAATCATTATAGTCATCATAGTCTTAAGATTTAGGGAAAAACACCAAGACAATAAAGAATGCCTTTCTAACCTTTAGAAGGTCACACAAGTCCTACAAAATATAGTTAGTTAGCACTTATCCATAATGAATGAGGAAGAAATGCCTCCTTTCTTCAAACATAGACACCATAGAACTCCAAAAGGGAGAATGATGATGAGGCAAGAAAGGGGCAAACTTGAAAGAATGAACTGATCTGAGGCTTTAAAACTCAAACTTTCTTACCTTCTAAGACTTTTGAAAAGGAGGAATCAATTGCAGATTTTTAAGTAAAATAGCTGGGATTTGAACCCAAGAACAAAAATCTAGTTTTTTTTTATTATTGAATTTGTTGGGAGGTGATATTGGTTAATAAAATTATATAGGTTTCAGGGACACAGTTCTATAATACATCATCTGTATATTGTATTGTGTGTTCACCAACCCAAGTCAAGTTTCCTTCTACCATCATTTATCACCTTCCTTTCCCTCTGGTAATCATCATACTGTTGTCTGTGAGGGTTTTGTTTTTTTGGTTTTTGGAGGGTTTTTTTGCTTAATCCCTTCATCTTTTTCACTCATCCCCCACTCCCCCCCCCCCTGACAGCTGTCAGTCTGTTCTCTGTCTTTGAGTCTGTTTCTATTTTGTTTATTAGTTTATTTTATTCATTAGATTCCACATATACAAGTAAGTGAAATCATATGGTATTTACCTTTCTCTGACTGGCTTATTTCACTTAGCATAATACTATCCAGGTTCATCCATGTTGTGCAGCAAAAGGTAAGATTTCCTTCTTTTTTACAGCCAAGTAGTATTCCATTGTAAAAATGTACCACAGCTTTTTTATCCATTCATCCACTGATGGGCACTTGGGTTGCCTCAAAATCTTGGCTATTGTAAATAATGCTGCAATGAACACATGGGTGCATATATTCTTTCAGATTAACATTTCAGGTTTCTTTGGATATATTTCCAAAAGTGGAACAATTAGGTCATAAGGAAGTTCCATTTTTAATTTTTTGAGGTAACTCCATACTGTCTTCCACAATGACCGCACCAACCTGCATTCCCACCAACAGTACATGAGGGTTCCCATTTCTCCACATCTTTGCCAACACTTGTTGCTTGTTGATTTATTTATGATAGCCATTCTGACAAGTGTGAGATGATATCTCATTGTGGTTTTAATTTGCATTTCTCTGATCAAAAACCTACCTATATCTTTAAATTTTATTCTCTCAATCACTCTGCTTTCTGTCTTTTAGTAAAGAAGTTTACATATTATCTTTCAGAACCCCAAGTCAAAATGACTAAATGCCTCTCATCCACCATCACCTAGAGAAGAGTTTGTCCTCTCCAAAAGCCTAATCCTAAGTGAGGGAAAATCAAAGATACAATTCTCTTACCTTTTCACTAATTCATTTAGTAATTAAATACTGAGTGCTTACTCTGAGCCAGGCACTATTTTAGTATTGCCTATATATGGCATGAAAGATGGAGTGGGGAAATGAATAAATGAATGAATGAATAAAATAAACAGGAAGCATATCAGATAGTCATATGTGCTGGAGGTAGAAGGACAGGGGAAAGGAAAAACTTGTTAATAACCTTGAATTTGAAATCAAAAGAACTAAGTTTTAGTTTGGCTTTGCCACAGACTAGCACTTGGTCTTTGGGCAAAGCACCTCACTCCACTGGAACTGAGTTGCTCACACACCAAATGAAAGTCATATTAAAACCTAATGTATTGAATATATGAGGAAAAAGTCTAACCATTGTTAATATAATGAGAATGGTTTGTGCAACACTGATGTAACCTGGCAACCAAGGAGAGTGGACTGGAATACACATGCATGAACAATGATGACTTCCCTGTAGTATTCAGTGGAGTCTGTAGATGCTGTTGAGTGAGCATGTGTACTATGTGACTGTGGCATTCAAAATAACTGAGCAAGTAGAGCAACAAATCTGCGTCAAATTTTGCTTTAAGTTTAAACATTGCTCTGCAGGAACTATTCAGATGATTCAGAAGGCCACAGCTATGGACAACTGGTGATTGGCATCTTCATCACAAGGCTCCCACTCAGGCATCACGTCTTGTGCAGAGTTTTTTTGGCAAAACATTAAATCACCCATGTTATGCAGGCCCCTATGGCCCAGATTTGTTTATCCTTGTTCTTTTCTAAAACCTCAGTGAGTGACATAGTAAACAGATTAACAACAACAAAAATGTCTAATACCTCAAGGACAAAGATAACAGAAGATGAGACAACAGCAGAAAAGGTGTCCATCAAACTTTGGGAGATAAAAGTAGTGAACAAGTGGTAACTACATAGAACTGAGGAAACTGAAACCTCAGTGTGGAAAGTCAGAGGCCAAAACAAACCACCAGAGAGAATAAAAGGAACTCAGAGGAAATATAAACTAGGCAGACACCAAAAGATAACTTTAAAAATAATAATTAATATCATCAGAGAGATATTACAGTAATGTACTCATGAAACAAGAACAGTATGCTGTTAAAAAAACAATCAGAGAGCAACAACAAAACAAAAGCCTTTTGGAAATTAAAGTACTATAACAAAATTAAAAATTCAACAGAAATATTGAAAGATAAAGTTGAGGAAATATACTAAGAAGTAGTAGAGATAGAAAACAGGAGATAAACAATAAGACAATCAGAAGATATATCCAAAAGATCTTACATCAGACTTTTACACCAGGCATTTCAGAATGAGAACAAAGAAATGGAGAAAAGGAATTTCTCAAAGAAAAAAAAATACAAAAAACTCTAGAACTGAAAATTAAGAGTATCAATAATGAAAGAACCCATAGTGAAGCAAACAAAAAATAACATTATTGTAAAACTTTATAAAATTAGATATAAAGAAAGGATCTAAAAAGCTCCCAGAGAGGAAAAACAGGTAGTCTCCACACAAATATTTAAGAATGAACATGGCCATGGCTGCTGTGTTGTGGTGGATTCAGTCCCAGCCTAAAAATGAAAAGGTTACCAGTTCGATTCCCAGTCAGGGCACATACCTGGGTTGTGAGCCAAGCCCCGAGTTGGGGGTGTGCAAGAGGCAACCAATCAATGTATCTCACACCCCCTTCAATGTTTCTCCCCCTCTTTTTCTCCCTTCTTACCTTTTTCTCAAAAAATAAATAAATAAAATCTTTTTATAAAAGAATGAACATGACATTGACTTCTCAAACACAGCACTGGAATCCAGGAGACAATGAAAAAAGGCTTCAAAATTCTTATGGACATTATTTACAAAAATAAAAAAACTACATCTAGGCAAACTATTAAGTAAATATGAAGCTAAAATAAAGATATTTTTAGACATGAAAATTCTCCAAAAAATTCCTGTCAGTGCATGTTTTGGGGGGAAGCTGTTGGAGAATGTGATCCACCAAATGAAAAAGTATATGAAGAAATAAGGAGATATGGTATGCTAGATGCAGTGATGGGCTCGCTAAATAACTGTCTTGACCTCCCCCTAGTGTGCTTCTCTGGTTGTTTGAAGGCTGGGGAACTAAAAATTGTTATTTGCCCGATTCTCTTGAATATGTATACATGTAAGACTTCCATTCAGAACTGAATTCAGTGGAAAAAGGGTATGTAACATGTATGACATCTGATTTTGCTGGCATGGCTACAGCAATTGTGACATGGCTCTGAGAGTACTGTGGCAGCATCCTGATTTCTGTGCAAAGCTCAGAGGATCTGTTCCTGGAGACGATCTGCAGCGAGGCTTCCAGATTCACCAGCATCCTGGTCAGAGCAGATGTGGCAACACTACAGTAGCCAGTCTTGTTCTGAGGGTCATCTCTGGAGGCCCAGCCTAGAGCCTGCCCCTCCGGCCCTCTCAGAATCATCTTCACCACAGAATTGCTGTATGAAATCATTTTCTGCTTTAAATAGCTAGAGTGATTTCTGTTGTCTATCTGTACCCAAAAGGATTGTAGGCAACAGACATTCAAGGAAGGATCTGGGATTATATGACCTGGATATATCTGAAAGGAGTGGGGAACTGTTACAATTAGAAGATGGGATACTGATAGTCTGTGCCACCTAATGGCATGTTACATAACTTGTCACTTGTGTCATAATGAAGTGCCTTTTGTAGTCACAGCTTTGATGGAATGAGTAACCAAAGCTCCTCATAATACATAGTACAGTGTGATGTGCACAAAATATATAAAGACTGAGAGTTTCACATTATTTTTTGACTCCCTGGGTTCCTTTAAATACACTCTATTGCCCTTCACCTCGAGGTAAAAACTGAGGCCGTGGACTTTTCAGGCCAACCTTGTAGTATTCCAAGTCACACAACACACACTAATTCAATAATCTCCTGTTCCATGATTCAGTTGTGGCTTCTCCCCTGTTCCCCGCCCCACACACACACCTGCTCTGGCCTGTTGCATGAGAAGGCTGCAATCAGGGAAGAGGAGGAAGGCAGCTTCTTTCCCTAGGCCACCTAGTGCTGCTCCTCCTCCTCCCACATCTTGCCAATCCTGGGTTTTGGTTCCTCTAGGGTGTGAGGGCATGAAAAGGGAAGAAGAAAGGAAAGCAGAAAAAATGTATACCTAGCTGGCACTGTTGTGATGATATGGCAAAACATTTCCTTCCTGTTTATAGGAAACACTTCCTCATCTTTTGCCCAAATCAAGAGGAGAAATGCAGGTTAGTCCCAACATATCAGCAACCTCTCCTTTGCTCTTGCACTGGAACAGAGAGCCAGCAAGGCTCTCTCACTCCAGGTTTCTCAGGGGAAGCTCAATATGCCCGCACTGCAGGGGTAAGCGTTGAGCTCTGTAAGTGGTCTTTGTTGAGGCCCTTTCCCTGCACATGAGAACAGGGGCAGACATCCCTTGCGAGGGGACTAGGGACACACAGAGCACTACCAGCTCTCTCTAAAACTCTCCTCTCATCACTAACAACCTGTGACTTTTTATGTTCTCTTTGTAGCTGATTTTTTAATATTCTCTATACAGGAAGGGGTTTATGAGTGAAATGACCAGTTTGGGGCTGTCTTCTTTGAAATTTTTTAATCTTGTCTGAAGACTTACTTTGGAATATGGTCTCTGTTGTACAGATTGTCAAAACTGGCATTATATCTTGTTACATTTTGGCAAAAATTTAAATTTAAATGGTGGGCTTTCACTACACTAGGTAATTTTTAAGGTCTCTTCCAGCTCTAAAAACTGTGTTTTCAGGTGGGGGAAGGTGTATATGAATAGAAGAGAAGGAAAGGGGGTGAAAATGTGTGGGGGTGATATGATCAAGAAAGAGTATAGCAACCAGCCATGCTGAACATCCTGTTGACTGCCCCTGAAAGCCTCCAAGGATGAGGCCAAAAAGATAACCATAAAAGATTTCAAAGAATGATTGGCCAGCCACTGTCATTCAAATATATATTAAGAAGGTGGTTTGGGGAAAAAAATAAGCTTTTTTCCCCTTCATTTTGAGATATTTAGGATGTTAGAAAAATGCAGTTCAATATATTTAACACTAGGGAGGACCATAATAGTGACTCTTGTATAATATGCTAGGTCTTTTTATTTTTAATAAAAATAAATGGGTACTCTTTTGCAGTAACTCTATGAATGCATTATTGAAGAATGCAGGCTATACTCAGGTTGCCTATTCCTAAGGAAATGTTGCTTGGTAGCACATGTAGTAAAAGCTAAATCATTTCTTAAGGAATCATCAGAGCCCAGGCATTTAGCTCTGATGAGGTGAATGGGTCCGGACTTCCAATCAGAAATAACTGGCATCAGAGAAAGGTTAAGAATTGGAAGAGAGCCAATTCTTTCTCTTTCCTCGTCCTCAATAATATTGATTTTGGAACATATTTGTGAAGCAAAATTTTCTAAATGTTTTAGGTTACTAGAGGAAAATTTGTATCTACTTTCACAGTTCAGAAATTCTAACAAAATTGCTTTCTTAACAATCTTGAAATTCATCGTGATGATTCATACACCCTAACCATTGATTCATTTAATTTCCAGTGATGGGAAAAGTGAGATAAGGAAAAACCAGAGTGATCGATCAAGTTAGTCACCCTCAGCAAAACTGTCCATCTGATAGGTAAAAACAGCATATTGTTGATTTAATTTACATCTTTTTAAATATATTTTATTGATTATGTTATTACAGTTTTCCTATTTTCCCCCTTCACTCCCCTCCACCCCGCAACCCCCCCTCTAATTTATATCTTTTTGTAAAAAAAGATTGCTAGTAAGGTTAGGCATTTTTTCAGAGCTTAATGGCCATTGTATTTCTTCATCTGTGAATAGCCTCTTCATAGGTAGAGTGGTCTTTTAATAAATCAGGTAACAATTTCCAGTGAGGTAAAGATGAACTGGCCCCTCTCTTTTTAACTTTGCTCCTTAATGATAATGCTCTTGGATGAGTAGATTACAGGCCCCTAGCCATAAAACAAAACAAAACAAAATACCAGCCTTTATCTCAAATGTAAATTACTTTTAGTTTTTTAGTATTTAGTAATTTAGTATTTTAGTATAACTGATCTCTCTATTTTTAGACAAGAAATGCTTCTGGAAAGTCAACTGTTCTAAAAGTAAATTCTTACCCTTGAAAGACAGATGCCAATGTTTAATTTACTTGTATAATAAACATATACAGTTAACTCACTCAGTTACCTACACATATTTTATACTAATATAAAATACTAATCACTTTGATTAGTTGAGATAGATATTAGTTTCATCTAATTTAAAAGTTTTCCAGGTTAAGTTATTACAGTCATGCTCTACTATATTGAACAAACTAGTTCCTGAGGGAAATCTAGTCCCCACCCAAGTGAGTCTCTTGGCATACTCCACGCCTTTATAAGACTTTTCTGCCTTCAAAAGACTTAGTTCTATTTCCAGCCCAGCTGACTATTAAGGTTTATGGCTTTACCTTTAACTACAGCCCAGGTGCTTGGCAATGAGAATAACATTAAATTCATAATACCTGTCCAAATGAGACAAATAATATTTTATGGAAGATTGACTGAATGATCTATTCTTCTAGTTTATATGCTCAGGTCTACTATTAGGAAAGACCAAACCAGAAGGGAGCTGGACCTCAGACTCTCATCATCTGTTCTTGCTGAATTAAGACCTGACATTGATGCCATTGGCCTACACCAAGGAGCTTTTATGTGAAATAATCAAATTCACTGGCCTCTCCCTTTCCTGACCTCCTCATCTCCATGGACATTTTTTATCTGCACTACCTGAGGTATGCCCACTTTCCAGAGTCACATTCTGGATTTCATCACCAGAAACTGTACCACTTCAAAAATGACAAATCTAACCTCAACCTCTCTTCTGTCCCCCAGCTCCTTTACCCCAGTAGCATACTGCCACACTCCTCGCCTCATGCAGAGCAGCTATCCACTGACACCACCAAGACCACCACACCACTTGCGACCTGTCAAGGTTTTTTTGTCATTACTTTCTTTCTTATCCACCTTAGGTACCATGGCCAAAACTTATAATCACAACCTTAGAGATATCACTGGTTCAATTCCAGACCACCACAATAAAATATTGTAATGAAGCAGATATTATCATAAAACCAGTCCTCTGAAATTTTTGGTTTTCCAGTACATATAAAAGTTACGTTTATACTGTAGTCCATTAAGTATGGAATAACATGTCTTAAAAAACAATGTAGCTACCTTATTTAAGAATACTTTATTGCTAAGAAATGCTAACCAGAGTCTTTAGCAAGTTGTAATCTTTTGGCTGGTGAAGTGTTGCCTCAATGTTGATGGCTGTTGATGAGGGTGGTGGTTGTGGAAGGTTAGGGCGGCTGTGGCAATTTCTTAAAATGAGACAATGAAGTTTGAACACCTAGATGCCATTATAGGGTTATTAATTGGCCTAATTTCAATATTGTTGTGTCTCAGGGAATAGGGAGGCCTGAGGAGAGGGAGCCGGGGGAACAGCTGGTTGGTGGGTCAGTCCGAACACACACGACATTTATTGATGATGTTCACCATCTTACATGGCCGTTGTTTGTGGTGCCTGCCCCAAAACAATTACAATAATAACATCACAGATCACATTAACAAATACAGTAACAGTGAAAAGCTTGAAATATAAAAGTTAACAAAACGTGACACACAGAGACACAAAGTAAGAAAGTGCTTTTGGGGAAAATGGCACCAATGGACTTGCTTGATGCAAGGTTGCCACAAACCTTCAATCTATAAAAATGCAATTTCTACTAAGCACAATAAAGGGAAGCTCAATAACACAAGCTATGCCTGTAATTTAAAAATGCAAGAGTACGTCTTGCTTTAGCTGCAGTTTGATGCTGGGCATCAGATGATATCGAGAGAACTCAGTCTCTTTTCTAGGTTTAAGAGTCTTTGCTTCCTCCAGGTTGGCTCCACTCCTAGGCTGGCTCAGACTTCATGATGGCAAGGAGGATGCATTCAGCCTCAAAACTTCAAATCCAACTAAAAGAGCTATTTCCTTTATTAATAGTTTTCACTAAAATTCTGGGATTCACTAGGAATCACTCACCAGAGGGTGCACACACACTTCATCTTTCCCTCTTCTGGCTTACTAGAATATGGATATAATGGCTGGTGCTCATGCAGCCATTTTGGAGGTAAAAGCCACGTGGACAGCATGGCCAAGTAGCTCAGACAAAGCCTGGGTCCCTACCTTTGTAAAGTTGCTGTATTAGTCCTGCACACCTCTTTATACTTCTTTTACATGAAAGGGAAATAAACTTTCACCTTGTTTAAACCATTATTATTTTATTATTTTTCTTTTTTCTTTCACTCACAGCCTAATCTAATCCTCAACCATTCAAAGTGTGTGGTGTTGAGATAGACCATGGCATTTCAGGAGCCACAGATAGTACAACAACATAAGGGCAAATAGAAGTATGAGAAGGAAAGAAAGTCCAGTGATGACTAAGAACATCTTTTATGCCATCCTAATTAATTTAAATTGTATCCTTTAAGTAGTATGTGTGTGTACCTACAGAGGAATTTGAAATAGTTTAAGCCAGGCATAATGTGATTGGATTATTGTATATGTTAGAAAGATTCTTCATGTGAAATGATGGATATTTTGGAGGTGGGCAAGACAAGAGGAATTGAGCTTGTATTGGGCTGGCCGAAAAGTATGTTTAGTTTTTTTCATAAAATAAGAGACACATATTTCATTTTTACTAATAACTTTATTGATTTTGGATATTTTGAGCATATCAGCTATCTCTTGCTATTGGCTTCTAGTGGGTAGAGCCCAGGGATGCTGCTAAACATCTTCCAATGCATAAGACAGCCCCACAGCAGAGAATTATTTGGCCGAAATGTCAATAGTACCAAGAAACTTTGCCAACCACTTCTGACATGTCTGATCACAGCACCTTCTCCATACCCTGCACAAATCCTTTTTAGTGTTTCAGTTGTGTTTTTACCTTTCTTGAAATAATAATGCATAATATACCCAAATCACAAAATGTTGTGTATATTCTTCCATCTTCAATATTAAAATAGCTGCACAAAAATTCACTAATTCTGGTAAGTTTTTTTTTAATGTACAGCTGTCACATTACAATCTAACTAAATTGTTTCAAATGAAGTTAAAGACAACTAAGAGCTACTAGAACCATTCTATGGAGAAAAATTAAACACACTTCTTGGCCAACCCACTAGCAACTCTACCGAGGAATAAGGATCAAAATCAGAGCAAACAGTGTTGGGGAAGGCAACAAAGAGACAGATTTAAAAATATATATACAAAGCAGAGTGGGCCAGAATTTGGTCAACCTGAACAAGTTCTAAAGCACTAGAGGCAAACAGGCACAATTAACAAGAGTACAATGGACTGATGCATGGAGTCCAAAAGGGCATTCCAGAGAGATGATGTGAAAAAATGCAGCTATCTATGTTGTAGATGTTTTATTTACCACTCGTGGCTATAGTTCTCATAAAAGTCCTGAGATTCATGTGCCTATTGTGTTTGAAAGAATGTGCATAATTTATTGGAGTGTTTTTGAGCAGGCAAGATGTCTTCAAACTACTGCCTCAGGCATGCAAATGAGGTGTAACTTTATTCTCCTACAAGTCAATTTAGTCTTTATTCTTACCCTCTATTCCAATTAATGACCTAATATAGTTATTTAGGATATTTTTTCCCAGACATTGTAAGTTTAAACTCTTCTCAGTTCAGGATATTTTCTTCTTCCTCATATCTGTTCAGATATGAACTCCTGAATGTTTATATGCATTCATTGTATTAGAGGCAGGGTGTAGAACTGAACATTGGTCCAACTGAGAAATGACAAAGGCATTCACTAATATAATGCCTGTAAAGTCTTATCTTTTAAGTATAGAGGAGCATCTAGAGGAAATTCCACCATCAGATGCCCCTCACTACAAATATAATGAAATTAAAATAATGTCTACATAAGTTAAAGAATTATTATTACATTTTTAAAGTGTAAGATGATCTCTAATTCACTTGAATGGTCTGTCCTCCTCAGGAAAAAATTGTAAAGACACAAATCACAGTTTTGTTGAGAGTGGCATGAACATATATTCCAAGCTGACTTCTAATTTTATGCAGTTATTTCCATCCATACTACTCATATACTCTGGAAAACTCTGTTTTCTCCAACAGTCCCATTAGATAGTTAAACAAGAGTAAATGAAGCTAGTTAGCCAGCTGAAATCAGAAGTTTGGTTCTAGTTTGATCTGTCTCTGATTATGAGCATCAGGATATTTAGGGTACTGAGGATTTTTATCATGTCATATGGACCCCACAATAGTTTATCTCATGACTCCCTAGAAAAATATCCAATTTTCACATCAAATTTAATTTATTGTCAAGTTAATCTTTGATAGAAAAAATTATGAAACACTCAATTTATCAATATAAAATTATAACTGATAAATCCCTGTCTCTACTCTCCATACCCAGAAATTTTTTCTTTCATACAAAGTCTAAAAGAACGGGACTTTAATTTACTAAGCTGACGACTAACAGAGGAGCAGATTCTTTTTGTTGTCTTCTCATGTATGTATCCTAACACCCACAGTGAGTACAGAAAGCGCTTCTCAGTGTTTAATACAGTAAACACAAAGAGCACATGGAGAATTCTGAGCATTTTAAGAGACTCCCAAAGCCAGAAGGTACGTTAGAGGTCATCTAGCTCACTGGCTTTTAAAATGTTTTACTTTTATCCAAAAGAAATAAATTTGACATCTTGACTCAGAGCACAGGCATGAACACACACACACTTACACTCACACTTACGCATATATCATTGAAACACAAGTTTTATGAAACAAACATCCCTATTATATATGATGTACTCTGGTGTTTTGTTTTGCTTTAAAGCTTGGTAGTTACCCACCAAATTGATTTTATTACCTCCAGTTTCAAAAAACATGGATGCAGCTAACCTTTTTATTGTCTAAATGAGGAAACAGAGTAGGTTATTTGTAAAACACCCCCAAATTTGTTCTGTGCCTTGAAAGATGAATAGAAACTTGCTGACCAGATAAAGGGGTATAAGGAGAGGAGACAATAGCTTCGGAAGGAAAAAATGTAAAACATGAATAGCATGTCATGTAGAGGAATCACTGCTTAGATCTCAGATGCCACATTATGATTGGTCATACGTAACATAATTAGGTATTTAGAATTTATCCTAGGGTGAACGGCTCATCAAAGGTGTTTAATACATTAATTCTGGGAACAATGTAGATACTAAATGGCAAGGTATTATGGGTTGAATTGTATCCTCCAAAAAAAGATATGTTGAAGTCCTACCTCCAGTACTTCACAATGCGCCTTATTTGGAGATAGTCTTTGCAGATAGATGATCAAGTTAAGATGAAGTCATCAGGGTGGGTCCTAATTCAATGACTTGTGTCCTTATAAAAAAGAGAAAATTTGGACACTGACACAGACATGCACAGAGGGAAGACTATGTGAAGAGACACAAAAAATGCCATGTGAAGGTGAAAGACTGGAGTGATACATCTACACTGCAAGGAATGCCAAAGATTGTCAACAGACCACCAGAAACTAGGGAAGAGGCATGGAACGTTCGTTCTCCCTTATAGCCCTCGGAAGGAACCAACCCTGCTGACAACTTGATTTTGGATTTCTAGCCTCCCAAACTGTGATACAGTAAGTTTCTGTTACAGTTGTCCCAAGGTATCTGCAAGGCATTGGTCCCAGGAGCCCCACAATACCAAAATTCAAGGATGCTCAAGTCCTTATATAAAATGGTGTCATTTTTGTGTGTAACCCACACATATCCTCCTGTGTTCTTTAAATCATCTCTAGATTATTTGTGATACCTAATACGATGTAAATTCTATATAAATAGTTGTTGTATTGTTAGGGAATAATGACAAGGAAAAACAAGTCTATATATGTTCAGTACAATATAGATACAACCATCCTAGGCCTAACTACGTAGTACATGTCAACTACAAGACAACTTTTTATCTGAGTATTTTCGATCCAAGGTTGGTTGACTCTGTGGTTATGGAACCCACATACACAAAGAGCCAACTGCATTTTAAGCCACTCTGTTTCTGGTACTTCAATACAACACTCCTAGGGAACTAATACAGGCTATTGAGCAGTGCATCCTAAAGTGATGGGACTGAACAAAGACAATGGCAGTGGGATGTTCAGAAGTATCATAAATCTGAAAGATATTGATGAGGTAAAAGCAACAGGATATAATGACTGGCTGAATATGCCCAAAGAGAGGGAGGAATCCAAGATGTACACAGCACAAACCCTGAGCCTCCAAATTCAACACCACACGCTCTCACTTATACAGTGAGCTAGAATAGGCACTAAAGCCATTAACCAACTTGTAAATACATAGGAAAAGAAAACATGGCAAGAAAGCTGATGAGTTCACTTTTGGACATTATAGAGAATATATTTTGAAAAATGTTATTTATTTATTTTTAGAGAGGGGGGAGGGATAGAAAAGGAGATGGAGAAAAACATCAACATGAGAGAGAAACATCCATCAGTTATCTCTAGCATACCCTCAACTGGTGACCCAGGCATGTACCCTGACCAGGAATCAAACTGGTGACTTTTTGGTTTGTGGGACGATGCCCAACTCACTAAGCCACACCAGTAAGAGTGAGAATATATATTTGACACAAAGGAAAAGAAGGTATTACCCTACCTTTTCTCCAGGACTGCTAATACCCCATATACACCATCCAAGGACTGGCCTGCTGCATATTCCTGTTCCTCTGGCCATATCTCTTTGGTACAAACACCTGTTTCAAACTGGGACAACCAGAGTGTCTCTACAGAGAAGTAGAAGTCAGTCTCCATATGTATTTACATATTTAACATGAAAACTGCAGAAAATTTTGTCTTCCATATAAACTAAGCAACAGGGAAAACTGGTTTGCAGAGAAGAATTAAGTACATGTTAGAGACAAAGACACATGATGCTTGGGTTCCTTATAGCTTTCCCTTTTCTGGTTCTAATTCCTTTCTAATACCAGTTACATTCCTTCCTGTGGAGTCCATAAAAATACCTCTGTATCTTCATGATAAGTTCATTCATCTGTTTATATCCCCTAACTGGAGTTTGTTTCAAAGAATCCTAACCAAGACAGAGGTGTTGAGTCTGAAATGTATACCCAACATCTAAGAGGAGAAGTGGTTGAAAATGTGGGTCTGCATAAGCTCACTTCATAATACTCAAGGGAAGAATCCATCAACAAGACATAAACCTTGTAAATATATATGCACCCAACATAGGAGCACCCGAACACATAAGGAAAATCTTGGAGGACTTCAAGAAAGACATCTACAGCAACACAATTATAGTAGGGGATTTTAACACACCAATATCAAAAATGGACAGATCTTCCAAACAAAATCAACAAAGATAATGTGGCACTGAACAATGTCCTAGATCAAATGGACTTAACTGATATACATAGAAGCTTTCATCCCAAAGAAGCAAAACACACATTCTTTTCAAATGCACATGGAACATTTTCAAAGATAGACTACATGATAGGACACAAAACAAGTCTCAACAAATTCAAGAAAATTGAAATCATATGAAGCATTTTCTCTGACCATCAGGGACTGAAACTAGAAATCAGCCGTAAGGAAAAAACTCAAAAACACTCAGACTCATGGAGATTGAATAGCATGCCATAAAACAATGAATGGGATAAGAATGAGATCAAGGAAGAAATCAAAAAATTTTGGGAAACAAATGAAAATGAACTCAGAACAATTCAAAACTTATGGAATACAGCAAAGGCAGTCTTGAGAGGGAAGTTCATAGCGATACAGGCCTACCTAAAAAAAATATAGAAACATTTCAAATAAATAGCCTAACACTACACCTACAAGAACTGGAGGAGCAACAACAAAGGCAGCCCAGAGCAAGTAGAAGGAAAGGCATAACCAAAATCACAGCAGAATTAAATGTCATAGAGGCTAAATCACAATTCTAAGGATCAATAAATCCAGGAGCTGATTCTTTAAAAAGATAAACAAAATTGACAAGTCTTTAAGCAGACTCATCAAGAAAAAAAGAGAGAGGACCCAAATAACACAATCAGAAATGAAAGAGAAGAGATTACAACTGATACCACAGAAATACAAAGGATTGTAAGAAATTACTACAAAGAACTATATGCCAAGAAATTTGAAAACCTGGGCAAAATGCACAAATTTCTAGAAAAATATAGTTTTGCAAAATTGAATGAAGAAGAATCAGAAAGCCTGAACAGACTGATAACAGGTGACAAAATAGAAGCAGTAATCAAAAAACTCCCAGCACACAAAAGCCCTGGACCAGACAGTGTCACAAGAGAACTCTACAAAGCATTTAAGGAAGAGCTAACCCCTATCCTTCACAGACTATTCCAAAAAATCCGAAATCATGGAAGACTCCCGAACTCTTTTTATGAGGCCAGAATCATCCTAATCCCAAAACCAGATAAAGACACACAAAAAAAGAAAACTTCAGGCCAATATCACTGATGAACATAGACACTAAAATCCTCCACAAAATATTGGCAAACAGCATCCAACAATACATTAAAAACATCATACACCATGACCAAATGGGATTCATCTCAGGGATGCAAACATGATATAGTATTTGCAAATCAATAAACGTAATACATCACATAAACAAAAGCAAAGGCAAAAATCACATGATCATATCAATAGATGTGGAAAAAGCATTTGATAAGGTACAGCATCCATTTATGATAAAAACATTCAGCAAAGTGGGAATTGAGGGAGCATTCCTCAACATAATAAAGGCAATATATGAGAGACCTACAGCCAACGTCATATTCAATGGACAGAAACTAAAAACTTTCCCACTAAGATGAGGAACAAAACAAGGTTGTCCATTTTCAACACTTCTCATCCACATAGTATTGGAAGTTTTAGCCACAGCAATCAGACAAGAAAAGGAAATAAAAGGCATCCAAATCAGAAAGAAGGAAACAAAACTGTCACTGTTTGCAGATGACATGATAGTGTACATAGAAAATCCTATAGACTACGCCAAAAAACTGCTCCACCTAATAAAAGGTTCTCCTATCTCCTCTATACTGACTGCTACCATAAATATCATAGAATAC
>CM052543.1:68068530-68136810 GCA_028533065.1 Trachops cirrhosus
CTAATCTGGCAAAGGAAACAGACTTCCAGGAAGTCCGAGAAGCTCAGAGAGTCCCAAAGAAGTTGGACCCAAGGAGGAACACACCAAGGCACATCATCATTAAGTTACCCAAGATGAAAGATAAGGAGAGAATCTTAAAAGCAGCAAGAGAAAAGGTGACAGTTACCTACCAAGGAGTTCCCATAACACTATCAGCTGACTTCTCAATAGGTACCTTGTAGGCAAGAAGGGGCTGGAAAGAAGTAGAGTCATGAAAGGCAAGGACCTACATCCCAGATTGCTCTATCCAGCAAAGCTGTCATTTAGAATGGAAGGACAGATAAAGTGCTTCCCCGATAAGGTAAAGCTAAAGGAGTTCATTATCACCAAGCCCTTAGTATATGAAATGTTAAAGAGACTTATGTAAGAATAAGATAAATATGAACAATAAAATGAGAACAAACACAACCATCAACAACCGAACCTAAAAAAACAAAACCAAAATAAACTAAACAAACAACTAGAACAGGAACAGATTCACAGAAATAGAGATCACATAGAGGGTTATCAGCAGGAAGGGGTAGATGGGGAGAATGGGGGGAAAAGGTACAGGGAATAAGAAGTATAAAAGGTAGGTACAAAATAGAGAGGGGGAGATTAAGAATAATATGGGAAGTGGAGAAGCCAAAGAACTTGTATGTATGACCCATGGACATGAACTAAGGTGGGGGAATGCTTGTGGGAAGAGGGGTACAGGGCAGAGGGGAATAAAGGGAAGAAAAAGATTGTGGCAACTGTAAGAGCATAAGCAAAAAAATATATTTTAGAAATATTTTATTCTCTTTTTAGAGAGAGAGGAAGGGGGGGTGGAAAGGAGAGAAATATCCATAAGTTGCTTCTTGTAACTGCCGGGATCTGGACCAAACTAGCAACCCAGGCATGTGTTCTGACCCCTCAGAATCCAACAGATAACCGTTCCCTTTGCAGGGCACGCTCAATGAACTGAGCCAAACTGGTCAAGGTTAGTGCCAGGCCCTCTTTAATAGAGTAGTCAATAATTTTGTGCATTCATTCATGTATTCACTCAACAAATATTTATTGGGAGGCTTCCATGTGCCAGTTCTTACTGAAGACAGCTGTTACAAACATTTCATTAGACCTCCCTTAAAACCAAGCCACCAGATTTGGTGCGCTGGATGAGGGAAGATGTATGGTCCCGCCAGCAGAGGGCGCGCTCCCACTCTTGTGCCGCCTCCGGGCCCACCAAGGCTTCCAGGCTCCCAAACTCGCTCCAAGCGCACCCCCGCCCGCCGTGTCACGTGATGCAGCGGTGGAACCTGAGCTGCCGGGTCTAAGCCGAGCTAAATTCGTTGCCGGTGGCCGCTGCGGGTGCAACCACAAAGGCTAATCCGAAGGAGTGGGGAAGCTTGTAGAGTCGATGCTTCCACTTCTAATTCAGGTCGGCTCCTGTTACCCTCTCACCGTTCGCCTTAGCTAGCTCCCTGAGCGTTTGCATGAGTTCTTCCGTGTGGGGAAGCTCCGGTGACCATGTAGGGGGAAAGAGAGAAAGCTCCAGGTACCTGGGAC
This sequence comes from Trachops cirrhosus, assembly GCA_028533065.1. Classification (NCBI taxonomy): domain Eukaryota; kingdom Metazoa; phylum Chordata; class Mammalia; order Chiroptera; family Phyllostomidae; genus Trachops; species Trachops cirrhosus. The sequence continues at coordinate 68,070,097 of CM052543.1, forward strand.
GAAGTCAGCGCTGTTGGCACGCCGCCCGCCTCCCACCACACCCCCGGTGCGGCCGGTGGGCCCGTCGGACCTGGTGGGAACTCCGGCCTCCAGTTGTGGCCTGGTCTCCGGCGCCACGAAATCTCGTGCCGTCTCGCGAGATTCTAAGTTGAAGGAACATGGCGACGTCTAATCTGTTAAAGGTAAAACCCTCAGTCCAGGTTGGTTTTTAGTCCGTGACCGCTGGGTTCAGCTCTTCGGTAAAGACTCGGTTGAGGTTCTGGAGGGAAATGTGGGAGTTGTCTACCGGAAGGGAAACCAGGGAGGCTGCCACTGAGGACCGGAACGCGGGTCTCTGGCCTTGGGGTCCAGCGGTTCTGGTTGTCCCTCCCGCGGATTGACCGATGTTAGAAAGGCCCTGCTGCGGTCCAACGGGGAGCGAAGCTTGCAAGGTACCAGTTCTGGCCTCCGGCGAGAGAGGAAAGGTGGTGAATGTGCCTTGACCGATTAAGCAGTTGCTACTCTGAGGTTCTCAGTTTTTTCCGAAACGAGAATCTAAAACGCATAAAAGGAAAATCCCAGAAAATGCAGCCCAACATGGGAGGGTTTCATGACTATCCCCTCCTCCTCAATTTCTGTTCTCATTCTCTTTGCATGGAATTCCATGTCAGAAAGCAGCGCTTTCCACCCCACTCCCCGTTCTGCACGCTGTACTTTCCCTTCTACTGTTCTCCCATTCTTCAGTTCCTATTTTACCCTTTTTTTTCCTTGGGAAACTGCTCATCAACTCCATTACAGCACACAACCAGCTGAGTACTGAGGAAGTGCTACTCTAATTTTAGGGTTTAGGAAAGTTACCGTATCCAAGAAAACGGTTTAAAGTTAGTTTTATAGATTTAGGATAGCAAGGGAGATCTGGGCCCAGAGGGGCAGGTTCTCTATCAGTGAAAATGTTGAGAGGAGAATGAGGAAGACAGAGCACTACTTTGCTTATTCTATGCTTGTGTTTATAGTAGGAACATTTTGCCTTAAAAGTATTTACTGAAATGGGGGTCTGATTAGCTCAGGGAACATAAATACAACGGATGGAGTACTCCTAGCTCAAACCATCATTTATGCCTTTAGGCATTGTGGATGTATAATAGAAAATAATCGAATAGAAAACATGTTAAAATACACTAACACCTCTCTCATGTTTTCTCTAGGCTACATTAACTGCCTGATAGATGGGACTGTCTTAGAATGTGGACCTATTTTTACTAACTTAAAGGACAATATATCTTCTTTTAAAAGGGAGGGGCCTAGAACTAGACTGAGTTTTGGTTGGTTAGAAGCTGTATGACTTTGGGCAAGTTTCTTAACCTCTCTGCCTGGTTTCCCATCAATGAAGTGAAATTATCAATATCAATAGTGCCTGTATCATAGGAGCATTGTGAAGGTTGAGTTAATGAGTGTAAAATGCTTAAAACAGTGACTGGTACTTAAATTCTTGAACAATACACATAAATTACTAGAATTACTACTCTAGCTGCTTCTCTAGGAAAAATAATTCACAGAAATTGAGTAACCTGCCCTACACGGCTCTTCTTTTATAACAGTATAGCAAAGTTCTAGTATATCACTCAAGAAAGAAAATTTGACGTCTGTAGGCTACTATTAATGCATCCACATGTAACTTAAGCAATAGCTTGTTATTAATTGAAATGTGTTTAAGAAATAATTGGGTTCCTAAATCTTTGTGAATTTTTGACTTGATTACCTGCATATACAACAACATATCTTCTTTTCCCCTAAAAAATTATCTCTCAGAAAAGAGTAAGTCACTTTATTTTACCCCATACAAAGCCTGGCAAAGGATTGACTGGAGGAGGTGTAAGTCTGAAACAACTTCAGTCAACACAAGTAAGTGCTTACCTTACTTGTAGAGATTGTGAATGTACATGTACAGCACACATCTAAAGAATGAAAAAATTGCCTGAATGTATAGAAAATGAGCAGTTAGTATTCAGATTAAAAAGATAACAAGGATCAAAAAACCTGTAACCCAAACAACTTTTGTAAATAAAAGGAAGGAAACAATGCTTTAAAAAACTGGTAAATGATTCAGTCATTCTAGTGAACATGAAAACATACCAAAGATACACTGGGAAAATTTCAATAAAATTGTTTTATGAAATGTTGAAAGGGGGAAATGAACTTCTAAATACTCTTTTATATAGTATGTGATTTTAAATATGTACAACTAATGTAATATAATGGACATTATAGAGAGATATTTGATCCTTTTATCTGTATCACCAAAAGTTTACATATTTAAATTGGCCAGAAAATTTTATTTTCTCTCCCTGTTTGGGGAGGGGAGATTTCCTTATATTCATACATTTAGGAGTAGCTAATTAAAAAGTGGGAAGTTTGTCTTCCTTGGAGAAATGTGGTGTGATCCTGTCAGGATAGAGCCATTAACATGATTTATAGGATCATTTAAATTCAAGGCTGGTGGTACCTTGAATAGAGACAAGGCTGGTTTGGGTGTGGCCAGATTAGCCTCATTTCCTTTTTTTTTTTTTTTTGGAGAGAATTAATAGACTGGTTCATTAGAAAAATGCTTTAGACATTATGCAATTAGATTTTGCCAGAGCAATTTGATAGAATTATCATGTTCTGTGGTCAAAATAGAGAGATGTAGGCTATATGTGAATATAGTTAGAATTTGATTCATTATCAGTTAAACAACCCTGATTATCATCAATCCTGAAGGACACTTTTTAGTGTCCTGCTGAAAGAAAATGTCCACTTTGTGTTTTGGGTTAAGTTTACTGAATTTGTGGATGAGCCAAAGGAGGGTAGTTAGTGTTATGAAAGGTAAGATTCAAAACTTTGGTATGAAACTTGTAAGTCAGAACTCAGTGCAATAAAAACCACCTACTTTTTTAAATATTGGGATTTGATTGTAATACAGTTGTATTCCCTCTTTAAAGCAAGTAGACTATTGCTGGATTTTGGAAATATTTTGGATAATACAAAGATTTGTGTTGTACATGTTGATGTACAATTACTAGTTGCCTGGGGAGTTTATAACTTTTTAATATTACTATAATTTTTTGTTTTAACATTTTATCCCGTTTGTTCCTTTACTTTTGCAGTTATCATCTAGGTCTTCAGTGCTCATTTTCTTTATTTCCAGTTGAGTGTCCTTTTCCAAATAGCAATTGCTTACATCTTATTTTGCTGAGCATCACCCTATTTAATTCTTTATTCCTTACTTTATCCAGTTATTGGAGTACCCTTAATTTCCTTGGTCAGTACCACAAATTTTTCTAGTTTCCCCTACGTTCTCCTCTTTTTCAAGGTACCTTCTATATTGCCTCCTTCCACTTTTTCTGCCTTCATTTCACCCCTCAGGACTTGGCAGCATGTTTCCTGTTATTTTGTTTCAGTTTCCTTTATTCTGTGGGGATAAAAAAGTTAATATAACTCCTCATAGAAACTTAACCTGTGCTCTGCTTTTGCCTCAAACTTTTGCCATTTTCTGTCTTTCCATTCACTATCACAGTTCTTACAAAAGCAGCCCCCACTTGCTGCCTTTCTAATTCTTCATCTTTAACCTTAACTTACTATGAGTTGGCTCTCCCTGCCCTCACACAATTATATTGAAACTCTTAGTCTTAAGAGCTTTAGCAATCTCCCGTTTGTCAAGTAAGATCCTTCTCATACATTCATCCTCTTTTCTTTTAATGTTGGGTTCTACCCCTGCTTCCCTTCTGGTTTTTATGACATTCTCTCCTCAGTCTCCTGTCTCTTAGGTAACTTGTGTTTTTCACTGACCTCCCTCCTCTTTTCCTCCCCAGTATAATTACTTCCCAGTATAATTACTTACTAGCTTTTGTATTCTCCCCCTCCCCTCCGACAGTTTCTTAATGTTTTTTAAAGATTTTATTTACTTATTTTTAGAGAGAGGGGAAGGAGAAAGAGAGAGAAAGAGAAACATCAATGTGTGGTTGCCTTTCACGTGCCCTCTACTGGGGACCTGGCCTGCAACTCAGGCATATGCCCTGACTGGGAATTGAACCAGTGACCCTTTGGTTTGCAGATCCATGCTCAGTCCCCTGAGCTGCACCAGCCAGAGCTCTCGGAGAGTTTTAACTCCTATGATTTCACTATTTTTATTTCTTAATCCTGATCTGAGCTGTAAGCCAAAACAGTACTAACCATATCACTTTCCTGTTTAGATACCTTTGATAGTTCAAATTCTTTGAGGTTCTTCCAGCTGGGTCTTCTCCCTAGTAACACATTCATATTAATATTTCCTCCTTCCCTCTCTCCTCTCACTCCTCTTTCTCTCTCCTCTCTCTCTCCCCTCTCCATCGTCTCCCCCTCTTCCTCTTTCTCTCTTTTCCCAGCTGGTTATTTTTTGGTTCACTAGCATACTAGAGTCTTCAAGACTCTTTATCTTTGCTGTTTCTTCTGTCGGGAATGGCCCCTCCCTTTGATATTTTCCTGTTAAAATCTTTATTCATTAACACTCAACCCAGATATCCCCTTTCTTTTTAGTGCTCTCACTTCGAATTAATTGTTGCCTGCTCTGCACAACCACAGCCCTACCATCAGTCTGTTCTAGCACTTACAATATGCCTTATCTGTTATTTACAGGATCTGTTCGCATATCTCTGTTTCTGGATGGTAAGCCCCATTAGTGCTGGGACGTTATTAATCTTTTGGTACCTTAACCATCTAGTGCAAAGGAGTGATTCAGAGTTGTGTAGAATTTATTCATTATTAAAATAATTTTGTTAGACACATGTGTAAGGCATCATGAAGGGTACAAAGATGTGTAAAACAATGCCCAGCCTGCTTGGGAAATTACCATATGCTAAAGGAGATTAAAAAGTACTAATGATTTGCTTTAAGGCAAGAACTTGAAGAGTGTTACCACATGCTGTATGGCCCCTCACAGACTGAGATCATTTCTGGTGCGATGATGAAGGGAAGTTTTATGGAGAAAGCATTAGATCTGGATTTTGAAGAATGATCAGGCTTTTTGTAAGTGGTGGTTAGCAGAAAATTTGGCAGGAAGGGCGACTAGATCATTACGGCTGCAGTGTAGCAGGAATGCATGCTGTGTCTACGTGAGCGGTTCTTCGTGAAGTCTGCAGCATAGTAGCCCAGAATATGGGAAATAGTGGGAGACAGGAATACAAAGGAAAGTCAGAATAGATTGTGAAAGGTCTTCAGTGCTAGACAAGGGAGTTTGAAATAAGGTTCCATAGATAATGAGGAATATTTGAAAGAATATGTGAGCATATATATTATTAAGCCCTCAATCTCTTCTTGGCTCTTTACATAAATCATGTTACTCATCATTACTTCTATTTTGTGTGTATTCAAAATATGATTTGTGGGGTGGCCATGTATGAGGGGCATTTGTGCTAATAAAACCATGTTTCTTAAAACCAAACAGGAGTCTTTAAGTCTGTGGAAAATAAATTTATTCAACAAGTATTTAGCATTTTCTAATTCCAACCAGGTAATGGTGATCTAGGCAGACAAATTCTTGCCCTTAATGTAACTTACATTTTTTGGGGGGAGACAGGCAGTAAACATATAAGCAAATATATACTGTAAAGTGAGGTTTTGATAAATGCCATGAAGAAAAATAATCATGGTAAAGGATAGAGAGTGATAGGTGTTATTTGTGATAGGATGATTAGGGAAGGTTTCTAAGGACATGATATTTGAGGCGAGACCTGAATGAAACTGGGAACAAGTCATGTATTGGGTTGGCCAAAAAGTCCATTTAGTTTTTTCCATAAAATAAAAGACACATTTTTCATTTTCACCAGTAACTTTTATTGGTTTCAATATTTTGAGTATGTCAAGTATCTTCCACATGGTATAATGTTGACTGTTCTCAATTTGATTGCTTTCAGCTTCAACTGGTCTACCTGACCATGGAGCATTGTCCAGTGAAAAATCTCTATAACGAAACTTCACAAACCACTTTTGACACGTTCGATCACTCATTGCACCTTCCCCATACACTGCACAAATCTTTTTGTGTGTATCAGTTGTGTTTTTACCTTTCTTGAAATAATAAAGTATAATATGCTGAAAATGTTGCTTATTTTCTTACATCTTCAATATTAAAATGCCTACACAAAAATTCACCAATTTTTAACAAATTTTTAAAAAAGATTTTATTTATTTTATTTCTTAGAGGGGAAGGGAGGAAAAAAGAGAGGGAGAGAAACAACATGTGGTTGCCTCTTGTGCGCCCCCTACTGGTGACCTGGCCTGCAACCCAGGCATGTGCCCTGACTGGGAATCAAACCAGTGACACTGTGGTTCACAGGCTGGTGCTCAATTCACTGAGCTACACCAGCTGGGGCAAAAATTTACCAATTTTGTAAGTTTTTTAAATGCACACTGATATGACAGCTATCAAATACCATCTAATAAAACTGTTTCAAATGAAGTTATAATACTACAGGACTACTAGTAATTAAGTACACGACCACGAGTCTAGTAGTTAAGCACTAATAGAGCTATCTTAAGGAAAAAAACAGAATGAACTTTTTGGCCAACCCCATAGTTACCATAATCTGGAGGTGATGTGTGTTAATTAAAGCTACTAATAGGAAGTTACAATTCAAGATGAACTTTGAGGGACCAGTCACTAGTGAATTAGAAGAGGAGAATTTCAGACTGCAGGAGGGTATCAAGAGGACACTAGGCTTCTATCTGGTGGACAGAGAAGAAGGGTAGAGGAGAGAGGTAGACAAAACCAGGTATTTCTTATTAGTTGTTTTGCTAGGGTCCTGGTGATCCTAGTTGTGTCACAGAAAGTCATCTACCTCTTGCTTCAGTATAGTAGATAGAATAAATTGGTGCCAGATAGGCTCTGTAAACAAATTAACAAGTTACAGCCCTGGTTAAAACATAATACATGCAGTACATAAAGGTAATATGAAGGATGTTTGACCTCTATAACAGGAGTTTATTCATTCCACTAATAAGCAAGAATCTACTCTGCCACATACTGTTCTAAGTGTCAGTGATACAGTAGTGAATATGACAAGCTAAAGAAATGAGTAACACAGTGGCTAGTTTTTGTAGCAATAAGGGCTGTGAAGAAAACAATATAGTTGAGTGTTCAGAAGATGGGGACACTATTTTACTTACTTATTTACAACGGAAAATCTTATTTTTTTCCCCTAAATATCTCTTTTCAACTGTTCTGTTGAATTTTCCTTCCCTGGCACTAAATGACATTTCAGTCAGATCCCATAGATTTCTGACCTTAAAATGTTTTGTTTAGTCTGAATTAAAATTTCAGTCTCATAGCAAATCTAAGCAACTCTCCTACCAGCTCATGACCTTGGCTCTGGATATGCAAGGAAGAAAGGGAGAAGGGGATTTCTTAGATTGGTTTGGGAATTCCTCTCTGAGGTAACGTGGGTGCTGAGACCTGCATGATCTGCATTTTAGTCAAAGGCCTTAAGTTGCAATGGTGAGCTTGGCATATTTGAGGAATACTTTAAAAAACAGTGGTGTAGCTGCCATAGAATTGCTAGGATTCAAGTGTATGCTATAGATTGTGGTTCTTTGGGTTAATGGGGATTGCAAATGTGGTTTCAAAATCACATAACTGGGAGCACTGGTGGGTTATTGACAATATGGGAACCCACACATTCAAATAGCTAACCTTATAATTGACATGAAACCTACACTATACAAATTGGATTCCTTTTGTAAATTATTAGAATGCCGTCATTGGATATAATCCATAATCAATAGATTAGGAACTTCAAAGAAGGAACAAAGACAAATCTTTTTTTTTTAAGGGGCCAGCAGCCTTTTACTCTATTGTTTTGGTCAGTTTTGTATAAGATTTATTTATTTATTTATTTTTAGAGAGAGGGGAAGGGAGGGAAACATCAGTGTGTGATTGCCTCTTGCACTCCTCCTACTGGGGACCTGGCCTTCAACCCAGGCATGTGCCCTGACTGGGAATTGAACCGGTGACCCTGTGGTTGTCAGGCTGAGTGTGCACTCAATCCACTGAGCCACACCAACCAGGGCCTTTTTTTTTTTTCTAGATTTTATTTATTTATTTTTAGAGAGAGGGGAAGGACAGGAGAAGGAGAGGGAGAGAAACATCAATGTATTAGAGATACATCAATCGGCTGCTTCTCATGTGCCCCAAACTGGGGACTTGCCCTGTAACCCAGGCATGTGCCCTGACCGGGAATTGAACCCACAACCCCTTAGTTCGCAGTCCAGCACGTAATCCACTGAGCCACTCAATCCACCGAGCCACTCAATCCACCAGGAGGGCAGAACAAAGACAAATCTTAAAACAACTAAACTCTTTGGCCGATTGCGAAACTGTGGTCAAAATACTATGGGTGTGAAAAAATACAAATGATAGATGATAATTGCTATTTATTGTGTACATGTTACTATTTCTTGTCTTGCCCTCAGCTTGTCCTTTCACCATAATTATTCTTGCGTTTTTGTCATCACGAAAAAGATATAGCAAGATGATGTGTAGTGATGATAACTACTTTATTTTCTCTTAAATGCAACATTTGACATATTATAGTAATATGTTATCAATATTATAGTAATATTGCTTCTACTTTCTGATGGGGTATGTTTTGCTCTATATGTTATATATGGATTTCTGGACATTTTCAGGCAAACTAATCATTACTTGTGTTTTTGTTTCAAAGTAAATGAGTCATTTAAAAATGATTCTATTACTTTTAAAACATTTTGCAAGCCAGTGAACTTTTCTGTTTTTGTTTACTTTTATGTGTTTACTTAAACATTTGTTTTTTTTAACATGGTACCAAATTTTCCACATAAGCAATTACATGTTTCCTTTTTCTTGAGATTAAATAAAATGGGATTGTTGTAGATTAACTCATTGTTTGAAATAGCACTCTTGAATTTCAGTGGCAGGTGTGATTTTTTTAAGTAATAATATATTCCAAAAAGATCTATATAGCATCTTTCATTACTGGCCTATAACACCTCCCCACACTCCAAACACATTATAAAAAAGTTAAACTTTTTCTGTAATTGACTTTCGTCCAAATGCATGGTTTTTTTATTTTGTTTTTTTTTTTTTTAAACAACCATGACTACAGGTAAGAGATTGTGGGACTTCTTGTTAATCTGTTTTAGAACCAATTCTTTCATTAAGGAATACTTTAATGAAAGTATTTAGATAAAGCTGAATATATCTTATTTGAGTCTGGGCAACCAACATGTTATATTAAGACATTCTGATCTTTTAATATTGATTAGAGCAGGGAAAGGGAGCTGAACCTTTGCTCACCTGTTTGTTTTTTTCATACGGTTTTCATCCTCTCTACTAATTGTTTCTGAGAAACTTGAAACTGATCCCCACCACCACCCCTCAGCCCTGTGAGGGAGACATTAAGTAGTAAGTAATTTAGTAGAAAATAAACTTTTATTTAAAAGAATGAGAAGGGGAGAACATAGGGAAAAAGAAATGAAGGCAAAGCATTATAACTGCTTTTATCTGATAATACATCTAAAACTGAACTCATCTCTTCTCCTAAACTACTGGTGGCAAACACAAGGCCCGAGGGCTGAATCTGGCCCTCCACCTTGTTTTATCTGGCCCGGCACCTTGTTTCTACCCAGCAGCAGCGCCTAGCTCTCGCTTAACTGTTAAGGAGTAGTCACATTTATACAGTGCTAAAATTACATTCAGCCCTTTGAAGGCAACTGTGAGGCTGATGTGACCCCTGGTGGAAATGAGTTTGACACCCCTGTAACCATCCGGCTCAAATGCATTCATCCCCAGCATTTCTTCTATGGTCAGTGACTCCACCAGCCATTCACTCAAGTCAGAAACTGAGAGCCCTGTTGTATTATCAAATAGGCAGAAGAAGCACTTGTTTAGCATACCCTATCCCACAGAAAAAAAAATGTGTGGGGAGGTTACACATATATCCTCATAACAACCCTTTCAAATACATGCTTATTATATCTGTTTATATTGATGAAGCCAGAGCACAAAAGTTACTGAAGGCCACACATTTTGCAAGTGGCTAAGTTATAATTTTGTTATTAGAAAGCCTGCTTCCTGACCATCTTACCATTAGCACCTTTCTTTCTGTCTCATTGCGTCAGTTTGGGTTTTCATCATTTATTGTCCTTGTGGACTGTTGCAGTTGCTTCCTGTAGACTCCCTTTCAATTTTTCCTTCAATTAATTTATAGATCATCTTTCTAGAAGTTAAATATAATCATGTCAGTAGCCAGTGGCTATCATTCTCCCACCATCCAAAGAATTATTTAATGTGTTACTATCATTTATTTTGTTTAGATTGAATATTTTCTGGTACAAAAATCTGTTCCAGAATCATCCCTGCCCCAACCTTGGAATTAGCACATTCTCTAAGAAGTCTTTTGTGAAATAGAGTAATGAGAAATCAAAATCTTGATTCTAGGTATGCTGATGTCTATTGCGGCATTACTCCTTTCAGGCCCTCTCAGTGGGCTGAACTAGGATGCACACACAAACACATACCCACACCCCTATACTCAATTTCTGTGTCTGTGTTATTGAAACCCATGAATTCACTCCAATCCCTCCAATTCCAATAAATTGAATTCTGTCTTTTTCCCTTTTCATATATGTAACTTCCATCTCTGGCAGTGAGATAAATCTGGCTTTTGGACTGAATTATTCAGGAGGGAGGGATGATGGGATGGAAGGAAGAAAGGAAGCTGTTATAACATTCTTAATGTTAGATGTGAAACTATACATTTCTTTAAGCTCAAAATTCTTTAATAATTAAAAAATAGACCTACCAATTAAATGCAACACTAAAAACTCAAGATTTGAATAACACCAGTATGACAGTTTTTTAAAGTAAACTATTGAATTATGATCTATATACGTGGATTTTTTTGTAAATATACCTATATAATCAGACCCACAGCTGGATAGAATATTAACAGTACCCCTGAAAGCCCTTCTTTTATCTGTCCCAGTACTCCCTCCCCATGATAGTCACTGTTCTGATTTCTAATAACTATAGATGTGTTTTGTATATTCATGAAAATAGTATGTACTCATGTCTGGCTTCATTGTTCAGCATTGTGTCTATAAGATTCATCTATACTATTACATGTTAAGTTTTTGTTGCTTTTTCCTATTCCACTATTACGACTATTCCACAATTATTCCATCCTATTGTTGATGGACATTTGGGTTGTTTCCAGTTTTTTATTATTGAGAATAAAGATACCGTGTACTTTCTTTTACAAGTCCTCTGGTAGACATGTGCATGTAATATAGCTCTGTTGGAAGTATACCTAAAAGTGAAATTGCTGGATTTTATGGTATACATATGTTTAGCCTTCATAGATACTGCTTAAATATTTTCCGAAATGAGAGTTCTGATTTCTCTAAATTCTCTCTGATACTTGGTATTGTCATTCTTTTCTGTTTCAGCCTTTTCAGTGGTATGTAGTGATATTTCTTTGCGGTTTTAATATGTATTTTTCTGATTATGGATGAATGATACGGGTACCTTTTCATATGATAATTGGCCATTTAGATACTGTCTTTGTGAAGGGTTTGTTCAAATGTTTTACCAGTTCTAATTTTTTAAATATTTTATTTATTTTTAGAGAGAGGGGAAGGGAGGGAGAAAAAGAGGGAGAGAAACATCATTGTGTGGTTGCCTCATACATGTCCCCTACTGGGGACCTATTGGTCTGCAGCCTGTGCATGTACTCTGACTGGGAATCGAACCAGTGACCCTTTGGTTCGCAGGCTGGCACTCATTCCACTGAGCCACACTAGCCAGGGCTGTTTTACCAGTTTTTAAATTGAATTGTCTTTCTCATTAATTTTTAGGAATCTTTACATATCTGGATATGAGCATTTTGTGGGTATATGTGTTAGAAATATTTTTTTCTACTCTGGATTGCTTTTTTTCCCTCTTTTGATGGTGTCTTTTAAGGAACAAAAGTTCTTAATTTTAATATGGTATAATTTGTCATTTTTTTATGGTTAGTCTTGGTTATTAGGTCATATGAATGATCCAGCCTCTACTTGTACTAATATTTTATTTAACTTTCAAGAACAAAACCAAAATTAAATGTTTATTTTTATAGTTTTGAGCCTCAAAAATACATCCTGGACCCTTTTAGGAGTCTGTGAACCACAATTTACAAAGCACTTACTAGAATGTGAATTCCTTGAGGGCCTTTCATTTGTGTCTCAGTGACTAGTATAATTTTTCGTGTATAGTAGGCACTCAGGGCTTGATTGAATGAATAAATGTAATAAATGAATGATGAAGAAGCCCCCTAAAATAAACACTTCCATCAGTGCTATTATTTTTGTGTTTTTTTCCCTTAGAATAAGTTATTTGGGTTTCTAAAAATATATGCATTATCAGAATTTGTTTAAATTCTTTTTTGTCTATAAGAGAAACCTAAAGGTTTTAAAGGAAAGTGTAATGTGATATTTCTTATTTCCATGGAAACAGATATTTAACTTTTGGGAAAACAGTGTTTTTCCCTTCTCCCACCATGTTTAAAGAGAAATATGTCTTTTACATAGTAATACTTCCACCTAATGGCTCCTAGATAATTGCCACTAAATTTTTGTAATTGTAGATTTTTGCAATTTACTCTACAAACCTGATAAATTTGAACCAAAAGCTGGATCTGGTCTATAGGTTAGAAGTTCCTCTATTCTTCATCCAGGAAAGATTCAAGTAGTAATTAAGAATGTGGCTATAAGCAAACTAAATTGGATTTGAATTTCTGCCCTGCCACTGTAGCCTGTAACCTTAGGGAAATAACCTAATCTAATCTCAGGTTAAAATGTACAGTGTTTTTTCATGTATAAACTGATAATATCACCTAACACATAGGATAGTTGTAAAGAATAAATGAATTAATACTTGTATGTATTTAGAACAGTACTTGATACATAATTAGCAATTGGATGCTATAAAGTAAAATGATCACAGTGATGGAGTGATCTATACTGAAGATTACATATACTGAAGTTAAATAATAGTGGGTATAAATAACTCAAATTTATTTACAGATACCAGATATCTGAACTACCCATGGAATTGTAAAGGAAACTATTTGAAGATAAAAGAAAATTCTCTTTTGTACTGCAGATAGCACATGTACAGAATAGACAGATGCCATATATTTGTAATGAAAGAAATAGTAAAACATCTTGAAGTGAAATTAGTGGTGTCCAACCAAGCTGTGGCCTGTGGGTCACATGCAGCTCAGGGAGGCTGCGAATGCAGCCCAACACCAAATTGTAAATTTAGTTAAAACATTAGGAGATTTTTTTTGTGATTACATGTTACACTACATTTAATGTGTAGCCCAAGACAATTCTTCTTCCAGTGTGGCACAGAGACACCAAAAGGTCGGGCACCCCTGGATTAAACAAAACAATAATATAATGAGAAAGTTTTTAAAATTCCACTCTTCCATAACTTCAATATCAAGTGTCCTACTCTAATTACCCCCTCCTATCCTTTTAACTCACTCTAGTGCACTTATTCTGATAATATAACTCTGCTAGGGCCCCCAACTCATTGATTCTAACACTTTATTGTTTAATGTCTTAGATCTGTGGGGTTTTTTCATTATTAAAGCATTATTATTTTTTAATTACAGTTGACATACATTAGTATATTAATTTCAGGTGAACACCCCAGTAATTAGACATTATATAACTTACTTAGTAATCATCCTTATAAATCTCACAACGAATCCGATACCAAACATAGTTATTACAATATTATTGACTATATTCTCTATGCTGTAATAGTTATCTGTATGACTATTCTGTTACTACCAATTTGTACTTGTTAATCCCTTCACCTTTTTCATCTATGGCCCCCCACCCCCTCCCATCTAGTAACCATCAAAATATTCTCTGTATCTGAGTCTGATTGTGTTCTGCTTGTTAGTTTGTTTTGTTTTTTAGATTCAATTGCTGATAGTTTGCATTTATCGCCATTTTATTGTTCATAGCTTTGGTCTTTATTTTGTCTTCTTAAAGAAGACCCTTTAACATTTCATATAATTTAGGTTTGTTGGTAATGAGTCCTTTAGCTTTTTCTTGTCTGGGAAGGTCTTTATCTGTCCTTTAATTCTAAATGATAGCCTTGTTGAGTAGAGTAATCTTTGTTGTAGGTCCTTGCTTTTCACCACTTTGAATATTTTGTGCCAGTCTCTTCTGGCCTGCCAAGTTTCTGATGAGAAATCAGCTGGCAGTCTTATGGGAGCTCCCTTGTAGGTAACTAACTGCTTTTCTCTTGCTGCTTTTAAGATTCTCTCTGTCTTTAATCTTTGGCAGTTTAATTGTGATATATTTTGGTGTGGGTCTCTTTGAGTTCACCTTGTTTACTGTACTTCTGGGATTTGTGTACCTATTTCCTTCAACAAGTTAAGGAAGTCATTATTTTTTCAAATAGGTTTCAATTTCTTGCTTACTTTCTTCTCCTTCTGGTGCCCCCATGATGTTCACATCACATATTGATAGGCTTGAATTTGTGCCAGAGGCTCCTTACACAATTTTCATTTCTTTTTGATTCTTTTTTTCTTTTTGCTGTTCTGATTAGGTATTTTTTGCTCCCTTATGTTCCAAATTGTTAATTTTATTGTCACTTCATCTACTCAACCATTGATTACCTGTAAATTATTCTTCATTTCAGTTAGTGTATCCTTCATTTCTGACTGATTCTTTTTTATATTGAGGTTCTCACTAACTTCATTGAGGATACTTAGAACCAGTGTTTTGAACTCTGCATCTAGTAGATTGCATGTTGCATTTTGTTTAGTTCTTTTTCTGGAGTTTTGTTTTATCATTTCATTTGGGATATTTTTCTTTGTCTTATTTTGGCAGACACCTGTTTTCATTTCTGTGTATTAGGTAGAGTGGCTACGTCTCTCAGGATTGGTACAGTGACCTAATATAGTAGGTGTTCTGTAGGGTCCAGTGCCACAGCCTCTCTGATTACCCAAGGCTCTTGGGCACTTGGGCACTTGAGATGAGCTCCCGTGTGAGGCCTGTGTATGCCCTTCTGTTGTAGTTGAGCCTTGATTGATGTTGGCATGTTGATGGTAGGGATTTACCCCCAGGCTGATCAGCTTCAAGAACTGGCTGTGACCTCTGATCACCATAGATGATCAGCTGTGCAGGGGCTCACCCCACAGAGCAGGACTTACTTCATCAGGACCCTGGTGCCTGTGGAGTCTGCCTCTTGAGTGTTTCACTTGTGGAGGTGGTTGGGTGGCAGTGCTTCAATGTGGTCTGAAGCTGTCCACTGGATGCACTGGCTTTGGGGCTTCCCTGGAGGTGCAGGCCAAGGTCAGGGGTCACCAGATGTTGCTTGTTTGAGAGATTTTAGGAAAATCTGAAACGAGCTGTGAAAGGCCATTTGTATGGAACAGTCACTGGAAACAGCTTGGTTGGGACTGAAAGTTGAGTGGGGCAGGGCCTCAGGGAATCACCATGGTGGGATAAAGAGTGAAACAGGTTGATGGAGTCTCAGATATGGTTGGGTGAGGGCTCAGAAAAGGAACGATGGCCTCTGCCATCACTTCTCTGGGAGAAAACTGCCCTCCAGCACTTGCCCTGATGTCAGCAGTTCAGTTCCTTCCTGCATGTCTGTTACCTTTCAAGCTGCTGCCCCAGTGCTGGAGCTGAGAGGGAGTGAGTCTGAGTAAGTCTGGGCACATGCCCTTTAAGAGGGTCTGCCTGGGACTCCAGTACCTTCAGCCGTCCCCACTGCTTTTTACAGGCAGAAGTTATGGAGACTTCTGTTTCTGGCACTGGAACCCTGGGCTGCGGGGCAGCTGGTGTGGGGCTGGGACCTCTCACTCCTCAGGAGAAATGTCTGCAGCCAAGATGTCCCCCCCAATTTATATCTGCCATACGTGGTGTGGGACCAGCCTGTTCTGCCTGTCTGCCCCTCCTACCAGTCTCTATGTGACTTCTTTAATTCCCTTGTTATAGGACTTCCATTCAGCTAGGTTTCAGGAGGTTCTAAATGATGGCTGTTTTGCAGTTTAGTTGTAATTTTGGTATGGTTGTGGAGGAGGCAAATACTGTGCTTACTTATGCACAGTGTTCCCTCAAGTCTCTTACCGAATATGAGGTCCATGGGTTTTTAGCTTTTATCAGATTAAGAAACGTTTGGTTTTCATTTCTTCATGTATTCCCTTTACCCTGAGATTCCAGTTATATGTTGGTTAGGTCATTGATGTTGTCCCATAGCTCACTGATACGCATTTTTAAAATCTTTTGTTTCTGTGATCATGCTTTCTTCTGTTTTCTCAAACATGGGGATTATATTTATAATAACTGGTTTAACATTGTCTACTGAAACTATCAGTGTCATTTCTGGGTGGGTTTCTATTGATGGGTTTTTCTCTATGGCTTATATTTTCCTGCTCTTTTGCCTACCTGGTAGTTTTTGATTGGATGCCAGAATTGTTAGTTTTATGTTTTGGAGGCTGGCCTTTAAAATTTTTCTTTAAATATTTTTGGATTTCGCTGTGACACAGTTAAGTTACTTGGAATCGGTTTGATCCTTTTGAATGCTGCTTTTCAGTTTTGGTAGAGTGAGTCTAAAATGCTCTTCATGGTAGGGCTACTTTGGCTCCACTGTAGATGCAATATCTTTCTGAGGACTCTACCCCATGCATTTTAAGGAACATTTCCACTCTGGCTGGTGGGAACACAAACTATTCCTAGCTCTGTGTTGACTCTAGTGACTGTTTTGTCTCCTCCTTTCTAATGGTTCTTTCCCCAGTCTGATAGTTTTTCTCACACATGTACTTAGGTCAGTATTCAGTCATAGGCTCTAGGGAACCCCTCTACACATCTCCATAACTCCCTCTCTGGGCAGCTCCTTTTTTCTGGTACTATGTGCCCCCAAATTTTGTTGCTTTGGACTCCCCAAATTCTGAAACCTATCTTCTAAGCTTTGTGGAACCACCAGGCTGTTTTTGTTCCCCCTGCTTGTGCTAAGGCCTGGAAACTCTCCCTAGGCAGTATAGTTGGGCATTTGTAGGGCTCACCTCATTTGTTTTTTTCTTTCCCTCCTCAAAGCACTGTCATGCACTGCCCTTTGGCTTTGTAGATGTTCAAACATGTAGGGAAATCTAATTCCTGTTATTCTATTGCAGTTGGAAGCAAGGATCTCTTGTCTCCCGTCATCATGCTGTCCTTTCTCTCCCTCTTACCCAGCATAAATTCTTTGTTTTCTCATTATAATCACATCTATGAATACAGTTTTGAATCCTTGCTCCTCTCTTGTTTCACTGGGGAATACCATTTCCTCACCTTTTGGTGTCAGCACCTGTGTAGTTGAATGTTGCATAAGAAAAAGACACAGTCATACTATTTTAATTTTAAATTCATGACCACAAACCATGGTTGAACCCAGCCATACTACACTTCCAAAGTAACTTTTTCTTCCACTTTTCTAGATATCTATTTCACATATTTTCTCTCAAAATTCCACCACCTCCTTCCCTATCTTCCAAGTATTTTCCTTATTTCCACATCAGTGAGATATTGAACTAATAAGAAAATTAACTTCTCAGCATGTTATCACATCTGTCCTCCTAAACCAGTATCTACATGTACATATTTGTCTTCCCCTCTTGGCATATAGCCAATGCCTCCACCTGTGCATTAGATTCCATTGCTTTTGACTCCCCAGAGCAATTTAAATTCTATGGCAGTTGCTCCTTTTTTCTCCTTTATCATTAATATTATGTCCTGGAACATGCCCATCAGTATTCCATCTTCTTTAAAAAAATTTGATTGATTTGAGAGAGAGCGAAACATCAATTTGTTGTTTATTTAATTTATGTATTCATTGGTTGCTTCTTGTATGTGCCTTGACTGGAGATCAAACTTGTAACCTTGGTGTGTCGGGATGATGCGCTAACCAAGTGAGCTACCCAGCCAGAGCCATTTGTGTTCTATCTTTTAAAAAAATTGATTCCCTCTCAATATATCAGTTACGATGCCATTTCTGTGCTCTGTTTTATGGCAAAAATTGTTGAGTTCTCTCTAATTTTTCTAGTTTTTTTTTTTCCCTTCTTTCTCTTTTAGTTCTATTCCAATCTGGCTTTTGTCCTTATCACTCCACAAAAATTATTGATAAAGTCTCAGTAACTTCCATGTTGCTCTTTCAGCGGTCATTTTATATGGTCTCTCAGGAGTATTTGCTAAAGTCGATCACCCTCTTTTTTTTCCCCAAGCAACTGACACAATAAATTTTATTGTTTACTTAATGATAGGCTCTGGACAAAGTTAAGACAATGGAAACAATGACAACACATTTAAACATCTATCAAAATTGATCTGTACATTTCATCTGTACACAGCTTTTTTTATCCCCTCATTTATTGAGGAGCACCTGGACTGCTTCCAAATCTTGACTATTATAAATAATGTTTCATTGAACATAGGGGTCCATATATTCTTTCTAATTAGTGTTGTGGGTCTCTTCAGGTATATTCCCACAAGTGGAATCACTGGATCATGAAGTAGTTCCATTTTTAATTTTTTGAGGAACCTTCATAGTGTTTTTCATAATGTTTGTACCAGTTTGCATTCCCACCAGCAGTGCACTAGGGTTTTCTTTTCTCCACATCCTTGCCAACATTTGTTTGTTAATTTATTGATGATAGCCATTCTGACAGGTGTGAGGTGGTATCTCATTGTGGTTTGATTTGCATTCTCTGATGATTAGTGGTGTTGAGCAACTTGTCCTATGTCTGCAGAATGCCATTACCCAAAGATATGTTTATTGATTTTAGAGAGTGGGGTACATCAATGTGAAAAACATCAATCAGTTGCCCTCTGTACATACCCTGACCTGGGAACTGAACCCACAACCTAGGCATGCACTGACTGGGAATCAAATACGTAGTCTTTTGGTGTACAGTATGATGCCCCAACCAACTGAGCCACCTGGCCAGGATCAGAATGCCTTACTCTAGATTTTCTTGCCACCTCTCTGGTTGCTCTTGCTGTCTTTTGTAGGTCTTACTCTTCCCCCCACTTTTTAATGTTGGATACCTAAGGACCAGACCTGGGTTTTCTTTACTTACATTCACTCCCTTAGTGATCTTATTCATAAACAAGACTTAAAACCCATCTGTACGGTAATGACCTTCAAATTTATAATTCCTGATCAGATCTTTCTTGTAAATTCTAGATTTACTTATCAAGTTGTCTATTCAATATCTTCAAATGGCTACTTAATACATATATCCAGTGTAACATGTCTGAAACCCAAGTTCCTGAGCTTTCCTCTTAAGCCTGTTTTACGTGCAGTTTTTCCATTCCAGTTAATAGCAATGCCATACTTTTCAGACACGTCAAATCATACAACTAAAACAATTTAGTAACTGGCTTAGTGTCCTTTATTCAAGGGGAAAAATTCATGGATTAGGGGAGTACAGTGCCTAACAAGCAGTGGAACATTCTTCCTGAGGAATTTTGAGCAAGAACAAGTTTTATAGAATGTTAAAAGAGGCAATATGGAAACAGGGCATGATTGGCTAGGAGGTCAGGGATTTCCTTATAAGGCTAGCAGGTCTTATTTTTTTAGTTTAGGTCAGCTAGCTACCTGTGTTGGAGGATTGTGATCAATGTTAGATTTTCTTGACAGTGAGGCATTTCCCATATGTGCAGGTTGACTTAGGTTTAGATTTATGACGTGGGCTGGGCCACTGGGGTGGCCTCCATTTTCTGGGTCCCAATGTACAAATTAAGTTTATTAGAGCCATGCTAACTACTACTCATTACCTCCATTGCTACTACCCTGGTCCAAGTCATTATCACCTCTCACCTTGCCTCCTAACCCAACACTCAGTTTTAACCCTGGCCTCTTGTGATGTATTCTTAACACATCAATCAGGGAGGTGTTAAAATGGAAATCAGATCCTGTTACTTCTTGCTCAAAAATTTTTAGTGGTTCCCCATCTCTCTTATATTGAAGCCAACGTCTTTGTAATGGCCTTTACAGCCCTGCAAGATCCAACCCTCTATTTTTCTGACCTCATCAGTGCTCTCTTCTGTCCTTACTTTGCTCTACCCTGAGTACATTAAACATCCTTCTGTGTTTGGATTAGGGTCTTTGGAATGGCTGCTTCCTCTGCCTCAATACACTTCCCCACATATTCCATGGCAAATGCCCATTGGCCTCCCCACAGCCCATTTGTGTGAGAAGAGTACCTGTGAAAGAATTAGTTGTGCCATAAGGAGTGCATGATAGAGGGTAAGGAGTATGGCAAATGTTGAAATCCTCTCCGTGAAAGAGAGCCAGTGGGTGAGATAATCTGAGATTTACTAACAGTTGGTGAGTTCTCAGTAACAATGTTATTTCTATTGTGAGTAATAATGAAAGAATTAAAGCAGAAGATACTTTGTAGCATGTTAATAGGAATGAGGCAGCCTTCATTTAACCATTAGAAACATTCGTAAATCATGGTTCATAATTTGAAGGTCCCTACACTTAATAAGGCATTCTGTTTTGTAGATAGTAGGGTTAGTGTCCTGCTGCTTAGTTGTAACTTAATGATATGCTCTTCAGCTTAACAGAGAATAGGTCAAAGAACTAGTTGAGTATCATTTTTTTTGAACCTATTATAAAAGCTTAATAGAAAACATTTGCTTATTAAATTCCTTCTTTAATTGAGTATTAGGGGAAAATATTTCTGTAGTTAATCTTGTATGTTTCATAAAACAGGAGAACCAAAATATGTTTCCTGTTATTTTGCCATAACTGATTTCAGAGCCTAACCACTATTTAATTTACCTCAAATACCTGTTTACTGTAGTTCTCTGTACCTTTCTGATTTTTAACTAAAGGATTTATACTATGTTTAATTTTATAAATTGCCAAAATCTTCATGGAAATAGACTTAATTGACATTATAAAGTATCCCTTTATGAAGAGGAAATTATGATTCTCCATGTCATAGGGAAGAAAAGATTTGTATGTGCTTTTTATTGTTCTTTCCTATTTGTTTGTATATCTTTTCCTCAGAGGGAAGAGTAAATGAAGAAATGAGGGTTATAGGAAAATAATAACAGTACAAAAAGATTAGTACATAAACTGTATGCCAAACAATCACAAATCTGAATTAATTTTTCATTAATCAACTATGTACATAAGGTAAAAACAAACTAGTTATTCAGGGGAGAAGCACAGCTAATCCTGGTATTAAATTTTGAATGAATATCCTCTGTGGGTCTTTAACACAAATGCTGTGTGGTAAAGTAGGTACCTGGGACAAGAGAGTACAGTAACTTTTAGGATCAACTATGTTTGTAAATGTAAGAAGCATCACTTGCTTTCACAAAAGTTTAATATTAGTTAGTGGTTCCTAAACTTTTTAGAGTCATAAACCCTGTAACATTTAAAAAAATATTTTATTTATTTATTTATTTGTAGAGAGAGGGGAAGGGAGGGAGAAAGAGAGGGAGAGAAACATCCTTGTGTATCTCTTGCCTCTTGTGTGCCTCTTGTGTGCCCCCTGTGTGCCTCCTACTGGGGCCCTGGCCCATAACCCAGGCATGTGCCCTGACTGGGAATCAAACTGGCAAACCTTTGCCTTGCAGGCTGGCACTCAATCCGCTGAGCCACACCAGCCAGGGCAAAGCTCTTTAACATTTGTTCATACATGAATTTGCTAAACATGTAAATTTTAAACTCACCTCAAGAGATTCTAATCTTGCAGGTCTGAGGTAGGTTTAAATAATCTGTGTGTCTACCCCCATGCTAGGTGATTCTGATACAGGTTCCTGTCAGACTATATGTTTGAAAACTGCTTCAGGGCTTATAATTTTGGGGAGTTTGCAGATTCTATTCAGTTAGTACATGAACCTTCTCTGATTCAGGTGAACAACACCCCCAACAACACTCATATAGTGAAAACAGTAATGAGTTACTTAGGGGTGTGTGATATTGGTATATTAGATAATTAATGATTTTTGTTCAAATTTATTGGCAAAAGGAAGTCACATGACCATATTTAACTTCAAAGGAAGCAGTTAATGACTAGTACATATGGTATCTCTCTTTTTCTCTTTTTAGTAACATAATGAATTGATGAATTTTTTTTCTAATATTGAGTATTGAATATTTTCTAATATTCACATTCCTGGGGTAAATCATGTATGACTATGAGGTATCATTCTGTTGATATGCCACTTGTTTAATTTACTATTTATTTAAGATTTTTGTATCTATGTTCTCTAGTTAGACTGGTGTAGAGTTCCATTTCTATTGCTCTTCTCACCTTATTGATATCAGTGTCTTCTTAGCATTATAAAATGAAATGGGTATCTTCCTGGGGTCTCAGTTTTCAGAGTTTGTAGAGATTTTAAATACACTTTTTGTGAGCAGTTTAGGTCATCTATAAAATTAGAGGCCATATTCTCCACACACAAAACCACCTTTACTTCTCACATCAGATGCATATTTGGGGGTTCCTAGAACCAGCATGAGGTTTCATAATTCATTAGAAAAACTCAGATCTTACTATAAGCTGCTCTATTCATGGGTATGGTTTATTACAAAGAAAGGAAAGTTTAAGACTCTGGTTGGTGTGGCTCAGCGGGTTGAGTACCTGCCTGCAAACTGAAGGGTCACCAGTTTGATTCTTGGTCAGGGCACGTGTCTGGGTTGCGGGGCAGGGTCCCTAATTGGAGGAGTGTGAGAGGCAAGCAATCAATGTTTCTTTCTTGCATGTTGTTTCTTTCCCTCTCATTCTCCCTCCCTTCCCCTCTCTCTAAAACATGTACAAAATCTTTTTTAAAAAAATACACAATGAAAGGAAAGATTAAGATCAGCTAAAGGAAGAGACACATAGAGCAAAAAGTCCAGGTGGGTTTTGAACATACAGCTTCCCTTGTCCTCTCCTGTGTAGTTAGGCCTCATTTTTCTCTTTTCCTCAATGCGTGACAGTGCATATATGAGGGGGGACCCAACAAAACCCAGAATTTATTTATAAAAAATTGTATATTTATTCTTACATGTTTAAACTTCAGTCACTTTCAAAGTACTCTCCATTTGATGCAATACCTCCATTGAGATGTTTTTCTCCACTGCTCAGGACTACATGGGTATTGTTAATTACCTCCCTAAATCACATTGTTAGATTATCCAGTATGTCCCAAGGTCCCCAAGTCCCCAAGGGCCCAGAGAAGCCAAGGGCAAAGGTCTTCACTTTGGACAAGACAAAATTTTTTATTATACAGTTTGACAATTGATTTTCTTTCTTTTCTTTTTCTTTTATTTATGGTTGTCTTCCTATGATCCTTGGTACCAGATTAAGTTCATAGGGATTCCACTATGGAAACCTAATTCTTTTACATTTTTCTTGCTATCTCTTAAAAGATATAAGTAACAGTTTTGACTTAACTGCATTTAAATTAAAATATTGTTTATCCTTTTTTTTTTTTATCAAAGAATAAAGGTTCTCTTCAGTTTGAAGACAAATGGGATTTCATGCGTCCAATTGTTTTGAAGCTTTTACGCCAGGAATCTGTTACAAAACAGCAGTGGTTTGATCTGTTTTCGTAAGTAATCCATTAATTCTAACTTTTTGTTAACAAAAGGAAATTTTGGTGATGCATTTATATATCCAAATGAAATGTTTATTCTAGGTTGATCTGTTTACTTGTTTAAAAGTATTAACTACTTTTGTTGGGGCTCCTCAGGACCATCCATAGTTTCAGTGATTTGCAAGGAGGACTCATAGGACATTATCACAGCTATGATATATTCAACAAAAGGATACAAATCCAAATCAGCAAAGGGGAAAAGGCATATGGAGTAAAGTCTGAGGAAAAACAGGCACAAACTGCCAGGAGTACTCATGGGGCTCATAATTTCCCCAGCAACAAGATTGACAGCATATGTGATGTGTTGTCTACTGGGGAAGCTCATTGGATACTCAGTACCCGGGGGTTTTATTGGAGGCTGGTCACATAGGCAGCATCTCCCTGTCATGTACCAAAATTTCAGTCCCTCAGAAAAAGAGAGGTGTTTAGTATAAGCCATACTGTTTATACAGATTATTAGGCACTGTTAGGTATTCTTATGATTTCAGGAAAGTTTTATGTCAGTGTAGGGAACTGTTGACTGTTCAGGTTCTCAGATGCCAGCCAAGGCCAAGAAGGCTTTTTCCAAGGAATACAATCCCAGGTCTGCTGTGTTAACTGGTGGCCTTTGGTCAGATGTTTTTACAGGCCAGACCAACCTGTAGTATTGATCTCAGGCAGACCTTTTAGAGGTCCTGGAGGTAGCTAGTTAAAATAAAACCCATTAATGATAAGGTTTATCTTAGAAAACTAGGTGGCTTCTCCTTCAGTTTCTGTATGAACCTGTACATGGCCTGAAGTATTGGTTTAGGCAAGTACAATCTGGCCGATAAATTGAAGCAGACCTGAACACTTTCCAGGGTTCCAGCAGTGTTGTGATAGGCTACACACATAAAGAAGTAAAGCCTCAGATGGTATACATGGTACCCTTAGAAACAAATAGTTTACAATTGTTAGGGAACCCCAAGCAAGACGTATATTGGCCAGGTAGTATAGGTTTTGAAGGCCCCCTGATATTGCCTTCTTGGGGCCTTTCTCTGTAGAGTTCCTAATCTAGTCAGTTCATCTCAGGCCTTGATTTCAGGTGGA
The DNA here is from genome assembly GCA_028533065.1 of Trachops cirrhosus. NCBI lineage: Eukaryota > Metazoa > Chordata > Mammalia > Chiroptera > Phyllostomidae > Trachops > Trachops cirrhosus. The sequence goes on from CM052543.1 coordinate 68,094,838, forward strand.
CTGCCTGAAGGCAATTGATTCCTAACAGTTTCACTTATCCGTGACACAGTTCATTTGCCTCGCTAGTGCGGATGACATTTAGAGGTGTTCTGTGTGAAAAGTGTAGGAGTTGGGCTGCTCCCTGCGGTCTCAGAGCACTGTAGGTGTGATTGGAAGCTCGGCAGTCAGTTTGAATTGAATGCATTCACAGCAGTGTGGAAAGTCAACACCAGGAGTTTTTTGTTTTTGTTTTTTCAGGAAGAGGAGAAAGCCTTTAAGAATAGTTCTGAGAAATAAAAATCATTCACGTCCTTCTCTCTCCTCTGATGCTAGGTTTTATTTTCTCTCTCTTATAAAATCAGTATGTCCAATTCAGTAATGAAAACTATTCATTTTTTCCCAGTTACCCAGACCTGCAAGAAGAACAAAAGCATTTGTACAGAAAGACATTTTTGTACAATCTATGAAGATATATCATGTTTAGAAATAGGTCTGGGTGAAATCCCAAATTTTCAAAAACTTTCAAAATAGGTTTGTGTCACCTCACACGCCTTTGTCCTGATTGCTTCTTTAGTGAGCAACCTGGAAAAGATCAGTTCCTCTGGAGACAGCTGTGTTTAATAATCAAGTTTTCTTACTAAGGTGTGTGTATAAGGAGAGGTGAGGTGAATGAAAGAGAAATAGAGGCAGGTTATTAATATATTGTTGAAAATTGGAACTAGTCCAGAAAGCTGAACACAAGTCTATAGCAGTAAGAAATCCATAGAGGGATCGAGAGTCCAGTCTGTGAGGAGTGAGTAGAGTGCTCTTTCCCATCTTTCAGCTTTTGTCAGTAACCACAAGTTAGGAATGTATTTAGTCTTTATATCAGATATATTGAACCAAACAACCGCCTGACTTCTGGTGGCCCATCAGAGAATAAGCCCTTTTCTGTGGATATTGCAAGTGATTCAAATGGTCCAACCCGAATATGTGATGTTTTCAGTTTATGGCTTCACCGAGTGTCTTAAATCTCTAGCAGTCCTCAAGTCAAAGTCATGTTCATTGAGCATATGCCTGCTGTAGCTCAGTGCAGCTTGTGTTGAAGCTTAAATAGCCCAGTACCAGACATCATTAGATTTTAGCTTAGATTCAGATCCACAAAATTAGGGTCTATGAATTCAGAATTCAAAAAAAGCCAGTGACTTTTCTTCAGAGTCAGCAAAGCCAAGATGTGACAGAACAGATAGTCATGTTCTAAGTCCAAGTGACAAGACTTTTCTAAGCCTATTTTATTTTGGACTCATTCTTAGAGTTCAGATTGATCCACTCAAAAACATGCAATTCAGACTGGAAGATCATTGGCCTCTAAGGATCAGACATCTGATTTCAAAAGAGCTTAGTAACAACTAAAAGCTGCTTTTTTAAAACTCTAAAAGTGCATTGCCAGCTGAAGATTTTCTTTGTTTTCATGTTGTCTCCTTTTTCTCAGAGACATCAGTAGGTAAAAATAACAGTAAATACCATTCACTACAGAGATTTATTCTGTTTCCCATACTTAAACAGTTTAAATTCCAGTCCCCTCACCAGCAGTAAAAAACAAGGAAGTGTGTCTCACTTTTTTCCCTTTTTAAAAAATTTTGGATTTTATTATATTTTTTCCATTACCATTTGTCCCCCCATATCCTCTTTCACCTCCACCCCTGCTGCAGTCACCATCACTAACTTTTTATTTTGCAGTTTTTCCTGAGTGATATGATTCCTCTAGCATTTATGAGAGTACAAACATATAATATTTTATATCTTTATCATACATCCAGATGTGATAGCCACAGAATACAAAGCCATCTTTTTAAACTTCCCCTGCCTCTTTATACTAATTACAGATTTACTTAAACCCAGTAGTAAAATTCAGCATTTATAACATTAACATTATAGTATGTTAATACTGTAATAAGAGCTATGGAGGGGTTGATGCAGCAGCAACATTTAGGCTGAAGAAACAGAGTGGTTTCCTCTCCTTTGGTTTATCTAAAGCTTTCTTTATCCCTGGGATCTAATTTAACTATTATTTCCTCATGCTTGGAAGAGAGAGCAACACAAAAGTTTAACATCTGTGGTCCACCCAGGGCATTTTCTCCTCCTACTTGAAGGTGAGAATAAAAACTAAAGGCATCACTCACTTTAATCTGATGGTTAAAAGCAGCCAGGGAATTAAGCAAGGCAATTCTCCTGGGGTTAGAGCTATTACATTTAAATTTCATAGGTAGCTTTTCCCTCTCACATCCGATACCAACTCAGCTGCTGTTGCATAGCCACCCAAGCAGGAAAGTTTTGTCATCCTACCATTTCATCCTTCCCTTTCCCAAACAATGCTTTCACTCTGTTTCAATGAGTAGGAGTTTTTCTAGTGAATCCCACTCTGACACCATCATGTCAGCAGTCTCAAGACCACCCCAGGATCAGAGATTGCTAGGAATACTCATAAGACTCAGCATACAGTTTTATTCATGGCTGTGATTTATTACAATGGAGGATACATAACAAGATGCCACGAAGATGCATGTGGCAAAGTCTAGGGGAAACCAAGCATCTTCTCCCAGTAGAGTCACACAGGATATACTGAATTCCTTCAGCATGTAATTGTTAAAACACATGTGGAATCTTGTCTACCATGGAAGCTCACTAAAAGACTCAATGCCTGTGTTTTTTACGGGGGTTGGTCACTTAGGCCCTCTGCCTGACAGGAACCAAAATTCCAGACTCGTAGACAAAAGCAAGTGTTTACTATAAATCAGATTTTTAACATAAAAGTATAGGTACAGTAAGCCATTCTTATCGGGAAATGGTGAGAACTTTCCAAAAATTCAAATTCCCAGATGCCTTCCAAGGGTCAACTTTGCAACTATGTCTTCCTATGGATAGTTCACTCAGACCTGCTATAATTTGTGTGTGTGTGTGCACTAGTGAAATACTATATCAGTGAGTTGTAAATGTGTCACTGAATAATCTATAAATAAACATTAAGCTCTTATGCTCAGTGTTTTCTCTATATTACATTAAAAAAATCTAATTTCCCTAAATAATATAGAACTTGTTGCATAATATTAATTAACCTACATCCACAATTCTGCCTTTTGATAAATTACTAATCAATGAGAAACTGCAGTGACCTTTTAAAACTTCAAAGCATTCACGTATGCATATATTTTTCTTAAATAATTTGATTAAATTATAAGTAATGTGTTGGATGTGGTAGGGTTTATTTATATTATATTTTTGCCAATTTGTGTTGATGATATGATTTATCACCTAGAACAGGGGTGTCAAACTCATGTTCACCAGGGGCCATATCATCCTCGCAATTGCCTTCAAAGGGCTGAATGTAGTTTTCGGACTATATAAATGTGTAGGGGCAAGGAGCTCTATATTCGACCCTGTGATGTGGCCCCTGGTGAATATGAGTTTAGCACCCCTGACCTAGAATAATGCTTATTCTCTGGCACTCCTGACTGGGAACAGGCACATAGTGTGATGCAATTGTTTTCTTAAAGTATAATTATAAGAAGAAATAGTCAGTAACCTTATACTTCCTACAGTTAGTGGTCTCAACATACTGTCTTTAGAAACCTTGATCTCCTTGGAATTACCCAACATTGGTTAATAGGATGTCCTTTTAGGATTTCTGTGTATCTTATCCTGCCACCACCAAAATGGTTAAGACCTACATTAATTAAAACCTTTCCAAACTTAGCCTGTTTAACCATATTAATAACAGAGGTTGCTTATATCTAAGTCTGATGTATCAGTATTAAACAACATTGAGTATTGCTTCCTTTTTCTCATAATCTCTATCCTTGTTTTTTAGTAGGAGTGCTGTTGATGTTCCTGGTGGTTATAAAAGATTGTTGTGCATGTTTTGGGTTATTACTCTGGTCTTCACCCTCATAAAGTCTAGTAGTGGACACTCCCTATGTACTGTCTTTTTTACCCCTCAATATTGAAACAAAAAAAAGCTTTCCTATGTTTCCAAATGACCTGAGGGGGCAGTACGTCACTCATCTGAGAATTGCTGCTTTAGATAACCTGTTGTTTAGTTTGATTCTGGTGTGTGAAATTGAAGCCAGAATTAAATGATAAATTATTTTCAACTTGTGAGACCTTATTTTTTTATGAAAATACCTCTTTACTATAAATAATTTTTAAATAGTTGTTTTTCTTGTTCCTGAGTTGATTTTTATGACACCACTTTCTTCTGTTTTTATCTCGTCTTTTGTCTAAAGTTTGCCTCATCTCAGTCATCTTGGCTGACTCATCCTGTGTGCCTCCAGAGTTCCATTTTTTCCTTTTATTTTACCTGAGTTTTCATCTCCATATAAGCATTTCAGATTATTCTTCTGAGTAGACCTTCTAGGCTCATGAGGACTGCATATGTTTGTCTTTTAAGTTCAATAAGTACTCCAAATTTAGAATCATAAAAATTTCTTATTCATAGTCTCAAGCCTAAAAGTTACCATGAACTTCCTTTGTCTTTTCACTTCTTCATACCCAGTTGATTACTAGATTTCATAGATTTTTAAAAAGATTTTACTTATTTTATTTTTAGACAGGGGAAGGGAGGGAGGGAGAAAGGAAGAGAAACATCAGTGTGTGGTTGCCTCTTGTGTGCCCCCTACTGGGGACCTGGCCTGCAACCCAGGCATGTGCCCTGACTGGGAATCAAACAGGCAACCCTTTGGTTCACAAGTCAGCACTCAATCCACTGAGCCACACCAGCCAGGGAAGTTTCATAGAATCTCTTGAACTTCATTTCAGCTATCTTTTTCCCCACTGTCTTCATCTGAATAATTAAAATAGTCCTACACATCCCTACTTTCTTTGTTGTATCTCTGCATATTAGTTTTCTTTTGCTGTATAACAAACTCCTCTAAAACTTAAGCAGCTCAAAACAAACCAAAAAAAACCCCATCTGATGGTCAGGAATCTAATAGCAGCTTAATTGGGTGGTTCTAGCTCAGGGTCTCTCTTGAGGTTGCAGTCAAGCCCTCAGCAATTGATCTCTGCCTCTGTCCAACTAAGGGCTGAATGATTTTTTTCCAAGCTCACATTTTTGGTGGCAGGTCTCAGTTCTTCATTAGCTGCTCAGTTCTTCACCATGTGGAACCTTCCATAAGGCCATTTACAGTGTGGTGGCTTTTTTTCCCCCAGAGTGAGAGAGCTTCCAAGACAAGTCATCATGTTTCATAACATAATTTTGGAAGTGACAAACCGTCAGTTCTGTCATATGCTTTTGAGCATACAGACAAATACTTATACACTGTAGGCGGGAACTATACACAGATATGAATAATAGGAGATAGGAATCATTGGGGGTCATCTTAGAGGCTGTACTTCAGAGTTAGGGGAAATAGATGATGCAAAGCTTAGAAAAAAACTCCAAAAAAATTTCCAGTTTATATCATTAGTGAGGATTAAAATGAAAAGGATTACTTTGAAAATGAAATAGTCAAAATGAAGAAGAGATCTTTGAATAAAAAAATAAAAAAGCTAATAAAAAAAGACCAAATTAGTGATTTGAAAAATAAAACCAAAGAATTTTCCCTGAATGTAGGGCAAAGATATACTATGGAAAATTAAATAAAAATTAATAATTATGGAAACTAGATCTAGAATTAGGTTAACTTCTATTAAAAAGAGTTCCAGAAGAAGAAAACAGAAATAGGAGAGGAGAGGATAGAGTCAAAGTATAAGAAGAAAGTTTCCCAGGGCTGAAAACTCTTGTCCCTTCCCACCTATTCTTACAAGTTTTCATATTCAAAGTGCTATAAAAAATGTCTAGATACATCCTCATAGAATTTGAAAATTCCAAGGATAGAGAAAATAATAATAATAGTTCTTGCAGAGAAAAAAAGACTTACCTTTCAAACAAAACAGATTATCCCCACTCTTTTTATTGGACAAATGGGATGCAGGAGGTTGAAGGAGCATTTTCTTTAAATATTTGAAGGCAAATTATTTCAAACCTAGTATACTATACCTAGTCAGGTTTTCAATTAAGTTTAAGCCAAATGGCAATATTTCCAGACAGTTTAGGATACAGAGGATTTAAGGATTCTGCAGAAATGAGACATATCTTTTCCTCCACCATTGCCAATATCAGCCATTAAACAAATTGAGCTTTATTAAACTAAACAGAAAGAGGTGCTCTTGAACTAGGAATCCTGACCATAAGGTGAATATAAAAAAAAGCAGACATTAGCCATCCAAAAATACAAAAAGTATAAATCGAAACACTTTTTAGATGATAAAAATTGTCCCACAGAAACCAACAATGAAACCAAAAAGCACAAATACAAAAGTCCAAACAATTTGGTATCCTTAGACAACCATTTCGGGTTAATTAAAAATCTCAAATCCAAAGTTGAAAAGCTGAAAAATCGAAAAAGTAAGAGGAAATGCAGGAAACAAATAGAAAAAAACAAAATCCTGTCACAAATCAGTCATCTCAGTATACGAAAGAAAAGACATAAATAGAATCTTTCCATGGGGGTGGGCGAGGCAGGGGAGAGCAATGGGGGAAAATTAGGACAACTGTAAAAGAAAAACAATAATAAAAAGAGAGAGAATATCTTTCCAAAACAAAGTAGGAAATTAAAAAGATTATTCTTTATTCTGGTGAAGGTCATCTGTAAATATATGTGCTAGCAGTAAACATCCTAGTAAGATAGATTGGAAGCATTCCATTTAAAATTGGGAATAAGACAAAGTATATGTACACTTTATTTCAATTTTTTCTAGGCTTAGAAATTTTTTGCAATAGAATTACAAGTAGTATACTTCTCTTGTATATATGGTTATATTCATTTTTCATCCCTAATCTCACGCATTTTTCTTTTATCTGGCTCTTAAGGAATTGATGGTTTTGCAGGTTTTTTGCATTACTAAGACGTATAAACTACTAGATATATCCTGTCAAAACTTGTTGGATCTACCTAAGCAGTGCTTAAGTGGTAAGGTGTTTATGGCTTATAAGGCATATATTTGGTGGGGGAAAGGTGAAAAATTAGTGATGTAAACTTTTGTTGCAAGAAATGACAAAAAACCCAGCAAATTAAACCAAAAGAAAATAGAAGGAAAGACAAAAGCCAAAATTAATGAAACACAAAATAATTGTACATTAGAGAAGAAAAAAGACAAAAATTAACCCTGACTGGTGTGGCTCAGTGGATTCCGTGCCACTTTGATTCCCAGTCAGAGCACATGCCTGGGTGGCCAACCATGTTCCCAGTTGGTAGCATGTGAGAAGCAACCAATTGATGTTTCTCTTGCACATCAATATTTCTCTTCCTCTCTCTCTTTCTTTCTTCCCCTCTCTCTAAAAATAAATTTAAAAAAAGAAAAAAGACAAAAATTAGGTCTTTGGAAACAATAATATTCCATTTTTGTTCATTATCAGATTATCATTTGCTTTATTTTTTTCCGGTTTCTTCGATTTTTTTCTTTTTCTGCGGTCTTAGTTTTTTGTTGAATTCTTAGTTCCTTTATTATTTTTATATTTTTCTTTAAAATGAAAGCATTAGAAGCTATGTGTTTTCTTGATATTTCTTTTATTACAGCTTTTGTGCTATGAAGTATTTTCCCTTTTTTTGCTTTCTATTTTTTTAACTATTTTTATTGATTAGGCTATTACAGTTTTCCCAATTTTTCCCCTTTATCCCCCCTCTGCCCTGCAACCACTAATGCTCCATCATTCCTCCCCCTTAGTTCATGTCCATGGGTTGTACATGTAAGTTCTTTGAATTCTCTGTTTCCTATACCATTTTTGACCTCTCCCTGTCTATTTTATGCCTACCAGTTATGCTTCTTCTCCCCTGTACCTATTCCCCTCTTTTCCTCCCCTTCCCCTCCCCACTGAAAACCCTCCATATGATGTCCATTTCTCTGATTCTTTTCCTGTTCTAGTTGTTTGCTTAATTTTGTTTTCATTGTTTTTCATTTTTCTAGGTTCAGTTGTTGATAGTTGTGAGTTTGTTGTCATTTTACTGTTCATAGTTTTTGATCTTCTTCAGTCTCTTCGATAAGTCCCTTTAACATTTCATATAATAAGGGCTTGGTGATGATGAACTCCTTTAACTTGACCTTATCTGGGAAGCGCTTTATCTGCTCTTCCATTCTAAATGATAGCTTTGCTGGATAGAGTAATCTTGGATGTAGGTCCTTGCCTTTCAGGACTTGGAATACTTCTTTCCAGCCCCTTCTTGCCTGCAGGGTTCCTTTTGAGAAATCAGCTGACAGTCTGATGGGAACTCCTTTGTAGGTAACTGTTTCCTTTCCTCTTGCTGCTTTTAAGATTCTCTCCTTATCTTTCATCCTGGGTCACTTAATGATGATGTGCCTTGGTGTGTTTCTTCTTGGATTCAATTTTTTGGGGACTTTCAGAGCTTCCTGGAAGTCTGTTTTCTTCATCAGATTGGGGAAGTTCTCCTTTATTATGTTTTCCAATAAGTTTTCAATTTGTTGCTCTTTCTCTTCTCCTTCTGGCACCCCTATGATTTGGTTGTTGGAACATTTAAAGTTGTCCGGGAGGTTCCTAAACCTTTCCTCCTTTTTTTGAATTCTTGTTTCTTCATTCTGTTCTGGTTGGATGTTTATTTCCTCCTTTTGTTCCAAATTGTTGATATGAGTCCTGGTTTCCTTCCTGTCACTGTTGGTTCCCTGAATATTTTGGTTTATTTCATTTTGGGTATCTTTCATTTGTTTTATTTTTTGACCAAGCTCAATCAGTTCTGTGAGCATTTTGATTATCAGGGCTTTAAACTTTCCATCAGATATGTTGGCTATGTCCTCATTGCTTAGCTGTCTTTCTGTAGTTCTGCTCTGTTCTTTCATTTGGGCCTGTTTCTTTGTCTTGGCGCACCTAATAAGTTGTAAGGTGGCGGGACCTCAGGTATTCAACTGGGTAGGGCAACACTCCTTGCTTTGCTGTGGCACTGCCTATAGGGGAGGGGCCAGAGAGGGAACAATGCAGCTTGCCTGCTGGTCTCTAGTGCACTTTCCATGAACTCCCGTGTGAGACTGGCAGTTTCTCCCACTGTGGCAACCCACATTCAGCTCTGAGTCTGAGTTTCTCATTTAGTCAGCCCGCCTCACCCAGCCAACTCTGCCCTCATGGTCTGCTGCCTGGCGGTGTTCTGTCAGCTGGCCCCGCCTGCACAGTCCCTCGCATTGATGCGAGTTCTCTCCATCTACCTGTCTTACCAGTCTGGTTGGTCTGGTTGGCTGTTTCTTTAATTCCTTGATAGTTGGAGTTCCATGCAGTTTGATTTTTTGGTACTTCTGGTTGTTTATTGATTTTAAATTGGTCGTTATCTTCTTTTTGGTTGTGCAAGGGAGCAAAAGGTTTCTACCTATGCCTCCATCTTGGCTGGAACTTGGAAACTTTTCTCCCCTTTTTTTGCTTTCTAGATCATATTTTTTTTTTTGTAATCCACGTGTTACATAGGGATTTAATTTCTAAATATTGAAGTTTTTTGAGTCATTTATATATTTGTGGGTTATGATCACAGAACTAGCCTATAAAAATATCTTTTAAAAATTTTGTATGTGTGCATGTGCTCTTAGAAAAAAATTATCTTTTTGAGAGTTTCATGAATATCCAGTAAATCATATTGATTAATTGTATTCTTAAATTCTTCTGTGTCTTTAATTTTTTTCTCCTAGATTTTCAAATGTTGAGAGATTTCGTGATAGTCACTGAGAAACAATTGATTTGCCAAGCCATACTCATTCCCAGTTTTCTCTGCCTTGTGTGCCTTCCACATTAGAAGCTAGGTAATTTATTCACTTCTTTGGCCTCCCTTCTTGCCAGGGTGGCTATGTGACACAGTTATGGCATATAGTTCTATAGGAAGGCTTCTAGGAAAGGTTTCGCTTTCCAGATGAGTTAAATTAATGTGTCTGGCACTGTCCTCACTTTCCTCCTTTAATAATCACATTGATAAGAAGCTAACATGTTAAGATGACAGCGGAGCTAGAAAGATCCTGGTGAGGGTCTAAGCAAACACCAGCAATCACCTATGTCTAGACTTCTTGTTACATAAGAAAAAACCTAATAATCCAAGCCAGTGATTTTCAACCTTTTTCATCTCATGGCACACATAAACTAATTACTAAAATTCTGTGGTACACCAGAACATATATTTTTTGTCTGACAAAAAATATAGGTACAATTTTGATTCATTCACTCTGGACAACTATTGGTTGTGTTGACTGTTCTCACTTTTGTTATTTGACAGTCTAAAGGGAAAGAAATCAGTGCCCTTGGCTAAATAGTCATGTATTGCGTGTTTTAAAAATTCTTGTAGCACACCAGTGTGCCTGCTGTGGCAAAATGGTTGAAAACCGCTGATCTAAGCCACTGTTGATTGAGTTAAATGTTATTTTCTGCTGAGTGCATCTTAACTGAAATAAGATGTGTTAAAGTATTCCACTGTATCCGTATCAAGTTTTTGCATATATAATTATTTTTGTTTTATATTTTGATGTCTATTTTCTGGTGTAAATAGATGGGCGTATTTTTTCTATTCATAAAACTTTTATTCCACTTACATGAACTTAGTACACATTTCTTAGCAATTATTCTTAGATTATTCATGAAAACTTCATAAGATATTAAATAAAGCTAGTCATCTCAAGTTATTTCCCTGTTAACTGTTTTACAGCATATGCATGTTAGGCAAGCATCAAAAAAATCACACAAAAGTGGAAAAAAACTTAAATACATGGGTTTTTTTCCTTTGTTTTACTGCTGTGTTTGATATACATGAAGTAATGGATATCAAGCAATTCGTTTTACTGCATCTTGTACATTTGTTCTTGGGTTGCCAAAAACATTCAAATACAAATACAGTGAGTTTGGCAAAAGTAATGTAAACAAACAGGAGGTAACTTTACAAATAATAGAATGTGAACTGTTTCTGCCCTCATCCAGAGTACAGTGGGTCACAACTAAAGGAGTGCTTTCTGGAGCTGTAGTCAAAGGTGTGCACGTTGAGATGAGTATTCCACAGGTACACATGTGATTCAAAGTGTACTCATCTGTGGGATATCCACTTCTATCCTTTAAGTGCTCCTGAACTTAAACACCCACAGCAACTCCACCTGTGACTGGAAACAGTTATCTCCTTTATATGCCACTAGGACAAATAATATGCAGGTAGTTTCCTTTGCTTAGACATGAAGTGGTTTTACTTTAATTTTTTTCATGTCTAATTTTTATTCTGAAATATAAAGCTTTTCTGCATTAAAGTAGTTGGCATACAATATTATATTAGTTTCAGGTATAGAACATAGTGAGATTTCACATTTATTGCCTTACAAAATGATCACCATGAAAAGTCTACTGTCCATCTGTCACCATATAAAGTTATTGTGATATTATTAATATTCTCTGTGTTGTACTTTGCATCCCCATAACTTGTAAGTTGGTACCTCTTAATCCCCTTAACCTTTTTGCCCATACCCCCACCACCCAACCTTTTGGCAGTTATTTTTCTTTTGTACCTATGGGTCGGTTTGTTTTCTTTGTTCATTTAAAAAATTTTTTAGGTTACACACTTAGGTGAAATGATAAGAGTATTTGTCTTTCTCTGACTTAATTTTACTTAGTATAATACCCTCTAGGTCTATTCATGTTGTCACAAATGACAAGATCTGTTTCTTTCCCATGGCTGAGTAGTTTCCAGTGTGTTACACATACACTTTTTATCCATTCATCTAGTGATGAACACCTAGGTTGCTTCAATAACTTGGTACTGCGTTATTAGCATGCTATCTTTGTATGAGTCTTCACTTAATTTATCAAGTTCAGCAAAGGCTTCATCAAAAGCTTTCTTTGAAAGAAAGCAAGCTTTCTCCAGGGAGTGCAGAATCTCATGATAGAACACAGAGAAGTTAAGGGCTAGCTAGACCCAATCTGATAGGATATGTTGGTTGCATCTTGGTATATTTGGTTGTGACTGATCCACAATCACTTTCTTGTCATCACCAGCAGCAACCTCAGCCAAGTAACAATAGTAGTTTCCATTCCTTTTCAGATGAAGACTTTGCTCTCTGCTTGTGAAGCATTGGGGATCAAGAACTTTTCCAAGAGAAATAAATACATCATTGCAGATATCTCTTAGCTTGGTCTCAGTTTCTCTCTGTATTCTCAAGTCATCTCCTGTTTCTTCTCAGTATCTCATTTTTTGATCAATACTTGAGACGACTCTCCAAGATGACCTATGGATTCCTACAACATTTTTAGAAGCATCTAAGAAAAGATTTCTCCTCCCTTTGGATAATTCACCTCCTTACTCAGTTAGAGACTTCAGGCAGGTTGCCATGTCATTTCGCTCAACCTGCTCTGCCAAGTTTGGCCTTCTGCTTTAAGTAGCTCATTTTTATCCATGACTGGATGTTCTGTGTCCAGGTGGCTGTGGACAGACAGGGGCTCAGTAGTCTCTAGACAGACATATGTTCATAAGTAACGCTTTTTATCATTATATACATGATGTTTCTTCTAGTTCTTTTAACCATAAATTCCCTTTTGTATGATAGTGATATTGTCATGCTGCTTTCTTTTGGTTTGTGTTTGCCTAGTATCTCTTAAAACACAGTCATTTTTAAAAACCTTGGTAAAATGTACATAACATAAAAAATTACTGTTTTATCCATTTTAAAGTATGCAATTCAGTGACATCGAGTACTATCACAATGTTGTGCAAACATATCAATATGTGTATCCTAGTGGCCTGGTAGCTCAGTTGTTCAGAGTGTTGTCCCAGTTCACTAAAGTTGCAAGTTCTATCCTGTCAGACATATACAAGAATCAACTAATGAATGCATAAATAAGGGGGACAACAAATCAATGTCTCTCTCTCTGTCTCTCAAATCAGTAAATTAGCCCCAGCTGGTGTGGCTCAGTGGATTGGGCCTGCAAACTAGGGAGTCGCCAGTTTGATTCCCAGTCTAGGGCACATGCCTGGGTTGCAAGCCAGGTCCCCAGTGTGGGAAGCATGAGAGGCACCCACACATTGATGTTTCTATCCTTCTCTTTCTCCCTCCTTTGCCCTATCTCTAAAAATAAATAAAATCTTTTTTAAAAAAATCAATAAATTTAAAAAACTAAAAAAGATGCTAAAGTCTCCATTGTTAGAACTTTTTAATTATTTCAAGCAAAAGCTTTATACCCATTAAACAGTAGTTCCCAGTACCCCCTTTCCCCAGCCCTTGGTATCCACCATTCAATTTTAGTTTGTATAAATTTGCCTATTCTAATTGTGTCATGTAAGTAGAATCATATAACATTTGCCCTTTTTTTCAAAAGGATACTTTTTTTCAAAAGGACAGCATACTGTCTTCTAATGGGATAATTTATTCAGTTGATGGTTAATGTTATAACTGATATTCTTATTTTTAATGCTTCTGTAAATTACCACTAATTAGATACTATTTTTTCCTTATTTTTGAATTTCCTATTTTCTAATTTGAAATTTCACTTGCATTAGTGATTACTTTTCTGTTTCTCACTCTCAGTCAAAGGCATATGATAATACTATTAATTAAAAGCAAAATGCCACCCTAGCCAGAGGCTCAGTTGGTTGGAGCATTGTCCTGTGCACCAAAAGGTTGCAGGTTTGATTCCTGGTTAGGGTACATACCTGGTTATGTATTCGATCACCAGGCTGGGCACATATGGAGGGCAACTGATCAGTGTTTCTCACATCAGTGTTTCTCTGTCTAACCTACTGAGCCACACTGGCCAGGGCAGCATGTACCTTTTAAAATGCAGTTTGGTAATATATGACCAAAGAGTGTTTTCTTATTGATTCAGACTTAATTTCATATGTATATATTGTTTGCTATTGCTTCTTCCCTTTTCCATTGAAGCGTCATTTGATGTAACAGTTATAATAGTTATATTATGTATGTAAAGGAGAACACATAAACTTATAAGTGAGTAAATATCAGAAGAATTGTTGAGTGAAAAAGTATTTGAAAATATTTCTACTTAGTAAATTTTCTTTTTAATTATATTTTATTGATTATGCTATTACAGTTGCCACTTTTGCCCCCACCCACCCAGTGCATCCTCTCTCTCAGGCAATCCCCACACCATTGTTCATGTCCATAGGTCATGCATATAAGTTCTTTGGCTACACCATTTTCTATACTGTGTTTTACATCCCCACGGCTATTCTGTAACTACCTATTTGTACTTCTTAATCCCCTCATACCTTCACCCATTCCCCCACACTCCCCTCCTATCAGGCAACCATCAAAACACTCTCTATATCCATGACTCTGTCTCTGTTCACCTTGTTTGCTTAGTTTGTTTTTTATATTCAATTGTTGATAGAGTTGTATTTATTGCCACTTTATTGTGCATAGTTTTGATCTTCTTTTTCTTAAATAAGTCCTTTTAACATTTCATATGGTAATGGTTTTGTGATGATGAACTCCTTTAGTGTTTTCTTGTCTGGGAAGCTCTTTATCTTCCCTTCAGTTCTAAATGATATCTTTTCTGGGTAGAGTAATCTTGGTTGTAGGTCCCTACTTTTCATGACTTTGATATTTCTTGCCAGTCCCTTTCAGCCTGCAAAGTTTCTTTTGAGAAATCAGCTGACAGTCTTATAGGAACTCCCCTTTAGGTAACTGACTGTTTTTCTCTTGCTGCTTTTAAGATTCTCTCTTTATCTTTAACCTTTGGCATTTTAATTAAGATGTGTCTTGGAGTGGGCCTCTTTGTGTCCATCTTGTTTGGGATTCTGTGCTTCCTGGACTTGCATGTCTATTTCCATCACCAAATTAGGAAAGTTTTCTTTCACTATTTTTTCAAGTATATTTCCCAATTCTTGCTCTTTCTCTTCTCCTTCTGGCACTCATATGATGTGAATGTTGGACAGCTTAAAGTTGTCCTGGAGTCTCTTTACACTGTCCTTGTTTTTTTGGATTCATTTTTTTCCTTGTTCTTCTGATTGGTTGTTTTTTGCTTCCTTATGTTCCTAATGATTGCTTTGATTCTTGGCTTCATCCACTTGACTGTTGTTTCCCTGTAAATCATTCTTTATTTCAATTAGTGTATCCTTCATTTTTGACTGAATCTTTTTTATGCTCTTGAGGTCCTCACTAAGTTTCTTGAGCATCCTTACAACAAGTGTTTTGAACTCTGTATCTGATAACATTGCTTATCTCCCTTTTGTTTAGTTCTTTCTCTGGAGTTTTGATCTCTTCTTTCATTTGGTCCATGTTCCTTTGTCTCCTTATTTTGGTAGCCTCTTTGTGTTTGTTTCTATCTATTAGGTAGAGCCACTGTGATTCCCTGTCTTGGTAATATGGCCTAATGTAATAGATGTTTTGTAAGGACCAGTGGCATAGCCCCCTCATTGCCCTAGTGGGATACTTGAGGTACACCCTTCGTGTGAGCTGTGTACACCTTCCTCTTGTATTTGAGCCTTGATTACTGTTGGCAGGTCAATGGAAAGGATTTCCTCAGGCCAGTCAGTTGCAAGGACTGGCTGTTACCACTGACCACCAACCTCTGCCCTCCATAGATGATCAGCTGTGCAGGGGCAGGGTGGTGATGTTCCACTGTGGTCTGCATCTGTCCACTGGATGCACAGGATCTCGAGTTTCCTGGGTGGTGTGGGCCAAGGTTAGCCACTTCCTTTTTTCTGCCTGAAGCCATCTTGCATGAGCTATAAAGCAATCTGAGATGGCTACTACTTATGCTGGGCTTGGAGATTCCCAAGCAAAGCCAAGCTGTGAATCTAGGCTTGCTGCTGCTAGTGCTGGACCTGGGGCCACTTAGCAAATGTATGGGGGCTGGAGGCCGTTGCTTGTTTGATAGGATTTAGGAAGTTATGAAGCATGAGCAAAGACCAGCCATTCATATGGAAAAGTCACAGTTAATAGTTCAGGTGGGCCAGTAAGTTGGGTGCTAAGGAGGGATCTCCAGGGCAGGGCAAACAGTGTTAGCCAGGTTAATGGAGCCTCAGATATGGCAACCACCTGCCATCTTTGTGGCTCTGGAGGGAAAGCTCAGAAAAGGGACAACGGCCCTGCCTGCCTTTCTGTCTGGGAGAAAGCTGCCCTCAGCTCCCGCTATGATGCTTGACACTTCAGTTCCTCTCTGTATGCTGCTTGTGCCTTTGAAGCTGCTACCCCAGTGCTGGAGCTCAAAAGGAGTGAATCTGTGTTAGTCCATGTATGGGTTCTTTAAGGGGAAATGCTTGGGACTCCAAGAGTTCCTTCCCTTGACTCACTCCCCACTGTTTTTTGCTGCCTGAAGTTATGGGGACTTATCTTCCTGGCACTGTATCCCTGGGCTGGGGGGCCCGGTGTGGGTCTGGGACTCCTTGCTTCCGATTTATCCATCACATGTGATGCAGGACCAGCCTGTTCTGTATCTCCTCCCCTCCTGCCAGTCTGCATGGATATGGTTTCTTTAATTCTCTAGTTATCCGACTTCCATTCAGCTCAATTTGGTCAACTCTGACTGTTCTGAGTGATGGTTCTATATTTTAGTTGTAATTTTGATGTGGTTATGTGAGGAGGCAAGCTGTGTTTACCTATGCCTCCATCTTGACTGGAAGTAACTAGTAAAATTTCTATAAAGTTTAGAAATCCTTAGAGCATGTTGTAAAATTTGGGATAAAATAAATTCAGGTTTGGTTACTTCTAGGGAGGGATGTAGTAGGATTAGGGAGTAGAACATGGAGGACTTTAAGGGTATAATCATAGTGCATTCCTCCCATATAATATGTTCCTCAAAATGGGTATGAAAATGGGCCAGGATACTTGACACATTCCATTGTGTAAGTAGTATTGTGTTTTGAATAAGAAAAGAGTATATTGAGGACGTTCTCTGTGATACAGCAACACATGGGAATACCTGGAGGTTGAGAACAGGGGACTAGAGAAGGTATATTAAGTTATCAAGTTTGATTCTTTCTTGGGTAAGATTTTTGGGTAGATACTCTACCCCACATCCTTCACCACACCATTCCCTCTTGCCTTATGAGGTGCAAGTCACATTTGAGCCCTTCTGACATGTACCCAGCAGTGGTTTGAAGACACAGGGATACTAAGGTATTCTTATTTCAGGGAGGCCTGGGTCTCCTCTGATTAGTGACTTTTGCTCCACAATTCTCCAAGCTTTATCAGACTTAGAACTATACTTGAGGTCTAATATTCTTGCTACATAACCTTCTTTTCTGTTCTTCCCTGCAGGGATACAGGGGTGTCCAACCCATGACCCAGGATGGCTATGAATGTCAACACAAAATCATAAATTTATCATAAAAAACATTGAGATTTTTTGGTGATTTTGTGTCACAGTATATTTAATGTGTGGCCCAGAGATGCCATAACGTTGGACACCCCGGTAGACCGTCATTGTAGGCTTATCCTTTGCCCAGCTTCCTGTAGTTCACCTCCAATTTTCCTTCACAGGCATTCCCCTGAGTAAATCTCTTGCTCTTCTAATCCCATATGCTTTTTGGAAAACCTAAACGAACACAAGGCAGTATTTGTAAAGTGCCTGGCACATAGTAAGCAGTCAATTAATACTGGTTTTCGTTATAATAAATAAGAGATGATGGTGATTTTGATTATGCTGATGGTGATGGATGGAAATATCCAAATTGGAGTGGCATTTATGCAGTAGGTACAGTAGGATTGTGAGTGAACGTAGGGGATAAAATAAGGTTAGTTCACCTAATTTCTTGCTTGTCACTGTGCACTTCACATGCTAACTGCATTGATTTGTTTATAGTTTACTGCAAACACCATAGTAATCCACAGTTCTTTACTCATTGTTCTTCATAAAATATCCGTCCACTTCTGTCTTACACCTTGTGTTTTTATGCATAGTAATAGTTGTAAACATATTGAATTATAATCAATCTATTTTTGTGTGAGTTTCTTCTTTCCAACTGTAGATTCCTTTAGCTGTCAAGTGAGATTGCAGCCATATTATAGGGGTCAGTTAACCATTTTGTACTTTATTCAAAGAGAAATGGAGAACCATTGGAGGATTTTAATAATAGAGATAATATATGATTTTTTAGTTTTATAAAGATTACTTTGGCTATAGTTTGTTGGTTGGATTGGAGGACTGCAAGAGTAAATTTGGGGAAATGGTTTGGTGTGGGCTCTGGAGCCCAATTGCCTGGTTCCACCATGTATTAGCTGTGTAATTTGGGAATGTTCCTTAAGCTTTCTTTGCCTCGGTTTCCACACCTATAAAATGGCAATAAAAATAGTACTCCTTCACAGCTGCTGGGAAGAATAAATGAATTAAAACAGCTTAGACTAGAATTTGGCACATATTAAACTATCAGATGTTACCTATTATGTTGTTATTTAACAAATATTTGTATGCTTACTGCACCCTAGGTACTGGGCTAGATACTACTGTTAAGCTGAATTTAACAACTGATAAATGCAAATTCAAATTAATATGCAGACAAACTTTTGGGTTATAATAATGTTCCTAAGAATATAAATATAAAACAAACTATTTGGCCATTGATACGTTACAGTTTTGGAGCTTTTGGAGATGTTTTATTTAGACTTCTTCGACAGTTTTTATAGCAGGGACTCTAGAAGGTACTGAATAAGTCACTGGGGGAGCATTTATTGAATAAAAGAATGCTCAGTATAAGACTACCTTTTGTTACGTTTCCCTGCTCTACAACTTGGTAATTAAGAAATTAATTTTGTGAACATGTATTAATATTAGATATATTTCTGTAATGAATGTCCTTGGGTAAAATATGTCAGTCAACTTTATAAATTTAGAGTTTTTGTCTACCAGTTTATACGGGCTTTTTGTTGTTGTTGTTTATGTCTTTTTAAATAAAGGAGACTGTAGTAATTAATGTGTAAATGTAATGAATGTATGGTGAAGATAGGAGATTGGCTGTAATGAGAATTAAATTACTATTTTTTCTAAAAGATAGACTAGTGCACATATATTGTGTTAAAGAATTAAAAGGGCCCTGACTGGTGTGGCTCAGTGGGTTGGGCGTTGTCCCGCAAACCAAAAGGCCTTGGGTTCGATTCCTGGACAGGGCACAATCAGTCAGTGTTTCTCTTGCACATTGATGTTTCTCTCCCTTTCTCCCTCACTTCCCCTTTCTCTAAAAATAAATAAAATTTTAAAAAAGAATTAAGGAATTTATACTCATTTTGCATAAGAAAATATTAATAGTTGGCCAAAAAGTTCATTCTGTTGTTTTTTGTTTTTTTCCCTATAAATGGCTCTAATAGTGCTTTGTTGTCTTTAACTTCATTTGAAACACTTTTTGGTAGATTGTGACAGCTGTTATATCAGTGTGCATTTAAAAACAGTGTAATCAAAATTGGTACTCATTTCATAGTCAAAACTGGTAGAATTTTTGTGTAGTCACTTTAATATTGAAAGAAAAAATGCAACATTTTCAGCATATTATGCTTTATTATTTCAAGAAATGAAGAAACGCAACTGAAATGGGAAAATAAAAAAATTTGTGCAGTGTATGGAGAAGGTGCTGTGACTGATCAAATGTGTCAAAAGTGGTTTCCAAAGTTTCTTGCTGGTAGTGTCTTGCTGGATGGTGCTCCATGGTTGTGTAGACCAGTTGAAGTTGATAGCAATCAAATCAAGACATTAATTGAGAACAATCAACGTTATACCACATGGGAGATAGGCAACATAGTCAAAATACCCAATTCAAGTGTTGAAAATCAGTTGCAACAGCTTGGTTATGTTAATTGCTTTGATGTTTGGGTTCCACATAAGTTACGCGGAAATAAACCTTCTTGATCGTATTTCTACCTTTGATTCTCTATTTAAACCTAATGAAAACATCCTATTTTTAAAATAAACTGTTATGGGTGATGCAAAGTGGATACTTTACAATAATGTGGAATGGAAGAGCTTGTGGAGCAAGCAAAGTGAACCACTACCACCCACACCAAAGGCCAGTCTTCATCCAAAGAAGTTGATGTGTGTGTGGTGGGATCAGAAGGGAATCCTCTATTATGAGCTCCTTCTGAAAAACCAAATGATTAATTCCATCAAGTACTCCTCCCAATTAGACCAACCGAAAGCACTCGATGACAAGTGTCTGGAAGTAGTCAACAGACAATGCATAAACTTTCATCAGGATAACACAAGACAGCATGTTTCTCTGATGACCAGGCAAAAACTGTTACAGCTTGGCTGGGAAGCTCTGATTCATCCACCGTATTCATCAGACATTGCCCCTGTGGATTTCCATTTATATCGGTCCTTACAAAATTGTCTTAGTGGAAAATACTTCAATTTAGACTGTAAAAGGCACCTGGAACAGTTCTTTGCTCAAAAATATAAAAAGTTTTAGGGAGATGGAATTATGAAGTTGCCTGGAAGATGGCAGAAGGTAGTGGAACAAATCAGTGAATATGCTGTTCAATAAAGTTATTGGTGAAAATGAAAAATGTGTATTTTATTTTTACTTTAAAACCAAATGAGCTTTTTGGCCAGTCCAGTTGTTCACTTTGGGGAGGGGGAGTAGGAAGTAGTATACTTTTATAATTAAAAATATTTTATGCAGTAAGTAGCAGAGATTTAAAGAAAACAATGAGTGACAAATAACTATATAAACGAATGTGTGAGACAACAACAAAATACTTGGTTCGTGTTAATGGATTCAAGCACCTTTAGCTTGGTGTAGCGTGGTCCACGGAAACTGTATCAAAACAGAACTCAAAGGGGGTTTTGTCTTTGTTCTTGTCCCAGTGTTAATGTTTGTTTACCTGCTTTATTTTTATAGGGATGTGCATGCAGTCTGTCTCTGGGATGATAAAGGCCCAGCAAAAATTCATCAGGCTTTAAAAGAAGATATTCTTGAGTTTATTAAGCAAGCACAGGCAGTAAGTTCCATATTTTTATATTAAACTTGTTTTAAGGTTTTACTCAAGGAATATTATAAGAAATATTTTAAATGTAGAACTTCCTAAAGTAATTCTAAATGTCACATTGACTTTTGATATATTTGTTAAAAGTTTTTTAATGAAATGATTGTCATTTGTTCCCCCCCCCAGTGACATTACTTTCAAGAGAGTACATTATTATTCTCAATTAAAAGGTGTTATAAACAACAAATGAAAAAACAAATTTATAGACATAGATAACAGTATGGTGGTTACCAGAGGTAAAGGAGCTGCGGGAAGGTTAAAGGGGGTAAACTTTATATAAAGGTTACTAACCAATTTAACCCAAATAAATTTAATTATTAAAAAAGCAAAGAAAAAAATACAAAGAAATTCAGTTTTTAGATGTCCCCACTACCATTTATTTTTGGCCATATGTCAGCCCACATAAACCTATTTTTTTTTCTCACAACTAATACCTCTTTACAAGCTGACAGTAATTTCCTTCAAGTTCCATTCATATTGTTCCAAATGGTGAGACACTTTTTATAGCTGAATAATATTTCAACCATATATTCTTTATCCATTCATCTGTCTATAAACATTTAAGTTTTTTCCATATCTTGGCTATTGTAAATAATATTGCATTGAAAATGGGGGGCACATTCAGTCCTCCTTCATTATCTGCAGGGGTTGGTCCAAGGATCCCCCCAGCAGATACCAACATCCATGGATGCTCAGTCCCTCAGTCAGCCTTCTGTATATGCACATGCAGAGCCCATAGATGTAGAGGGCTGACTGTAGAGTTTTTCAAATTAGTTTCTTTGGGTAGATAGCTAGAGGTAGAATTTCTGGATCATATGGTAGTTCTATGTTTAATTTTTTCAGGAACCCCCAAACTATTTTTCATAGTGGCTGCACCAACTTACATTCCTGCCAACATTTATTTCTTGTCTTTTTGATAGTAGCCATTCTACCAGGTATTAAGTAGTATCTCATTGTGGTTTGGATTTGCATTTCCCTGATTAATGATAGTGAGCATCTTTTCATGTACCTGTTGCTCATCTGTATGTCTTCTTTGGAAAAAAAGTCTAATCAGATCCTCTGCCCATTTTTTAATTTTTTTTTTTTTTTTGCGGTGGAGTTGTATGAGGTTTTTGTTTGTTTTTTAATGTATTTTGGATGTTGACCCTTTTCAGGTATGACTTGCAAATATTTTCTCTCATTCAGTAGATTGCCTTTTTATTTTATTGCTTTTTTTTTTGGATGTGTAGAAGCTTTTTAGTTTGATGTAGCCTTACTTGTTTGTTTTTGCTTTTGATATCAAATGTAAAAAAATCACTACCAACACTGATGTCAAGGAGCTTACCACCTATATTTTCTTTTATGAGTTTTTATGGTTTCAGGTCTTAAATTTCAGTCTTTAATTCATTAAAAACATTTTTTCCCATTACCATTTATCCCTCATATTGTTATACCTCCATCCACCCCTCTCCCGCATTATTTAATTCATTTTGAGTTAATTTTTGTGTGTGGTGTAAGATGGTGATCAAGTGGTACTCTTTTGCATGTTGCTGTCCAGTTTTCTCAACACTGTTTATTGAAGAGACTGTCCATTCCCCATTGTGAATTGCTTTGGTGTGTATGGAAATTTTAACTATATTCTTCCAGTTCATGAGTGCAGAGTATCTTTTCACTTTTGTGTCTTCAGTTTCTTTCATCAATGTGTTAATGGTTTTCAGTGTAGGTCTTTCACCTTTCTAGTTAAATTTATCCCTAGGTATTGTTTTCTTTTTGATGCATTGTAAATGGGTTGTTTTCTTCATTTCTCTTTCTGGTAGTCTGCTATGAAACACAAACAGTATAGAAATACAGCAGATTTTTGGGTTTTTTGATTTGGTATCCTTTGACTTTACTGAAGTTTTATTCTAACCTTTATTTGTGGAGTCATATCACGTTCAAATAGTGACAGTTTTATGTCTTCCTTTTTAATTTGGAGACCTTGTTTTTCTTTTTCTTGCCTAATTACTCTGGCTGGGTCTTCCAGTATTGTGTCGAATAGGATTAGTGAGAGTAGGCATCCTGTTTGGTTCCTCACCTTAGGTGAAAGACTTACAGCTTTTCACCATTGAATGCAATGTGATGTTAGTTGTGGGTTTGTCACATATGGCCTTTATTATGTTGAGGTATGGTCTCATTGTACCCACCTTGTTGAGAGTTTTTGTCATACAAAGATGTTGAATTTTGTCAAGTGCTTCTTCGGTATCTATTAAGTTGATCATATGATTTTTAGACATTTTTGTCAATGTAGTGTATCACATGGATTGATTTGCCAGTGTGGAACCATTCTTGCACCACTGGAATAAATCCCACTTGATCATGTGTATAATCTTTTTAATGTGTTATAGAATTTGGTTTGCTAATATCTTCAGGATTTTTGCATCTATATTTATCAGGGCCATTGTCCTGTAATTTTCTTTTCTTGTGGTATCCTTGTCTGGTTTTGGAATCAAGGTAATGCTGACCTTGTAAGAGTTTAGAATTGTTTCCTTCTCTTCTGTTTTTGGGAAGAGTTTTAGAAGGATTGGCACTAATTATCTTCTTTAAATACTTGATAAAATTCACCAGTGAAGCCATCTGAGCCTGGACTTCTGTTTGTTGAAATTTGTGATTACTGATTCAATCTCCTTACTACTAATTGGTCCATTCATGTTTTTTATTTCTTTATGAATCATTCTGGGTAGATTGTATGTTTCTAGTAATTTATTTATCTCTCCTAGGTTGTCAAATTTGTTGGCATATAATGTTCATAGTAGCCTCAGGATCCTTTGTATGTCTTTGGTATCAGCTGTAATGTCTCCTCTTTCATTTCTGATTTTATGTGAGCCCTCTCTCTTTTATTCTTGTGAGTATACACAAGTTTTTTGCAAACATTTTTGGTACACAGATATTTATAGCAGTGTTATCCCTGATAGGCAAAAGGTGAAAACAACCGAAATGTCTGCCAGTGGACATACATAAACAAAATATGGTACATCCATCAAATGAACTAGTACTTAGCCATAAAAAGAAATAAAATACTTATACTTGCTACAACAGGCAACTTTATAGCAATAGAAAGTAAACTAGTGGTTCCTTAGGGCTTGGAGGTAGAAGAAGGGAGAGACAAAGGGGAAGATAAGGTGACAGCTAATAGATACAGGGTTTCTGTTTTAATTGACATATTATTGACTAATAATGGTTTTATTGGTTTCCTATAGACAACATAATGATTTGGTATGTGTATTTATTGTGAAATGATCACAAGCCTATGTGAACATTTTAATTTTCTCTTGGATATATACATATGTTTTAATTTCTTTTAAGTATAAGATAGTTTGTACAGTAAATAAAGTAATTTAAATTTATAGCAAAAAATTTTTCTAGTATTCTTTAAAGGATCTGTATTTCAAATTGAATACAATTCTTTTTTTTTTTCCCAGAGAGTACTGAGCCATCAAGATGATACAGCTTTGCTAAAAGCATATATTGTTGAATGGCGAAAATTCTTTACACAGTGTGATATTTTACCGAAGCCTTTTTGTCAACTAGAGATTACTTTATTGGGTAAACAAGGCGGCAATAAAAAATCAAATGTAGAAGACGGTATTGTTCGAAAGGTCAGTTTTCCCATTTTTTTCCCTAATATTCTTTAGAAAGGATGATTTGAAGACTTTTAAAACTAATTTACCTAAGTGGGTTTTTCTACTTCACACATAAATTTCCAGCTCTTGCTGGGTTTTGTTGAATGGTATTTGTTTTCTTTCATTCATTTTTAGCTTTAAATTTCTTTCATCTTTTTGTATGGTGTTAAGCTTTAGAACTGTGTTTGAAACACTATCTCCTTTGCTTTTCCTTTCACTTTCTCCTTTTCCTGGTTTTATCTTTGAGATTTATTTCCTAATTCAGTCTTCGTACTTTTACCTTGCTGTAAATTCAGTTGCCTTTATTCTATCTCAAAAATCTCTCCTTTTATTAGGTTACCTTCTGTTATCTTTGTATTTAATCATGACTAAACTACTGTAATCTTTATAATTTTTTTACTTGATTATAGTTGTAATAAACTCAGTATGTTCTGTGTTTATTTTTATATTTTGTATAGTTTCTAGTTAAAAGCTCTGTGCCCAGTAATAACTCATGAGTTAATGGAAAAAGCTAAGCTCTGAAATTGGAGTCCCAGATTTCCCCTTCAGCTCTTGAATCAGTAATGAACTAACTTCTCTGTCCTCATTTATTGTGTATTTTCCTATTTGTCAGACAGACTCAAATGGAACTACAGATTTGAAAAGTTAAAAAAGGCCATTTGATCTTTAAACAACTCATTACTTGCTACAGTGGTTATAGCAATAAACTCGGGCATTCAGACATTCAAGTAGCATTCTAGGCATTATTGACCCAGCATTAAAATTTGTACTAATGCTGACAGGGTTATTGTAAAATTTAGATATCCAGTGGTTCTTTAGTGGTAGAAATAACTGCAATATGAGACATTTCCACCACCATCTGCCCCAAAAGAAAGACACTTCTAGATGCTTTTTATTTTTTTAAAGGTTTTATGTATTTATTTTTAGAGAGAGGGGAAGGAAGGGAGAAAGAGAGGGACAGAAGCATCAACGGGTGGTTGCCTCTTGCACACCCCCTGCTGGGGACCTGGCCCACAACCCAGGAATATGCCCTGACTGGAAATCAAACCAGTGACCCTTTGGTTTGCAGGCCTGAGCTCAGTGCACTGAGCTACACCAGCTGGGGCTCTTCTAGATGCTTTTTAATTTGCAGTTCCATAATCTGGTTCACTCTTGTTTTTCTGTTATTTCTTTAATTTTTACTATTCCCTATGGATTGTGAGAATCAGCATCACTTAGTGATTAAGAGCACAGATTCTAGGACTATAGTTGTTGGATTCAGGTTCCAGTGTTGCCACTTATGGTTTACTATGTAAATATGGGAAAGTTAGCTTTCCTCTGTGTGCCTCAGGTTCCTCATATCTAAAGGGAGATAATACCACCTAAATCTAAGTTGTGAAGATTAAATGAGTTATACATATGGAGAAAGTATTTAGAGCACTGCTAGGTACATAGTGAATGTTATGTAACTGTTATTCTTGTATGATGTTGCTGCTGTTGTTAATATATTTCCTATATCTGACAAAGTTACTTGGAGAGATAATACATACTTATGAATATGTATATATCATTTCCATCATTTAAGAGGAACTTCTGGCCCTGACTGGTGTGGCTCAGTGTGTTGGGCGTCATTCCACAAACCAAAACGTTGCCTGTTTGATCCTTGTCCGGGCACATGCCTGGGTTGGGGGCAAGGTCCCCAGTTGGGGGTGTGCAAGAGGCAACCAATTGGTATTTCTTTTGCACATCAATCTTTCTCTCCCTTCTTTCCCCACTCTCTAAAAATAAATAAATGAAATCTTTAAAAAAAAAAGACAAGAAGACATTCTTTGGAAAAAAATGGAACATCTGTAAGATGGATTTACATATACTTCTTTTTTTTTAAGGTCCACTATCAGATTTTCAGTTGATTCTTTCACATTTATTATGTGTTTGTACATGAGCATGAGCATGTATCATACAATATATGATATGAGCATGAGCATATCAAATACATACCAGTATTTTTGAAATTCAACCTTGGAAATATAGAAGTACCATTTTCTAGGTACTACCATATTTAATTTTTCAACCACTTGAAATTTATATTATTATTTTCACTATTTTACAGATGGAAAAGCAGGAAAATAACACCTGGAATTCAAATTCAAATATGTTTGATGCTGAAAAACATACTCTTTACCATCATTTACCATATATTCTTTTTTCTATATATTTTATTTACTTATTTTTAGAGAGAGGGGAAAGGAAGGAGAAAGAGAGGGAGAGAAACATCAATGTGTAGTTGCCACTCATGCAACCTCCACAGGGGACCTGGCCTGTAACCCAGGCATGTGCCCTGACTGGGAATTGAACCAGTGACCCTTTGGTTCACAGGCCAGTGCTCAATCCACTGAGCCACACCAGCCAGGACTATTTATCATATATTCTTTACCACATATGAATATACTGCTTCCCTGAAGTATCAAGTGAATGTAGACATAAGAATTTAAGTTCCTTTTTTAGCGATTGTGCTTAATTTTTTTTGACCCTGGCTCAGCTATCAAATTACCCACCCCTCTCTTTCTAAGACTCACACTCATCTTAATTTTAACTTATCTGAACTCCAAAATCCAGATCCATCCCCCAAGCCCTCCCCAAATAAAAGAAAGTGCTGCTCCTCCTGCAAAAAAAGGACTGTGTACACACGGTGTGTCTGGGAAAAGTCCAGCCGTTGTTAATATAACAAGAATGGTTGTGATGTTGATATAACCTGACAGCTAAGGAGAGTAGACTGGAATGCACTTTCTTAAACAATAACGACTTCACTGTAGTAGTCAGTGGGGTCAACAGAGGCTGTTGAGTGAACATGTGTACTGTGTGGCTGTCACATTCAAAATGACCGAGCAAGTAGAGCAACGAATCTGCATGAAATTTTGCATTAATCTTGAACATTCCTCTGTGGAAACTATTTGGATGATTGAAAAGTCCTTCAGGGACAATGCAATGAGTGCAGCACAAATAAAAGTGTGGCACAAACACTTCAAAGATGGTTGAGAATCTGTTGAAAGTGATCCACATTCTGGAAGGCCTGCAACAAGCAGAATACCTGAGAATGTTGAATGTGTACAGGTTGCAATCTACAAAGACCTGAGAACTGTGTGAGGTCCCAAGGTGTCTACTTTGAAGGGGACTGAGGTGTCATTGTCCTATGTACAATGTTTCTTGTATCTTGTATCTTCAATAAATGTCTGTTTTTCATAACACATAGCTGGATACTTGCTGGACAGGCCTTGTATATACTTTGTATATTAATAATGGTAATGATTGCATGTTTTGTTTTATTGTTTTTTCTAGCTCATGCTCGATACATGGAATGAGTCAATCTTTTCAAATATAAAAAACAGACTCCAAGATAGTGCAATGAAGCTAGTGCATGCTGAAAGATTAGGAGAAGCTTTTGATTCTCAGCTGGTCATTGGAGTAAGAGAATCCTATGGTATGTTCTGAACTTACATGATTATAATTTCCTTTTCATGCAAATTCTAAGACAATTATAGAGTAGTACAATCAAAATTATATTTATTAGCATATAGTCACATCTACTTATAGTGCCAGATGCTTTTATGCTTTTAAGAGTATACAAAAGGTATTCTGCTTTAAAGTAACCTACAGAAATTCACATTTGTGTGGTTAATAATTCATTTTTGGCTGCTGAATCTTTTTAGCGACGTAAGTTACAGAAATGTAGATTTGAATCTATAGTTTATAAAAGATAACTGGTTTTCTACTTATATTTTTAGGATGTAAGTTAATTCCATGTGTACGTTTGTCTTCAATCTTTTCTGTTTTTAACAATGGCATTCTTATTTGTTCTTTCAATCAGATATTCCTCTA
Source organism: Trachops cirrhosus (assembly GCA_028533065.1). Classification (NCBI taxonomy): domain Eukaryota; kingdom Metazoa; phylum Chordata; class Mammalia; order Chiroptera; family Phyllostomidae; genus Trachops; species Trachops cirrhosus. Next base: position 68,123,274 of record CM052543.1, read on the forward strand.
ACTAAAATATTCTTCCTCCTCCTTCTTTATCTTCCAACTCATTCTCATCATCTGTTTCCTTATAGAGCCCTTTCCTAAAACCCAGGCTAAGTTAGATTCTCTCATAGTGCTTTATAGCACCTGTGCTTTTCTGTCATAGTACTTCTGTGTAATTACTTGTGTTGTTGACACTGTGTCTCCACTGAATATATAATGCCTGGCACAAAATAGTTGTCAATGAGAATTTTTTATGTTAATGAACCTTTAGTTATCTTTGACTTGCTTCTCTATTACCCTCATTTTTCTTTAGGTATCAGATCTAGATTTTCATTAGCCAAGTCCCTGACATTTCTTTTGGTTTCACCTGCCACCATTTTGGACTTATTTAAACTCTGCTTCTGGAATTTTGAAACAGTTTTCTTCTAGGGATCATTTTACTATTATTTTACCCATATACTCATTATAAGATTAATTTTAAGTATTGTTTTATTGGTATTTTTCTTTTCTTTTAAAAATTTTATTTATTTTTAGAGAGAGGGGAAGGGAAGGAGAAAGAGAGGGGAGACAACTTCTTGCACATCCCCTAACTGGGGACCTGACCCGCAACCCAGGCATGTGCCCTGACTAGGAGTCAAAACAGCGACCTTTTGGTTCGCAGGCCGGCACTTAATCCACTGAACCACACCAGCCAGAGCAAATTGTATTTTTCTTATCCATTTAGTGCTTTACCATGCTAAATTCAGGTTACTTAGCCTGAGCTTTGAGGCTGTCCTAACTTACCCTTACCTTCTATTAACCTTACAATCCCCTCAGACAACCTAGTCACTATACCTTGACTTGGCCTGTGCTTTTCTCCTGAACATTTACTTACTTTAGATAGATCTAGCTGTGTAAATTCTAGTTTATTCCTTAAGATGCATTTCATATCTCATCCCTTTTGTGAATGGTTTCTTGATCCAATTAGATGTCACTGTTTTTCCTATTCAAAAATAAAATAGTCCATGTTCTCTATACTGTTTGTCACTTTACTACTTTGTGCTGTTATCTTTTTAAGTTGTTTTTATAGAGAAGATTTTGTATTACATGTTCTTATGTTCTCTTGAGTATTGTCAGTCGCTTGCAAATAATGACTCCTTAGTATTTGTTATTTCATTTGCTGTACTCAAAATACTGATTTGGATCATAATTAGAGTAAAATTTTATTTTCTGTTTTTCAGTTAACCTTTGTTCTAATCCTGAGGATAAGCTTCAAATTTATAGGGACAATTTTGAGAAGGCATACTTGGATTCAACAGAGAGATTTTATAGAACACAGGCACCCTCGTATTTACAGCAGAATGGTGTACAGAATTATATGAAATATGTAAGTCAGAACTTAATGTAAATGCTAATTTGAGCTAATATCTTGATGTTCTTAAAATGATTGCTATTTTGCCTCTGGACAGGCAGATGCTAAATTAAAAGAAGAAGAAAAACGAGCACTACGTTATTTAGAAACAAGACGGGAATGTAATTCTGTTGAAGCAGTAAGTAATTTTTGTAATTATATATTCTGTGGGATTATTTGAAGTACAGTAGGCCAGGGATGGCAAAAATATAATGCAAGTAATATTATTTATCCTTTATCTGTCCTTAACCAACATTACTAATTGATTATATTACTCTTTCCCAATTAACCAAAACACAGCTTTTCTAGACACCTATTTAGAAACTTACTATTTTTCAGAGCTGACATGCAAGATAAAATCTACCATATTTTTTCAGACTATAAGACACACCTTTTTTTTCTTTCCTTCTTCCCCCAAATTTGGAAGGAATAATGGTGGTTAATGTTGCTGTTAAGTTCTCTTTACATTTACATTGGGGAAATACTATGTTATTTATGTTATTAAATATTTTACCATATTTTTTGCTTCAAAAGTTTTTTTCCTATTTTTCTCTAAGACCTAGGTGCATCTTATGGTCTGAAAAATACGGTATTTGCCATCCCTGCACTAGAGTTTACTATATTTAATGTACTTAAGTTTTAATCTGTCTCCTTTATTTTTTGTTATGCATATCTGAGGTTAACCATTTTATTGACTTTTGTGTGGCAAGTAAAATATGCTCTGTGAAGATACAGTTGATTCTCATTATTTACAGTGATTATGTTCCATAGAGTGGCTGCAACCACTGCATTACTGATTACTGAATCATTACTACTGAGAGATATTTATGGGAGGATGATTTCAAACTTCATCTTGTCATGAGATAAAATATTATTTGATAAGCGAACATCAGTCTTTTATGTTGTTTTATTTTACTCTATTTGAAGTCCCTTGTTTAAAAAAACTGATCAGAGGTAGTAGCCATGGTATAATATCTGTCCTGGGTATTTTCTTTTACATGGAAAATGACCTTATAAGGAAAATGCAACCTTTATAAGGAAAATATAACAATAATATTTCCTCCAGTTCCTTTCAGCCTTTGGAACCTAGGAATTAGATTTAGATTAACATTCAAAGAAGTAACATTCTCGTTGGCCTAAACATTTTCCAGCTATGATTATTTTTTTTCCTTTTAACTTTTCTTTGGCTTCTTCCATCTTGAATCTAGTCATGTTTATGCTTTGTTCAGGAGTTGGGTTGGGTTGGATCTTTTCCCCCCTTGTTTTTGTTTTATGTTGCTTTTCATAATGTCCAGTATATTTCCTTTTTCAGAGGTTAAAATAACTTTGATATTGGCCAGAAAAGGGGGTGTAGTGGTTGTTTATAGAAATTCTCTACAGAAATTTAAAGCTGACTTGGGCTTTATTCAGAAGGCAGGGAAGGCCATTGAATGTTTGTTAAACAAATATGCTGTGCTCTAAGTCATCCCTCAGGAAGATTAATCTAGTGACAGCATTCAGGTTTAATTGTAGTGGGGAGGAACTGGGAATAGGAAGTAGTTGGGAGGTTTTTACAGTGCTCCAAGGAAAGTATTAGGAGCACCAAACAGGGTTGCAGCAAAGGGAATGGAAATGACAAGGGTAGGGAGAAAGAATGCCAGAAGTAGAACATTGTGTCATATGGATGGGGCTAGATATTGGACAGAATTGAGTCAATTTTGTTTTTGAGGTTTTGGCTTGGGAGAATTGTGCTGCTACAGAAAGATCAGGTATAAGAATAAATCTTAGATCCTGGCCTGTGTGGCTCAGTTGGTCGGAGCATTGTCCCCTAGACTGAGATGTCACAGGTTCAATTCCTGGTCAGGGCACATACCAAGGTTGCTGAATGGATTTCCCCATTAGGGCACAAATGAGAAGGCAACCGGAGAAAGATGAGTTTAGTTAGAGGGGTTTGGGGTTTTGTTTTGTTTTTTTAATTGATTTTGAGAGAAGGATAGGGGGAGGGAGCGAGAGAAACATCTATTTATTGTTCCATTTATTAATGCATTTATTAGTTGCTTGTTGTATGTGCCCTGACTGGAATCAAACCTGCAACCTTGGCATACTGGGATGATGCTCTGACCAACTGAGCTGCATGGCCAGGGCAGGATTTGAGTATTTTGAGTTGATTTTTTTTGTGTCCATTTAATCTGGGTGGGGAATGTAACAATTTTGTAAGATAGAATTGTTCTATTCTTCTACTCTAGTTTATACAGCCTAATTGGAGCATATCTACATTAAGCATAAAGAAAGTCAGCTATAAAGGTCCATTGAAGAAAGGATAAAAGAGAGCAAGAAAAAGAGAATGAGAAAGTTAGAGATAAACAAATACACATGACAACCTGAACAGAATAGTTAAGACCCCCTTTCTACATGAAAACACACATACAGCCCTGTCTGGGTTACTCAGGTGTTTGGAGCATTGTCCCAATGCGCCAAGGTTGTGGGTTCCGTCCAGTTGGGCAGTGAGTGTATGGATAGTTGAAGTGACATGTCAATGTTTCTTTCTTCCTCTCTCTTTAAAATAAATTTAAAAAAAAATTTTTAATACACACAGGGTGGGAAGAAACTTGAAATAGGAAATGTGAATTTTATTTTCCACAGCTGCCAAATTGTGTGAGCATTTCACCCAGCTGAATGATAGTAGAGTTAAAAAAATAAATTTTGGTTTTGTTATTTTTCAACAAAGAGTCTAAGTGCAGTATAGTATGCTTCCAAAGAAATTGTACTTTATTGGGATGTTAGAGGTCTGTTTATGTAGTTTGTTTTTATTTTCTGCTTATTTTTAAAAATCAACCGTTCTATTTGAAATATGACATACGTACTGAAAAGTGCACAAAATCTAAAGTATATATATAAGTTGATTATCACAAAGTGAACATAACTGTAAAATCAACAGGAAAAGAATTAATAGCAATTTGGATTGCTATCATACCCCCTCCAAAGGGGGTACAAGACTATTAATATCTTTTTCTTCAAAAGTTATCACTTTCCTAACTTTTAACAACATTGATTATAGCAAAATTTGGTGCAGAGACAACATCAAGCACCAAAACTCTAGAGTTAATTTTGACATTGAGAATTTAAGGCTTAATGTTTTACTATATTATATACCTCACTGAGCTAAAGCCATTATACTATATACATAATATTTATTATGTGTTCATTAGTTCACAGTTTTGTTTTGAAAGAGAAATAATGTGTTAAAGTGAAGTATATTGTAATGGAAGGAACAGTAAACCAAAAATCACCAAGTCCTAGGTTCTAATTTAATATAAATAAAGTATAAACACTATTATTTGAATAGCTAGTAAGACACAAGTCACTTTCATACTAAAAACTATTAAAAATAGACTTACTGTCCTAAATTTCCTCTTAGAGGAATTATCAGCCCTCAGAAACATGTTATGCTATATCTTAATGCTTTATTGATACTAGTTTTAGTCTATACTTATCTGTTAGGCTATTCTTGTTAACGGGAGACAATTACATATCAGTTTATGTGGGGCTACACAGCATTGCTCACCAGAATTTAAGATTAAAGTATGTACATTTTTGGTACTTAATGTTTTTCTCTAAATAAGAAATTATTATGGTTTATTAATTACCTTCTTTGAATTTAGTTGGTATGGGTCAGTCTTAATCATCTAAACCTGATTAGTTTTCAGTATACACAGAAAAAAAGTTTCTGGGCTGTATTCTGTATAATAGAGGAAGTCTCACCTAGGTAGTACCCAGTTGTGAGGCTAGGCCTAATAAAGGCCAGATGTGCATTTCAAGTGGAGTTCTTAAAGTGCCTAGAATCTTACTGAATTTGTTTATGGTTTATATGAGTGTTCTTTCATTCTCTTGGGTATTCCAAGCATCTGATCATATCATTTGCAAATAATGATGCTTCTTTTATTCTAATATTAATATCTTCTGTTTCCTTCAGTGGATTAAAAATCTATCTAATATGAAATGATAAATTTTACAAAAATGTTAATAATATTGGGAATCCTTGTCTTTTAATCTTTGATGGGAGTGCTTAAGCATGGTGGGGTTTTTTGGCATGATATATGCATTTTACTGTGTTAAAAGAGTATTCTTTTATTCTTTTATAAAGAATATTATCAGACCTCTTCTACTTTTACTTACAGGAGAGCAACTTAGCCCCACTTAGATCCAGTTAGACACACAATTCTAATAAGCTTGATTATCTTTGGATGGGCCTATAGCAGTGGAGCAGCAGTGTACCAGTAAAACTGGAGAGGCTTCAGAGCTGTGCTGCTGAAGGGGCATTAGTGACAGCAAAAAGTGACACATAACAGTAAAAAAAAATGAGGAAAAATTTTAACCAAAATAACTTTTTACTTTTTTCTGTGGTTATTAGTAGTTTAGGCAACGGTCCAATATATCTTTGTATTCCTTGAAGGCATTCAGGTAGTATGTGTTATACACCTAAAATATGTCAGGCTAGTTAGGGACAAGAAGACAGACCTTGTTCCTGTCCTCATAGCCACACTAGAATAAAATGGATTGTTTATATAACAGAGTAGTGGAAAAGAGAGTTGATTGGTGGTGGCAAGTTTTCATCTCTTCACAGTGACTAGGGCACTCATAGGGAGACAGAGGCAGTATGTTATAGTGGTGTGGGGTTTTCATGTTGGAACCAGATGAGGATTTGAATTTCACTGTTATTATTTTACCAGCTGTGTGCCCTTTGGCAGGTTATTCAACCTTTTTATTTCTTGTTTTCCTAACTGTAAAATGGGATAATACCCACTTATGCTGTCACAGTTTAATGAAATGACGGTATAGAAAATATTTAAGCACCATGTCTGGCATGGTAGTTTTTACTGTTAGGGCTCTGGTTTGGAGATAGTTGCTTACTGATTCTAAGACAGAACTGTTTTACTCTCTGTACAAAGCACTGATAAAACTGAATTAGTACTAGGTCACAGTCATAAATTATCTAAAGTGAGTGCTTGTTAGCCTTTAGTATTTTAGTATATTAAGGGTGAATTGATCTGACTCTTCATTGTTCTCTGTAAAGAGTTACATGTGTAACTAGTTTAGAAATGAAGCAAGTACCACTAGTTATAATGGTAAAAAAGAAAGAAATCTAAATCAAGCTAGAAAGTCCAAGATAATTTAATTTTGAGAATAACCTACCACACATGGAATAAATTAATTGTTGAATGTGTTACAGATATCCATATGTGGTTAAATAACTTGTTAATAATAAAAAAGTAGAATCTTAAAGTGGAGAGATGTAAGATTATTTTTAGTTCAACTTCTGCTTTATAGCTGAGCAAAAGCAACTTAATAATTAGATGGAATTACAAAACTAATGAAAATCAAAGCTGTAGTTGTTGCCTTTTACTAAATTTCAGTGAAATAGAATTGTTCAAACTGAATACTGCTTAAAGAAGACTCTGCTCTATCACTTAGTCTGCCTGTCCCACCTTTCATCTTCACAGACCTATACATTCATTCATTCAACAATTACTGAGTGCCTGCTGTGTTTTATGGCAGGCATCATCTTTGAAGAGTTTTGCTATAGAGGAAGGTAAAACATCAAGCACACTGATAGTTAAAGTGTTTCACCTTGCAGACCTCTGGGGAGAGATTGCTATGGATTTAGAAGTTGTGCTCATCTCAGGCAAAATACAGGAATTGATGGCATATGGCAAAAGGTTTTTTTCTTCACGGAAGCTAGCAAAAGGAGACAGAAAGGGAATACAAGGTGAGAGAGTTGGTTTATCACTATCCTTTCCATTCAAGATGTATTTTTCAAATAACAAGAATATATTTAGGGTTGACTGTATATAGTACTTTGGTAAATGATGGGGAAGTAATACCAAAGAGGAATAACATGGTCTCTGCCTTCTAAGAACTGACCCATTTGTTAAGATAAGACTCATTTAAAATAAGGAGAGAACTCTATCAAGCAACCTCCCTTTCTTCTATAAAATAGTTTTCTAGTCCTGGCAGTGTGTCTCAGTGGATTGAGTGTCCAAAAGGTTACCTGTTCAGTTCTCTGTCAGGACACATGCCTCGGTTGTGGGCCAGGTCTCCAGTTGGGGGAGGGTGAAAGGCAACCACACATCAATGTTTCTCTCCCTCTCTTTCTGTCTCCTTTCCCCTCTCTCTGAAAATAAACAAAATGTACAAAAAAAAAAGTTTTCTAAAGGATTTTTCAACACACAGAGATCTATACCATAATTACTCTCTCTTTCTTAAAAAAAAGCTTTGTTATGAAAGTTTTCAAATATTTATATTTGAGAAAATAGTCAAATGAACCCAACCCACCCTCACCCCTCAGATTTAGCAATGATCATCATTTTTATCATATTGGCTCGATTGATCCCTCTTTTTCCCCTTCCCTCCTTCCCTTCCTTCTGTTCTCTTTCTTTCCTCTATCATTTTAAAAGAAATTTATGACATCATGCATTTTAACTTTAAACCCTTCTGTGTTACAACATTATTTTTAATAACTGTATATTTTATCATATATGTACTATAATATATTGATAATTAACCAGTCCTCTAATGATAGGAATGTTAATTCTTATTCATTATTATAGTTTATTTCTTACAAATAATACTTCCTGGAATGTCCTTATATGCCTGTATCTTTTTAACATCTTTATGCATACATCTTTCTCACATGTGACATTATTTTGGAATAAAATTTCCTAGAAAAGAGATGGCCAAAGCAAAGAGTATGCACCTTTTAAAAATTGCTACATAATACCAAACTGATCTTCAGAAATGTTATAGTAATTCTTACTCCCATCAACAGTGTACCTGTTTATCTTTGCTGATACGAGTTTTGTCAGTGTATTAATTTTGCCAATCTCCTAGTATCATAGATGTTTTATGTCCATGTGGAAAATTATTAATAAGACTTGGGCACCTTTATTCATATTATGGACCATTTGTATTTCTTCTTTTGTGTGTTAAGGCTAATCTTTTATAAACATCACTTTCATTACTTTACTTCTTCATTCAAAAACCATAGTATCATTTTCTGTCTCTGATTTTCAGGACCCTTCATAATTGGCCCTAATTTATTTTTTTAACTTAATACTGTTCTGCAAGAGTTCTTCTACGTCAATAAAGAGTATTTCGTTATTAATATACCTCATTCTGTTCATTTTTTCTTTGATTCATTTCTGAATAACATTTTACTTTTTTTAATGTTTTACTTACTACTTTTCTTACTTTTCCCAGCCTATTAAATCCTTCAGAATCCTTATAGTCCATTATGCAATAAAGTTACCCCAAATTCTCTGGCTTTTATAAATTTTGTCTTATTTGATTTCCCACTATACCTGTTTATTGTTTCCACCACTTGATTTAGTAGCATATTGTAGACTGCTTTGTTGTGTTGTTTTATCAAACACCAACTGTGTGTGAGGCCATGAGTAAATATGTAATATTGACAGAACAGTTTCCTTATAAAGTTTATAGTGTAGTAATATGGATTTATTTCCACTTCTTTGCTTTGTTAGAGAGGCTGAACTTCTTTTCATATACCTCTGTTATATATGAAGTATGTACACATTTTTAGATACGTAGTTAGTTACATTTCCTAACTGGATTGTAAAATCATTGAGGATATACCACCATATTTTATACTTTTCTCTTCCTTACAACACTTAACTCAGTTCTGAGTATGTAGTGATTACTAAGTACATACTTGCTCTGTTAATGTAGGCCGTGGAGTCACATATATGACTGCATATTGTAGTTCAAGACCTTATAAAGTAACCGTACAGCATTTACAAGTTACTTTGCTTATCTAAGCTTGTTTCTTCATATGTTAAATACCTGGTTCATAATTTCATGTGGGTTAAATGAGATAATGTATGTAAACCATTTAGCACAATTCTTGGTTCAGAGTAATTGTTTTTTAAAACATACCTGTTATTATAATTTGTTTAACCTCCCAACATAGGAACTGCTTCATCAACCTTTTATTTCCCTAAGTTTTTTTCATCTAAACAGCTAAGCAGATGCTGCTCTGTTTACCTCAATTGTTTTGACAGTTTAGCATTTCAGTTATTTTGTCAGGTTAGTCTGTCCTTTTAATCCTCATCATAACTTACAATAAGAAATACATTTAATATTGTGTATTATGTTCATTTGCAAATACCTGAAACAAAAGTTTTATGAAATAATACTATTATTTGTGATGCACTCTTTTTTTCCTCTTCATTATACTATTTTTTTTAAAAAAGCTGGTCACAGCCATTGAAACTGATTGTATAACAAATAGTTTCAAAAACACTGGTCTAGATTTTTGGAATTGGCAAAATTTGGACTGTTACTGAACTGGAACATGTTGAAGTGTAAAAATTTTTTTACTATAATTTCCTTTTTTTTCTTTTTTTTTATTATTGTTACTCTGTTATAGTCCCAATTTTTCCCTCTTTTCCCTCTTCCACCCTGCCCATTCCCTGCTCCCACAGTCAATCCCCATACTGTTGTCCATGTCCATGGTCATTCATATGTGTTCTTTGACTGATCCCTTCCCCTTCTTTCCACCATTATTCCCCCCTTCCACTTTGGCAGCTGTCAGTCTGTTCTGTTTCCATGCCTCTGCTTCTGTTTTGCTTGTTAGTTTATTTTGTTCATTAGATTCCTCTTGTAAGTGAGATTGTATGATATTTGTCTTTCACCGACTGGCTTACTTCTCTTAGCATAATAGTTTCCAGTTCCAACCATGCTGTTGCAAAAGGTAGGAATTCCTTCTTTCTTTCTGCTGTGTAGTATTCCATTGAGTAAATGTACCAGTTTTTTGATCCACTCATTTACTGATGGGCACTTAGGCTGTTTCCAGCATTTGGCTATTGGAAATGGTCCTGCTATGAACATTGGGGTACATAGGTTCTTTTGAATTGGTGCTTCAGGATCCTTAGGGTATATTACCTGCAGTGGTATTGGTAGGTCAAAAAGCAGCTCCATTTTTAATTTTTTGAGGAAATTTCATATTGTTTTCCACAGTGGCTACATCAGTCTGCATTCCCACCAACAGTGCCACTAGGGTTTCCTTTTCTCCACAACCTGGCCAGCACTTGTTGGTTGTTGATTTGTTAATGATGGACATCTGACAGGTGTGAAGTGATATCTCATTGTGGTTTTAATTTGCATCTCTCTGATGGCTAGTGATGCTGAACATCCTTTCATATGTCTATGGGCCATCTGTGTGTCCTTCAAGTGTAAAAATTTTTAATGAAATAGAAAACAGGTAAAGTGACAGACTGGGAGCTTATTTCAATTGCACTTTTCTCTTTCTTCTCCATTAGTTATATATAGTTAGTTTACCTATTCTCAGTCTGTTTTTGCTGCTGAAGGTGGGAGTGTTTAATTGTGTATTTTCCACATATAGAATGGTATAAAATGAGGTTACTCAGCAGTTGGTGGGACAGAAATTTCTCAACCACTTTGTATGTATGTTGTTTTTCATAGGATAGAAATTGAAATACATAGATTTTAGTGTAATTCTCAAAGAGGGACTTGAAAAAGCTTTTTATTATGGAAATGTTAAACTATATTTACACATAGAAAAAATAGTATAATGAATCTTTATTGCCTAAATAAAACTTCTATAATTATCAACATTATATTAATCCCAAGAGGAATTTTTAACAAAGAACTTTTAAGGCAATAATTTCTTTTCTTAATACAGATAATGATCTGTTTTTCACAAGAGATATATCAGCCTCAGTATCCCTTGCTTTAGTACCAACAATCCACTTATTTTATATGATACTTGCAAAAAGAATAAATAATTATATGGCACAAGTCCTGAGGTCCATATAAAACACTAAACCCTCGCCATCTTACTTGAAATATTTCAACATCGTTTGCCAGTCCTCCTACTGCCTACCACTCAGTATCACCTACCTTGCTGCCATTAGACTGATCTTTTCAAAATGACTTGGGGGAAATAGAAGCTTGTTATACGTGTCCTCTCTTTAAAACCTTTGATTCTTTTTCCTCTACCTATAGAATAACATCCCAAACCATAGAGTTTTTCATTCATGATCTGGCTCCAGCCTACCTTTATAGCTTTCTCTTCCACTGTCTGTCTCGTCCCTACCACATTTAGCTTATTATTCCTAGAATACTGTTTACTTTGGACTTGTACTTATTTTTTCAAGATTCAGTTTAAACTTCTTCTTATGGATGTTTTTAACTTCCTCAGAAAAACGTATATGGTTCCTTTAATTGCTTCTGTTTGTTTTGGGGGGGTGTGTTTTGCCAATTAACTGAGTCATATTTATTAATCTATGTTTGCCTCCCTCCTCACCCTTAATTAGTGATCTGCCCCAAATATCTTAGCTTCCTAAACACTTCTTTGGTGCCCATACATAGTAGGCATCCAATGATGGTTTATTGAATGAATGTATGGATATGTTTAGAATTTGAAAATCTCCTTCCAACATGTGTGTTCTTCAGAAGTGTTTGTCTTCTTAAGACGAAAGTTTATTTTTTCATTTTGTTTTGTGTGAGTGTTATTTTTTCTCTCCCCTCCTTTGGAGACTTTTGTTAAAATTTCTAAAGAGAACCTCAGTTCCTTAATGGGAACTATACTGTGACAAAGGTAAGTAAAATCTTCTTGTAGTATACTTAACTTTTTGCTGTTATTGAAAAATATAGTCTTATGGAGCTATAAAGCAAAATGAAGTGGAATAAATTTGTACTTATAATAGCCTTAACTAATTTTTCAGCTGATGGAATGCTGTGTAAATGCCCTGGTGACATCCTTTAAAGAAACTATCTTAGCAGAATGTCAAGGCATGATCAAGCGAAATGAAACTGAAAGTAGGTAAAATAACACGTAAGGTTCTCATAATCTTTTAAGAGGGTATTTTTGAGGCAGATCTCTTTGAATAAATTGCTCTTCGTTCATTCTTTTATACATAAGTATATTTGTTAAACTGTACTTAAAGGATAAAATATTTAGCACAGTTAGAAGTACTGTAAGAAGGTTATAAACTTATATTCTTATAACCCCCCTTAGTAGTAGTGTAATGTGTACGAATGCATATGTGTATTTCAGTTTGTTCTCCAAAGTAGGACTCTTCTTTTAAAGGCTAATTTAAATGGTAAACATATGGTGTAGGGTAGAACTGGGTATTTGACTTGTATGTGGAACCTTATGGTTTTTTTAGAAAGTCATAAAACCCTCCATGTTAATCTTTATCCTCGACCCCCAAAATACGTTATAATTTAAGATTACAGAAGTGTTTTTTAAATCACTTAACTGTTTTCTTAATAAAGATATATTTGAGGGGTGGCAAATACATTACAACCAAAAAGAATATAAAAAAAATAGTCCATATCCCTACTACTCAGAGATAACCATGTCTGATATTTTGATGTATTCCTTTCCCGATTTTATTGTGTATAGTTGTAAGGTCCCATTTAATTTCTAGTTGCATTCAAAGTATGTATTTCAATTCAGTTAAGTTCATACACTTCTTAGAAGTAGTTTTGTAGTGAAAAGCAAGACGCTCATTGGAATAAATGAAATATTTGAATTTCTGTATGCCAGGCTAAGTAGAGATATATCTGATCCATTTTGCACTCCCTCGCAAAGGATTTACTTAGTAATAACCAGTTTTGTGAGGTAAGATTTTTGTGAAGGGCAAGTGGTATAACATGTGAAAATATTTTTGAATGCTGAAAAATTCTGTATAAATACAGCTTTACATTATGTCTAATATACTTTTATTTTATAATCATTACTCTGAATAATCTGATGACATGAGTTATTTTGCTCCTTATTGATATGGTTGTGGATTCAATATTATATCTACCTCATAAAATATGCTAATGTTCTGTATAAATTTTGTACTTCCTAAAATAAAAAATATTCCATGTGTTGACAGTCATACGACTCACCTTTTTATTTTTTTATTTTAATTGTTGTTCAAGTACAGTTTTTTGCCTTTTACCCCCAGCCCTCCCCACCTCCCTCCCATTTCCACCGCCTCCCCTTGTTATTGTCCATGTATCCTTTATATTTGTTCCTGCAAACCCTTCCCCTTTTCCCCTGAAATTCCCTCTGCTGTCCCCTCTGGTCACTGTCAGCCTGTTCTCAATTTCAGTGTCTTTGGTTATATTTTGCTTGTTTGTTTGTTTTGTTGATTAGGT
>CM052543.1:68137310-68177237 GCA_028533065.1 Trachops cirrhosus
AAGATACGAAGAATAAGTAGCAATGAAGGTAGATAGAAAATAGACAGGGGGAGGGCAAGAATAGTATGGGACATGTAGAAGCTAAAGAACTTATGACACATGGACTGAAGTAAAGCGGGGAAATGTGGGTGGGAGAGGGTGTTCAGGGTGGAGGGGAATGAAGGGGGGATAATAGGACAACTGTAATAACATAATCAATGAAATATATTTAAAAAAAAAGAACACTTTTGTCCATGTCCATGAGTCCTTTTTCTTTTATGCTCAATCCCTTCATCCCTCTAACCCCCTATCCCAGAGCTGTCAGCTTGTCCTCTATCTATGAGTCTGTCTCTATTTTATTTGTTAGTTCAATTTGTTCATGAAGGCCCTCTATTCTATTCCATTGATTTATTTGGGTGTCCTTAGGCCATTACTACTTAGTCATGATTAATATAGTTTTGTAGTAACTCTTGAGGTCAGGTAGTATAATTTTGTTCTTTTTTTGCATGAGTGCTGTTGCTATTCTAGTATTTGCTAGTACTTACAAATGTGCTTGATTTTTGTATATTTATCTTATCTCCTGTTACCATGTTAAAGTTACAGTAGTTGTTTTGTGGGTTTCTTAAGATTTCCTATGTGTCAGTCATGTAATCTGTGTATAAAGATAATTTTACTCCTTCCTTTCTGAAAATTAGATCACTTATTTTTTTTCTTAACTTGATGTACTGGCCACGATCATAAGTACAATGTTGAATGAAAGTACTGAGAATAGGCATTCTTGCCTTTTTTGGCAAGCTAAAGAGGAAATCCTTTAATATTTCAACATTAAGTACAAAGTTAGTGGAGGGTTTTCATAGATGTCCTTCATTAGATTGCTTTTTATTCCTAATTTGCTCAAAGTTTCTATAATGGGTGTTAACATTCATTAAATGCTTTTTCTGTTTTGAAATGATCATAAGGTTTTTCTTCCTTACTCTTTTGATATGGTGAAATACAGTGGTTTGGAAAAAAACTGTGAGAGATCCAAGATAGTGGCAGAGTAGGTGGAAGCTACACTAAACAACTCCGAGGACCAAACTGGAATTACAACTAAATTATAGAAAAATCATCCTGAATAGCAAACTGAAGACTAGCTGGAGAGAAGCCTTATAACCAAGAACAGACAGAAGAAGCCACATTGAGTCTCAGCACTCCCCTCCATTCAGCATCAGTCTGGGGAAAGCAGTAGCTCCACTGAGTGGAATCCCTCTCACCCCAACTGTGGAGTTTAAGCCCTGCTGAGGTATACACCTGGAAGATCTCTCAAGGACTAACTCTAATAGGCAGCCTGCAGGCAGAGGTGATCTCTGGATGGTTTGAGACCTTTGCTAACTTGACCCCAGATGTGGTGCTAGTAAAAACTGGCCTTGGTGTGCAGCTTGGTCCTTTCCACATGCACCCAGGCCTAGCAGAGGCAGACATAAACTGTGGATCACTGATAACTCCAAACAGGTTGCCCAGGGCCAATCACAGGCTACATTTGACATAGTTCTGCACCAGAGTCCCTCTGAAGATCCGTAGAATCAACATATACAGAACAGGATCCATTAAGCTTCACAAGAGGCATAGCCACAGGGAGATCTCGGCAGGCACCAAAACATTCTCGGGCGAATTCTGCTTTGTATGATCAGCACCTGCACAGCAGCTTGCACACTGTGTTGGGGTTTGAGCCTCACAGCCAGCCAGCCTGAGGGTTGATCCCATGCATGAATGGGCCATGAGCAATCAAGACTCAATTACAATAGGAAAGCCCATATAACATTCACAAAGGCCATTCCTAGAGCACCCAGCTCAGGTGATCAGGAAGAATGTGTCAGTGGGTCCCACTGAACACCCAGTACATAAGGTCACTGTAAGAAGAATGGAAATCATAGCATATCTGCCTAATTCATAGAAACAAACATGAAGAGGCAGCCAAAATGTGGAGACAAAGGAACAAGTCCCAAATGAAAGAATAGGACAACTCTCCAGAAGAAGAGCTAAATGAAATGGAAGGAAGCAAGTTAGCAGATACAAAGTGGAAAGTAATGATTATAAGGATGTTCAACAGCATGAAAAAGGTCATAGAAAACATAAAAAAAGACTAGTCAGAAATGAAGAATACAATATCTAAAATAAAGAATACACTGGAGGGAATAAATAGTTTAGATGAAGCAGAGACTCAAATCAGCAATTTCAAAGGCAAGATAGAAAAAGACACCCGATCAGAGCAGTGGAAACAAAAAAGAATTAAAAAAAAATAGGATAGTTTGAGGGAGCTTTGGGGTAACATAGAACATAACAACATCTGCATCATAGGGGTACTAGAAGAAGAGAAAAAGCAAGGGATTGAGATTCTGTTTGAAGAAATAACAACCACAAACATCCCTAACCTAGTAAGGAAAAAGACACACAAATCCAGGAAGCAGAAAGAGTCCCAAACAAGTTAGACCCAAAGAGGCCCATACCAAAGCACATCATAATTAAAATGGCAAAACTTAGCCCTGGCTGGTGTGCCTCAGTGGACTGAGTGCCAGCCTAGAAAACAGAAACGTTGCCAGTTGGATTCCCAGTCAAGTTTGCAGACTAGGTCCCCATTTCAGGGTAAGTGAGAGGCAGCTGATGGATAGATGTTTCTTTTGCACATTCATGTTTCTCTCCTCCTTCTCCCTCACTGCCCCCCTCTCTAAAAGTAAAAATAAGTAGCCCTAGCCGGTTGTGGTACAGTGGATTACGTGCCGGCCTGCAAAAGAAAGGGTTGCCCATTCGATTCCCAGTCTACGGCACATGCCTGGTTGTGGGCCAGGTCCCCAGTAGGGGGCATGCGAGGTGCCACCACACATTGATGTTTCTCTCCCTTTCTTTCTCCCTCCCATCCCCTCCTTAAAAATAAATAAATAAATAATAAAATCTGGAAAAATTATTAAAATGGCATAGCTTAAAGACAAGGAGAGAATCTTAAGAGCTACAAGAGAAAAGCAGTTAGTTACCTACAAGGGAGCTCCCATAAAACTGTCAGCTGATTTCTTAACACAAGGATTTAGGACAGAAGAGATTAGCATGAAATATTCAAAATAATGAAAAATAACAACTGACAACCAAGGCTATTTTACCTAGCATGGCTTTCATTTAAAATTGAAGGAGAAATAAATATTCTCAGACAAGAAAAAGCTAAAGGAGTTCATCACCACCAAACCAGTATTACAAGAAATGTTAAAAGGCTTGCTTTAGGAAGAAGAGGAGGGATAATAAACCAGAAACAAACAGGAAGGAACATAATTTAAAAAGAAAATGGCAATAGAGACATACTAATCAATAATCACTTTAACTGTAAATTGCTTAAATACTCCAATCAAAAGACATAGGGTAGCTGAATGGATGAGAAAACAAGACCAATATACAAGGTCTGTCTGGAAGGTATCCAGGCATGTAATATGAAAAATAGAGACATTTATTGAAGAAGGTAAAAGATCAAAAAAACATTGTACATAGGACAATGACGCCTCAGTCTCCTTCACCGTAGGAAACTTGGTACCTCACAGTTCTCCTAATTTCCATTTGCTGCCCCATTATATTTTCCTGACTCTCCTCAGTGGTCTTAAATCTCTTCCCTTTCAAAGGTGATTTTAGTTTTGGGAAAAGGCAGAAGTCACAGGATGGGCTGCAGGGGAATGAGTCACATGGGTAATTTGATGTTTAGCCAAAAAACTCTACACAGGACGTGATGCATGAGCAGTCACTAGTTGGCCAAAGCTGTGTGGGCTTCTGAATCACCTGAATAGTAACCACACAGGGATGTTTAAGCTTAATGCAGAATTTGATTCATATTCATTGCTCTACTTGCTCAGTCATTTTTAATGTGACAGCCTCATGTACACATGCTAACTCAATGGCATCTACCACTCCCACTGACTAGTGCAGTGAAGTCATCATTGTTCACACATGCGCATTCCAGTCCACTCTCCTTGGCCGCCAGGTTACGTCAATGTCGCACAAACCATTCTCATTATGTTATCAATGGATGGACTTTTTCTGGACAGACCTGGTATATGCTGTCTTCAGGAGACCAACCTCAGAATGAAACATACAGACTGAAAGTGAATCAGTGGTAAAAGATATTTGATGGAGAGAAAAATGGAGAAAATGGAGAGCAAATGGAGAGAAAAAAAAAAGAGGAGTAGTAATACTTGTATCTGACAGAATAGACTTTACAATCAAGGCTATAGTACAAGACAAAGGGGGACGCTACATAATGATAAAGGGAACAGCCCAACAAGAGGATATAACCTTTGTAAACATTTATGCACCCAACATAGGAGCAACTAAAGATGTGTAGTAAATCTTTTTGGAAATAAATGGAGAGATTGATAGTAATAGAGATATAACAGCGGATTGTAACAGCCCATTGACATCAATGGATAGAGCTTCCAGACAGAAAATCAACAGGACATGGTAGGTTTAAATGACACACTGGATCAAATGGGTTTCATTGGTAAGTTCAGAGTATTTCACCCCAAAGCTGAAGAATATATAGTCTTTTCAAGTGCATATGAAATATTTTCTAGAACAGACCACCTGTTAGGACACAAAACAAATCTCAATAAATTTAAGAAGATTGAAATTATATCAAGAAAGCCATCCCATTCACCAATTTTGTGAATTGCTTTAAAAAGAACAATATACCTGGGAATAAAATTAACCAAAAATTTAAAAGACCTGTGCTCAGCAAATTATAAGACACTGGAGAAGGAAACTGAGGAAAATACAAATAAGTGGAAGCATATACAGTGTTCATGAATAGGAAGAATTAACATCATTAAAATGTCCATGCTACTGAAAACATTCTACAGATTCAATGCAATTCCTATCAAGACACCAATGGCTTATTTCACAGAACTACAACAGAGATTTCAAAAATTTATGTAGAACCACAAAAGACCCTGAATAAGTACAGTCTCCTTGAGAAAGAACACAGTTGGAAGAATCATGCTACCTAATGTCAAACTATACCACAAGGCTATAGTAACAAAAACAGCATTGTACTGGCATAAAAAGTGAAATATAGATTAATGGAACAGAATAGATAGCCTAGAAATAAATTCACAATTTTGTAGTCACTTAATACTTGACAAAGGAGGCAAAATCATACAATGGGCTAAAAATAGTCTATTTTATATATTGTGTTGGGAAAATTGGACAGATAAGTACAAAATACGAAATAAGGCCAACTTCTTGCACCATATATAAGAATAAACTCAAAATGGAATAAAGACTTAAATGTTAGTCTCAAAACCATAAAATTACTAGAAGAAAACATAGGCAGTAAAATCTCAGATATTTCTCCTAGAAATGTTTTTTTTTCTGATATATCACCTCAGGCAAGGAAACAAAAGAAAAAATAAACAGATGGGACTACATGAACTATAATATTTTCATGCACAGCAAATAAAACCATCAACAAAATGAAAAGAGAACCCATTGAATGGTAGAACATATTTGCCAATATATCTGAAAAAGGGTTAATATCCAAAACTTATAAGGAACTTGTAGAACTCAACCTCAGAAAAAACCCAGACAATGCAATTTAAAAAACAGGCAAAGGACCTGAATATACACTTCCCTGAAGAGTATATACAGATGGTGAATAGACATATGAAAAGATGCTCAATGTCAGTAGTCATCAGAGGTGCAAATTAAAATCACAATGAGATACCACCTCACACCTGCCAGAATGGCTATCATCAGTAAATCAACACACAGCAACTGTTGGCAAGGATGTGAAGAGAGGGGAACCTTTGTGCACTTTGGGTGGGAATGCAGATTTGTGTAGCCCCTGTGGAAAGCAGTATGGAATTACCTCAAATAATTAAAAATGGAACTGCATTATGACCCAGGAATTATACTTTTTGGAATTTATTTGAAGAAATCTGAAACACTAATTTGATATAATATATGCAGTCCTATGTTCATTGCATCATTATTTACAATAGCCCAGTTTTGCAAGCAACCCAGATATCCATCAGCAGTTGAGTGGGCAAAACGCCAATGGTACTTTTACACAATGGAATACTACTTGGCCATGAAAAAGAAAATTTCCTCTTTGTGATAGCATGGATAGACCTGGAGAACATTATGTTAAGTAAAATAAGCATGTTAGAGAAAGGCAAGTACCATATGATTTCACTTATATGTGGAATCTAATGAACAAAGTAAACTCACAAGGAAATTGAGCCAAAAAGAAGGAAAAAAGAGAAAGAACTCATGGACACTGACAACAGTATGGTGATTACAGGGGCAGGTGGTGGGTGGAAGTGAAGAGTGTATGAAGGGAATAAATGGAAAAATAAAAGAAAAAATAAAAGATATGTATAGCCATTAATTTTTAAAAAATTATGTTTCAATTTCTGGGTAAACTCTATTTGGTCATGATGCATTGCTTTTTTTTTAAGTATTCCTAAATTCAATTCACTAATTTTTTTGAGGTGATTATAGATTTATAGAAAGTTGCAAAAATTCACTAATGTTTTTTAAATTATTTTTTGTCTATGTTTACGAAGGATTTATCTCTTTGTGCTATTTGTACAATTTTCATTTTTGTGATTGTTTTTCATTTTCTGGTATCAGGATTATGCTGGCATCATAAAATGGATTGGGAGTTAGTCCCTCCTTTGTATGTTTTAAAAGTATTAGTGTAATTACTATAACTTATTTCTTATAGGTTTGATAGAATTAATAATTACAACCATCTGGGCCTTGAGTTTTCTTTAAGGGCAGATTTTGATCACCCATGCAATTTTGGAATAGATGCAAGGCTCTTCGGATTTTCTGTTTAATCTAGTTTTAGTTTTGGTAAGTTACATTTTGCAAGAAATCTGTTTATTTCTAAGTTGTCAAGTGTACGTACATGAAGTTGTAAGTACTCTTTATTATTTTCTCTTTGGAAATACATTAAAACTTTTTCTGAAAACTATTTGAGAAAAAGTTGTTCCTCATTCCTAATACACTAGAGTATATTTTTAGAAATATAGTTACAACTAGCAAAATCAAGAAATTGGGAGTTCTGGCAAAGATGGAAGCATAGGTAGGAATGCTTCACTTCCTCGCACAACCAAAAGAAGGATAACAACCAATTTAAAAATAAAACACAACCAGAAATGCCCAAAAATGAAACTGCATTGAACTCCGATATCCAAGGACTTAAAAAACATTCATCCAGATGGATAGGAGGGGTAGATGTGTCTCGCTCATCCAGCTGGGTGGAGAGGACACACAGCAAGGCAGTGGACCGCGCAGGTGAAGCAGGGCTAGTGGACCAGGCTGTTCTACATTCACATGTGCATAAGCCAGGAGGAACAACTGGGAAGCAAGACAGACTGCAAAAGGTAGGGTTTTGCAGGGTTTCAGTGTAGGAAACTAAAGACTCAAAACCTCTGGCTGTTAAAGCCTGTGGGGGTTGCAAAGGCAGGAGAAACTCCCAGTCTCACAGGAGAATCCATTAGAGAGGTCCATGGGGTCCTAGAATGTACACAAATCCACCGACCTGGGAATCAGCACCTGAAAGGGCACAGTCTGCCTGTGGGAAGCGAGGGAAGTGATGGAAAGTGGGGTGAGAGCCCAGCAAGCAGCATTGTTTCCTCTCCAACCCCTTCTCCACAGACAGCGCCACTATGCAGCAAACAGGGTTGCCCTGTCCTAGAAAATACTTAAGGCTCCACCCCTTACAATGTAAAAGGAACACCAGGACAAAGAAATATGGCCTAAGTGAAAGAACAGATCAAAACTCCAGAAAAAGAACTAAACAACGAGGAGATAGACAACCTATCAGATTCAGGGTTCAAAACACTGTTAATCAGGATGCTCCAGAAATGATTGAGTTTGGTTGCAAAATGAAGGAAGAAATGAAGACTATGCGAAGTGAAATAAAGGAAAATATACAGGGAACCAATAGTGAAGGGAAGGAAACCGGGACTGAAATCAACATGTTGGAACAAAAGGAGGAAATAAACATCCAACCAGAACAGAATGAAGAAACAAGAATTCAAAAAAAGGAGGAGGGGCTTAGGAATCTCCAGGACAACCTTAAACATTCCAACATCCAAATCATAGGGTTGCCGGAAGTATGAGAGGAAGAGCAACAAATTGAAAACTTATTTGAAAAAATAATGGAGAACTTCCCCAATCTGGCAAAGGAAATAGACTTCTAGGAAGCCCAGGAAGTTCTGAGAGTCCCAAAGAAATTGGATCCAAGAAGAAACACACCAAGGCACATCAAAATTAAGTTACCCAAGATGAAAGATAAGGAGAGAATCTTATAAGCAGCAAGAGGAAAGAAGAACGTTACCTACAAAGGAGTTCCCATCAGACTGTCAGCTGATTTCTCAAAAGGAACCTTGCAGGCAAGAAGGGGCTGGAAAGAACTATTCCAAGTCATGAAAGGCAAGGACCTACATCCAAGATTGCTCTATCCAGCAAAGCTATCATTTAGAATGGAAGGGCAGATAAAGTGCTTCCCAGATAAGGTCAAGTTAAAGGAGTTCATCACCAAGCCATTTTAGATGAAATATTAAAGCAACTTAGAAAAAGAAGAAGAGGAAAACTAGGAACATTAAAATAACAACTCACAACTATCAACAACTGAACCTAAAAAGAAAAGAAAAACAAACTAAGCAAACAACTAGAACAGGAACAGAATCACAGAAATGGAGATTACATGGAAGGTTATCAGCAAGGACAGGGTGAGGGGAGAATGGGAGAAAGGTACAGGGAATAAGAAGCATCCCATATTTTTGGACTATTAAGACGCACCCCTCCCAATTTGGGAGGAATAATAGTTGTTAATGCTGCTGTTGAGTTCTGTTTACATTCACATTTGTGAAATATTATTTATGTTATTAAATATTTTACCACATGTTTTGCTGCAAAAAATTTTTTCCTGTTTTCCTCTAAAACCTAGGTGCATCTTATGGTCCAAAAAATACAGGTTGGTAGGTACAAAAGAGACAGGACGTGGTTAAGAATAGTATGGGAAATGGAGAAGCTAAAGAACTTACATGTATGACCCATGGACATGAACTAATGGAGGGGATCCTGATGGGAGTGGGAGTGCAGGGTAGAGGGGAATAAGAGGGAAGAAAAAATTGGGATAACTGTAATAGCATAATAAATAAAATATACTTAAAAAATCAAGAAATTGACTTTGGTGTATCATATTATCTATTCAGATCCTATTAAATTTCATTGATGACTATATAATGTATTTGTTAGTAGGAAAAGTATCTAGTACAGAATCACGTGTTGCATTTAGTTATTGTATTTTTTTGGTTCTATTTGGTCTGGAAGCATATCTCACAGTTTCTTTGATTCTCATGACCTTTGAAGATGATAGACTGGGTATTTTGTAGAATATCCCTTAGTTTGAGTTAATCTGGTGTTTTCTTGTAGTTATATTCAGGTTTGTATTTTCATCAGAAGTGAAATTTTGTTCTTCTCATTGCATCTTTTCCGAGGGTACATGATTTTTATTTGTCCCATTGCAGTTCTTATTTAGTTTAGTCACTTAAGTTCGTGCCTGTCAGACTTCTCTCCTCTGCTGCAAAGTTATTCTTTTTTCTCTTCGTAATTATTTTGTGACTGGTACTTTAAAACTATGTAAAGATCCTGTTGCTCATTTAGATTCCCAGTTTACACATTGATTATCACATCAGTATGCACTCATGGTTTTCTATTTTAATCATAGAGTTATAATTTACTGTCATTTGATTTTCAAATTTTTGTGGAATAAAATTAGTATTATTAGCTGATCTAATCAGAACATGGGTGTTGTGGCTATTGGAAGTGGTAGAAGTAATGTTTTAGAAAAATAAAACTGCTAGTAGTATCCAGTTATTTTGTAGACTCACTTCTGAGGAGAAATAGTGTAGTTTGTGATGGACCAATGCTTTCAATGAGAAAAACTAGAAAAATCAGGTAAATTTAGAAAATAGTAATTTTAATATTACCAAAGAGCTATAGAAACAAGTAGGACAAAAGGCTGGAAACTTATAGAAATGAGAGAGAACCTTTCAGACCTTAAGGGAGGATTTGTAGTTATGTTTCTCTGAAAAGATGCAGCTGAGATTTGCGTTTACCTCAGGCTGAGCTTTACTGCTGGCAAACAGTAGAGCTTTTGGTGGTCACTCAGGACTGGGATGATAAAACCCTCTAGGCACTTAATTGAAGGCCCAGGAGGGACATTCCTTGCATTCAGTGGCTAACCAGAGGTGGATTGATTGAAACAACTGAGTTTCTGATTAGATTAAAGTTATCAGACTCTTTCATAGTAGAAGAAAGGATGAACCACTCTTAAATTTTATTTTTCAGTTCCAGTTTACATTTAATATCATCTTGTACTAATCTCAAGTGTAGAGCAGAGTGTTTAAACAGTCATATATTTTACAAAGTGATCCGCTCTTTATTTCTGGTACCCACTTGGCACCATACATAGCTGTTACAATATTGTTGACCATATTCCCTATGATATACTTTACATCCTCGTGACTATTTTGTAACAACTAATTTGTAGTTCTTTTTTTTTAAGATTATGTATTTATTTTTAGGAAGAGGGGGAGGGAGAGAAAGATCAATGTGCAAGAAATCCATCCATTGGGTGGCTCTGGTACATTTCCAGTTGGGGACCTGACCCGCAACCCAGGCATGTGCCCTGACTGGGCATTGAACCTGTGACCTTTTGGTTGATAGGCCGGCACTCAGTCCACTGAGCCACACCAGCCAGGGCCCAATTTATAGTTCTTATTCCCTCTGTGTTTTTCAGTGAAACTCCTAATGCCTCTCCCCTCTGGCAGCCATCTGTCTGCTCTCTGTAACTATGAGTCTGTTTCAATTTTGTGTGTTCATTTATTTTGTTCTTTAGACTACATATAAGTGAAATCATATGGTATTTGCCTTTCTCTGACTTATTTCACTTGGCATAATACTCTCTAGGTCCACCATTCTTTTTTTTTTTAATGAGTTTTATTTATTTTATTTTTAGACAGAGGGGAAGGGCGGGAGGGTGAAAAAGAGGGAGAGAAACATCAATATGTCATTGCCTCACACACACCCTCTACTGGGGACCTGGCCCACAACCCAGGCATGTGCCCTGAGGGGGAACTGAACTGGCAACCCTTTGGTTTGCAGGCCCGAACTCAATCCACTGAGCCACACCAGCCAGTCAACCCTTCTTTTGTATGACCAAGTAATATTTCATTGTATATATGCACCCCTTTTTTATCTTCTCGTTTATTAATTGGCACTTGGGTTGCTTCCATATCTTGGCTATTAAAAAATAATGCTGCAATAAACATAGGGGTGCATCTCTTCTTTCAAATTAGTGTTTTGGGTATCTTCAGGTGTATTCCAAGAGTGAAATCACTGAGTCATAAGGCAGTTTAATTTTTAATTTTTTGAGGAAACTCCACTCTGTTTTCCATAGTGGTTGCACCAGTCTGCATTCACATCCACAGTACATGAGGGTTCCCTTTTCTCCACATCCTTACCAACACTTGTTTGTTGATTTATTGATGATAGTCCTTATAGGTGTGAGGTAAAGAGGGTGAGCCTGCTCTTAATGGAAGATAACATCATCTGGTGCCTCTGTGATTCTCTTATGTGTAGAGCCCAGTATTCAGTCTGACATTACCAGTCCTGTGAAGACAGAGCAGTGTGTGATCAACTAAGAGAAAAATCATTTTAGAAGCAGACCCTCAGATTATTCCAGTATTGGAGTTAGCATGTAAGTAGTTTAAAATAATTAAGATCAGTAGCTTAACCACTCATACACACTAGGATAGCTAAAATTAAAAAGTAGTTAAAAGAAAAGGGTGCTAGCAAGTGTTGGTGCGGATGTGGAGACATTGTAATCATACACAGGTGATGTGCAGCTACTTTGGAAACAGTTTGATAGTTCCTCAACAAGTGAAATGCAGCCATGTGAGGAATATGACACTGAGAACAAAAAAGGAAGTCCCTTGTCCCTGCCAAAACCAAAGCCAAAGCAAATGCTTTGAAGGCAAAGAAAGCAGTGTTGATAGACATTCACAGCCACAAAAAAAGATCTGCATGTCATCCACTTTCAACAGCTGAAGACACTGGCTCTGAAAGCATCCTGAATGTCCCTGGAAGAGCACCCCCAGGAGAAGTAAGCTTGACCACTATGCTATCATCAGATTCCCTCTGACTGCTGAGTCAGCCATGCAGAAGATAGAAGACAACAATATACTTGGGTTCACTGCGCACTTTAGGCAAACAAGCCCCAGATCAAGCACAATGTGAAGAAGCTCAGTGACATTGGGTGGCTCAGTGACAAGGTCAACACTCTGATCAGACCTGATGGAGAGCAGAAGGCATATGTTCTACTGGTTCCTATGAGGCTTTGGATGTTGCCAATAAATATTGGGATCATCTACACTGAGTGCAGCTGGCTAATTCTAAATATAAATATTTAACACTGTAAAAAAAAGTTAAATGTTGAGTTACCATATGACATAGCAGTTCCACTTTTGGGTATATACCCAAGATAAATGAAAATATACATCCACTCAAAAACCTGTACTTAGTATGAATATTTATGTCAGTATCATAATAGTCAAAAAGTAGAAACAACCCAGATGCCTTTTATCTGATGAATAGATAGCAAAAGATGATGTATCCCCTTCCTGGCTGGGTGGCTCAGCTGGTTGGAATGTTGTCCCTATACGTCAAAGTTTTGGGTTCCATCCCTGATTAGGGAATGTGCAGGAGTCAACCAGTGAATGCATAAGTAAGTAGAACAATGGACTGATGTTTCTATCTCCTTTTCTCCCTTCCTCTCTCTAAAAATCAATTTAAAAAGAAAAAAAGAGGATGTATCCCTGCAACAAAATATTATTCAGCCATAAGAAGGAATGAAATTCTGATATATGCTGTAACATGAATGAAACCTTGAGAATATTCAAAAATAGGAAAAATGCTTAATCTTTTTTTTAAAGATTTTATTTGTTTCTTAGAGAGAGAAGGAAAGGAGAGAAAAAAAGAGAGAAACATCAGTATGTAAGAAATACATCAGTGGTTTGTCTCTTGCACACCCTCAACCGGGGACCTGGCCCACAACCCAGGCATGTACCCTGACTGGCAGTCAAATGGCAACCTTTTAGTTCACAGGCCAGCACTCAGTCCTCTGAGCCACATCATCCAAGGCGCTTAATATTATTTTTACCACAATAAAAAGATAAATATTTTTCAAAAGGAATGAACTACTAACACATGCTATGATATAGATGAATCTTAAAAACATTATGCTAAGTAAAAGAAGTCATTCACAAAAGGCCACATATTGTATAATTCTGTCCATATGAGATGTCCAGAATAAGGAAATCCACAGAGACACAAAGTGCTGATTTTTTTGTAGTCAGAGGTTGTGAGGAAGGGATAGGTGCAGGATGGGATTTAAGTGCTGCCAAGTATGGGTTTTCTTTTTGGAGTAATGAAAATGTTTGAAAATTTTATTATGATGATGGTTCCACAGCCTTGAGAATATACTTAAAAGACATTGAATTGCACATTTTAAGTGGATGAATTTTATAGTTATGTGGGTTACATTTCAATAATAATTTTACATAGATAATAAGTATTAATATTAATGAACAAATAAGGTGGAAATGTTTACCTGAGAAAAGGTAAAAATATAACAATAATTAGAATCATAAAAAATAGAAAGGGGAACATAAGCAGTAATTGAGCGATTGACCATAATTTTCCAAAACTGTTAAACGTACCAACTCTTAGATCCAAACATCTCTTTAATCCTGTGCAGGATAGATACAAATGGGTACTTCATAGTTTTAAAAAAAACAACAGCTAAAGACAAAAAAAGCTAAAACAGCCAGAGGGGGAGAATGACATACCTACCTTCAAAGTAACAACAGTAACAGATTGACAGCTGTCTTCTCAACAGGTTGAATAGGAGGAAGGGAGATAGACCACTGCAGTTACTGCAGTCGTTCACACAGGAGCTAGTCATTGGCAGTGTGAATAGATTGAACGATGTGAATAGATTCTTGTGAAGTAAGTGGTCTTCAGACTGGCGTATTGAGAGATATAGAAAGAAGAGTATGTCAGTGTGTGGATACTTTTAAGGAAATCAGTTTCTAAATCTTCAACTCAAACATCTGTTCTTTTTCTAAAATTGAGCTCTCTGGTGGAAGTATCATTGCAATTTCTCCTCATTTCTCTTTTCTACAACTACTCTTTTATTAAAAAAGATTTTATTTATTCTTTTTTAGAGAGAGGGGATGGGAAGGAAGAGAGGGAAACATCAATGTGTGATTGCCTCTTGCGCACCCCCTACTGGGAATCAAACCTGCAACACTGTGGTTCGCAGGCCCGCACTCAATTACTGAGCCACACCAGCCAGGGCCTTCCTGCAGTTCTTACTTTGCAAAGAAAAGCATACCTCCCTTCATTCTTACTATGGCATATTACATTCTAATTTAAAAAGCCTCCAAATTGCATAAGAAAGGAGTATTTTGAAACATTGGTATTGATGTACAGAAAGTGAATTTCAGTGACTAGTTGTCAGATTCTTCTGTAAGTCAAATGGTTTTCAGTTCTTTGGTTTCAACACAATGGCTAATTTGCTGCATTATTAAAAATAACTTTTTTGTTAGATCATCATGTATTTTTTTAGCAAGTAACTCAATTGAGTACCATACTAAGAAAAACTTATTGTAGTTCTACCTGTTTATGAGTAAGATTTTTGAGGGCAAAGACATAAATTTATAAAAATAAAAGTAGAAACACAGTTGTGATTCCTGGATTCATAATTGGAAGGGGAAAAAGCCTCATCCCCCTCATTAAGAGTTGACACAGTAAAATATTTCATATTTATATGTTTTATATACATCCTATAATTATGTTGTTTTTAGTGGGGTGTATACTTACAATAATTTGGATAACTCAATTCTGGTAAAATAACACTTGGATTTTATATACACAAGAAATTTTAAAATCTTGAATGTACATAACATAATTTAAAGAAGTAGAATGAAAAGAAATGCAAAACTTTCAATCATAAAGGTAAAATACACTGGTTTTAAAATTTTGTTGAGAAAGTAAAAGATACAAGTTCTTAATTGCAGTTTTTTTAAATGGATGATAATATCACATCACTGTGGGATTTAGTTTACACAGGAAACATTTCAGAGTGAAGGGACAATTTGATGTTAACATTAGTAATGAAAAGTTTAGATGTTAACTTACATGTGCAGATTTACACAATGCAATACACAGATGATGTATTATAGAATTGTACATTTAAAACAATTTTGTTAACCAGTGTTACCCCAATAAATTTATTAATATTTTTAAATTTAAAAGTATTTTAGCAACTGTATGAATAAAATCTAAAAATCATTGGTAAGGCCATTGCTAGAGTGAGGCAAGGGGGCACCTAGGGTACAAAATTTAAGTTCTCATTCTAAGAGAACCTAAGAGTGAGTGCCTCCTTAAATTGCATGCCTGAAGTGTCTTTTTGCTCCCCCTAGTCTCAACTCTGATCACTGGATTACTACAACATAAGGAATTTGTGGAAAATTTGGCTCCAGAAAAAATATTTGCAGATATCAATCATTTCTTATTTGTTTTTTAGGGTAGGATTAAAAACTCAGCCTGAATCAAAATGCCCTGAGCTGCTTGCCAATTACTGTGACATGTTGCTAAGGAAAACACCATTGAGCAAAAAACTAACCTCTGAAGAGATTGAAGCAAAACTTAAAGAAGTGGTACATTTTTTTTTTATTTCAGGATTTTTAATGACCTTACTTTGAATCTGTGTTTTGCTTATAAGATGTACGTGGTAGCATCAATTTTTTAAAATGTGTACCTGTAAGCAACTGATAAGAAATTTTACAGTACAAGATGTTGATAGGGTAGTCTTTTTTCTTCCTGAAAATTTTTATTCTATAGCTTCCAGAAAGGGCAATAGCATTTAATTCTTCCCCTTTGTTGATTCTTTTTACATAATTAAATTATAGCACCTGTTACAGGTAAAAAAAAAAAAATAGGTGAGGGGAATCATGCTGATGGTAATGGGATAATTGTTGAGAGACAGGGAGTTTTTCTCTTCTTTTTGTGAATCCGAAATAGGTAATTAGGAATTAGTGTTAATAAATAATTGCTTTTATTTTTGTTTTTTTCCTGGTTGTTAGTGTAATGTAATATAAGCCCAGGAACACAAGGAGGAAAATAATAAGTAAAGATATAGAGAGAGTATAAGCAAAATAGCCTAAAGACATTAGTGTAAGAAAAAAAGTGAAGATCTGTAAAAGAGAATATTGGGAAGAACCATTGCTTTTCATGTAAAGTTTATTTTTTATCATCATGTAAAGTTTTATCACATTTATAAAAAATTTCAAAAATTGATGTTTATGGGATTTAAAGGTTGTTTGGTTATTGTCTCAAATGTACTAATTTGTGAGGTAGTATATCAGGACTGATTATTTTTCAGAGATGAGCAGTTAGTTGGCCTCTCTCTATATATGCTTATATAAATTTCTTAATTTTGACAACTGGGAGATATAGAAAGGTCTAAATGAAAGAAATGGCTAAGCATTTATATGAATTGACAGCAACTTTGTTTTCTATACAGCTCTTGGTACTCAAATACGTGCAAAACAAAGATGTTTTTATGAGATATCACAAAGCTCATTTGACACGACGTCTTATATTAGACATCTCTGCTGACAGTGAAATTGAGGAGAATATGGTAGAATGGCTAAGAGTAAGTAATTTTTTGTTAATATTTATTCTTAATATAGCACATGGTTCATGTGTGTGGTTAAGTGATGCATTTTGGTGTGCTATCTTTAATGTCAAAGAAATAGGGAACATTTTATCAGCATATAAATCAATTTATTAAAAATGTGGTATCTAATTAAGTATATTTAAAGACTTTTAGTGAAGTACCTTCACTCTCGGTGGGACTGACCTTATTAAATAATGCTCCAGGACAAATCATTTCATTTTTACGGTGTTTTCTGTACTAAATACTTAACTATTGATATGTTTGTAAATACTTTTGTGTAGCAGAAAGAACCGGTAGGTAAATAATGATGACCTATTTGGGGCATTCATAACTAATTTTGACTAAATTCCTCTATCAAAATGTTTTTGTCTGTTCCTTTCAGTTCATTTTCATGGAATTTGAGTTATATTAAAATGGGTTTTTTATTTTTATATATGGTATTACATGTTGTATTACTAGATATAACAAATTTACATATAAGAATTATATAGATTGTTATATATGAGGGGGTACCCAATAAAATCCAGAGTTTATTTATTAAAAAATTATGTACTTACATGTTTAAACTTCATTCACCTTCAATGTGCTCTTCATTTGATGCAATATTTTCTACTGCTCAAAGCAGTTTTTGAATCAACAGTTTTGATGCCTTTAAGTCTTTCTGCTGTTTTTTGTTTCACCTCTTCTACATTGGCAAAACATTTCCCTTCGTGGAATTTTTTCATCCAGGGAAACAAAAAACAGTTGTTCCGGTGAGATCTTGAATAGGGAGGGTGGGCACAGAGGTCATACTGTTTTTGGTCAAAAACTGCTGAGCACTCGGCACGATGTGGGCAGGTGCACTTGTAAATCACCCACCATGAAGTAGGCAAACATGCTGAAAGGCTTGTCAAAAAAAATTCCCTGAAACCAAAAGCAGCCTCTCACAACAGTACCAGCTGGTACACTGATACAGATGGGTTCCTTGAACACTTGCCTAGTGTTACATACAAGGGGACCGCCCTCCAGAAGATAATTAAGGTTTTATTAGGGTCCCTCCTTGTATGTTTTTCATTTATGTTTATATATTTCAAATTACAGGTTTGCAGAGAACCCTGCTTTGTATTGTAGTGTGGGATAGTAAAACTGCTACAGACTGATACTGGGCAAAGTGATCTTAATATTAACAATCAGTGGGAACAATTATTGTTTTGTGACTGATTTCAGAAATTTTTGTCAAAACATTAAAATCTCTCACCATCTATTACAAATATGTAGGAAAAAGGAAAAATTAATGTGTATTTATTATACCATAATTTAAAACATAGACTTTAAGAGTTAAAATGTTTTATTTGTGAAAAACCTTGAGTAGTTAGGGAAGCATTTGGAATTCTTATATCTGCCATATAAATCTAAAATATATAAAAACTCTTACAATTTAACAAAAAAGACAACTCAATTAAAACTGCACACAAGAGTAGAATAGACATTTCTTCTCAGAAAGTACACACATGCCTAATAAGTTTATGCAAAGATTCTTAACATCATTAATCATTATGGAAATACTAATCAAAGCCACAGTGAGATACTACTTTACTCCCACTAGAATAGCTAAAAATTTAAAAGGAAGAGGAGAAATTGGAACCCTGTTGCATTGCTACTGAGAGTATAAAATTGTACAGCCACTTTGGAAAAGTGGTAGTTCCCCAAAAAGTTAAGCATAGAGTTGACCTAGCAGTTCTATTCTTAGGTAGTTCTACTCAAGAGAAATAAAAACATGACCACACAAAAACTTGTATGTGAATGTTCCTAGCAGCATTATTCATAATCACTAAAAACTTCCCAAAATGTAAATTAGCTGATGAATAATAACCTGGTATATTCATAAAATGGACACTTACTTGGCAATAAAAAGAAATGAAGAATTGATACAAGCTACACCATGGATGGACTTTGACAACATTATGCTAACGCAGAGTCGGTCACAAAAGAGCACATACTGTGTGATTCCACTAATACAAAATGTTCAAAATAGCCAATTCTGTACAGACAGAAAGTACACTAGCGGTTTCGCGGAGCTAGAGGAAAAAAAAATGGGGAATGACTTCTAGTGAGTATGGATTTTCTTTTTAGGATGATGAAAATATTCTAAAATTAGACAGTGGTGATGGTTGCATAACACTATAAATGCTGTACAAAAATCCAGTTAATTGTACACATTAAGAGGGTAAATTTGGTGGTAGATAATTATATCTCAATAACATTGGTATTAAAATGAAGAGTAGATTGACTAGCATTTACCTTCGTATCATGTAACTTCCAGTACAGAGTGAGATCTTTGTATGCCTTGGAGAATTGTCATACTTTCTGTAAGTTTGGATCCACTTCCAGCATTTTTTCATTTGGGGCTTTCAGTGTTGTGAAATTGTTTGCTTGCATCACTTCCACTGGGGTAGCCTAATCTTTTTTGTCACTATGACTTTTCTCATTTATGTTGCTCGTTTACCTTCACAAAGTTTCTATGCTTCTGCATATTTAGAGTCTTCAACATCGGCAGTATCAACATTACATCCCAGTCAGTTCTTTCTTCCATAACTCCATTTATGTCCTATTTTATTTTCATTTGCAGCATTACTTTCATTTCATTGGTATACTTTTATTATCTTTACTGGCGAGTTACCTCTCGATTATCCATTTTTGTAAATGTCATGTGGATTTATCATTGGCACATGGGGATGCAACAAGACTACATGTTTTGCCATCTGTGGGTGAACTGAAAAATGATTAACAGATTTTAAAAGAAATACTGTGATTCGTCACCGATAGGGTGTGCTCTGTTACTTGTGTACTGATTTGCAGATTGAGGAGCAGAAGTGAAGTTTGTACTTTATGCATTACCCATATTTAACATATCGTGGTAACTGAAAGTTGAACTGTGTTGTTAGGAGATTGATGTTATTTATTATCTAAACTGTAGTGACTCAAATTCATGCATATTGAAATCGTGCAAAGAAAGCCAGGATTGTCTGTACAGTTCCCTTTAGTTTCTAATAATCAAGTTTAATAGATATTAGACTATAAACATTGTAGTAAATAAGAGGAAGAATTTTGTATTAAAGGATCTAATGTATATGAATATATTTTAGCATCTAAGATGTACTGATACATCTAAGATTAAAGTATTTTAGTTTTCTGTTTAAAAATTTCCTAATAATATATCACATCATATATTATTTATTACCTCTTCTGTCTTTGGTTTTCATAGGAAGTTGGTATGCCAGCAGATTATGTAAACAAGCTCGCTAGAATGTTTCAGGACATTAAAGTATCTGAAGATTTGAACCAAGCTTTTAAGGAAATGCACAAAAATAATAAATTGGCATTACCAGGTATTATTTTATAATTTATGTATATATTATACACATTATACTTTTAAAAACTTTTTTAAAAAGAATATCTTTGTTTTCCAGTAAATTAAAAATAAACCTTGGGCCTTGGCTGGTGTGGCTCAGTGGGTTAAGCATTGGCCTGCAAACCAAAGGGTTGTCAGTTGAATGCCCAGTCATGGCACATGCCTGGGTTGCAGGCCAGGTCCCAAGTGAAGGGCATGTGAAAGGCAACCAGACATTGATGTTTCTCTTCCTCTCTTTCTCCCTCCCTTCCCCCTCTCTAAAAATAAATAATAAAAATAAAATCATTAAAAAAGTAAATAAACCTTGGAAGTAATAGATACAAAGATGTTACAAATACCACATTCCTTGAAGATATTCTGCAAAACAGAATTTAGATTTGCTGATCCTTATTTTGTAAACAAGAGTACACTTTCAACAAAATCTTTAGTTTTGTTTATTTTTCACCAAAGTTTACCCTGTACGTTTGTTAGTGTTTATTTGTACTGAATTTTATCCATTGTCCAGATTTACTCTATATTTTTCTGATACTCTTGCCTATAGCTGATTCAGTTAATATAAAAATTTTGAATGCCGGTGCCTGGTCAAGAAGCTCTGAGAAAGTCTTTGTCTCACTTCCTACTGAACTGGAGGATTTGATACCTGAAGTAGAAGAATTCTATAAAAAAAATCACAGTGGTAGAAAATTACATTGGCATCATCTCATGTCAAATGGAATTGTAAGTAGATAATATTATTAGTCAAGATATTGGTTTGGCTGAAAGTAGCAGATAAGAGTTGCTTAAACAAGATAAATTTACTTCTCTCATATGTAAAAGTTTGAGCAGGAATAGTGGATCTCTTCCATGAACTTGTTAGGGACAGAAGCTTCTGGTAATAGCACCATCCTTAAGATATTCAATATGATCCTTATTATTTCTTTCAGCACAAAAGAAAGATGAGTATATACGTTCAGTTAAGGGCAACTTCTAGAAGTTCCCCCCCAATCATTTCCACTTGTATCCTATTGGCCAGAACTCAGTCACATGGCTACATTTTGTTCCAGAGAAAGTTGAGAGATAATCCTTTATTCTGGACAGTCATCGAGGTCTGCTAAACATGTTTCTACCATGTAAGAAATTGAGAATGGATATTGGAAAACTACCAGTCTTTCCCATATATAATCTCATGTAAGAGATATTACAGTAGAGAGATGGTAATCAATATGAAAAAGATTCTTATTTTTTAAAATTTATTTTATCTATTATAGATAACATTTAAGAATGAAGTAGGTCAATATGATTTGGAGGTAACAACGTTTCAGCTGGCTGTGTTGTTTGCATGGAACCAAAGACCCAGAGAGAAAATCAGCTTTGAAAATCTAAAACTTGCAACTGAACTTCCTGATGCCGAGCTTAGAAGGACTTTATGGGTTTGTTTTTTTGATTTCAAAATTATGTCCTGTCAGCAGAAAGTGTGTTGGCTTGCTTACAATAAATTTATGAACTCATAACATTCTCAAATCCATTTTGACCAAAAAAATACACTAATGAGGTATTATGGACTATAATAAATTAAAAATAAAGAGGTTACTAAAGTGGAGAAGGGCAAAAAATAAAAAGAGCAAAAGATTGAGTTGGTGGTTAAATACTACCTGTGAGGAGTGCAACAAAAGGTTCATAGTGAGACTGTGTTTAAAGATTTTATTATGATGACCAAAAATTTAAGAATTAGATAACTTTGGCTCTGGGGAGCTACCTTAGTTAGAGCGTTACCTTGATATGTCAAGGTTGTGGGGTCAATCCCCAGTTAGGGCACATACAAGCATCAACCAATGAATGAATCAACCAATGAATGCATAAATAAGTGGAACAGGAAGTCTGTCTTCTTCTTTCTCTCCCTCTCTCTCTTCCCCTCCCCTCCTCTCTCTAAAATCAATCAATTAAAAAAAATTAGACAACTTTGGTCCTTTTGTGGGCTTGTAAAATGTATTCATTAGCCTCTTGCTCATAACATTTTATCTCTACTCTATAGACTTCTTAATAGTTCCAAAATATATGATTACCTAGAGAGAAACAGCTGTTATATAACTGGCAAGTGGTGTTTGTTGTGGGTCATGTATGGCTAGTCTCTCCAGTTTCTTACTGTAAAGAGAATATTTGTTTCCTCATAACCAACTCTTTTCTCCTCATTCTCTCTGTCCCTATTATGTGTTTACATTGTTATGTTAATGGAGGTACCAAATAAGAATTTGAATTGTGAATTTGTGCTTATAATGATTTCTTACTGTTATTAGTCATGTTGGAGAAGTGATCTTAGTATTTAATGCTTTTAACAAATGCTTTTTCTCTTTATTTTGTAGTCTTTAGTAGCTTTCCCAAAGCTCAAACGTCAAGTTTTACTGTATGAACCTCAAGTCAACTCACCCAAAGACTTTACAGAAGGTACCCTCTTCTCAGTGAACCAGGAATTCAGTTTAATGTAGGTTTATGTTGGTTGATCTAAAATAGAAATACCTTGTTTGAATTTCAGTGCTTTATTTTTAACAAAGTAATTAGTTTTCTTACATGATATTTAAAACACATTTGTGTACTCATTATTCTAACTCAGCAATTTTCTACCTTTTTCATCTCATGGCACATATAAACTAATTACTAAAATTCTATGGCACACCTAAAAATACAATTTTTGGCCAGTCTGACAAAAAAAAAATAAATAGAATTTTGCTTCATTCACACTGGACAGCTATTGTTGCGTTGGCTGTTGTCACAGTCTAAGGGAGAGGAGGTCAGCGCCCCTGACTAAATAGTCAGGTTTTGCATGTTTTAAAAATTCTGTGGCACACCTGTTGAAAAATCGCTGCTCTAGATTTATGCCATTTAGTTGTTTATTAAACATTAATGAGCTAGAGATGTTTACTTCTTTTCATATTTTTCATGGGTACATTTTCATATCTGACATTGTACTGTATTGCTTTTCATGTTTAAAGTAAACCATCCTTTTGCATTTTAAAGCATCTTTATCCAGACAAAGCTTTTTTCCCCCATTAAGATCCAATTAGAAGATAATGTTGAATTACAAGCTATATATCTTCAATTATCTAATTGCTTTCATGGCAATGTAAATTATATTAATTAACTTTGTTATTACAGGAAGTATAGTCACCCATATTTTATTAACAGGGCCTTTATTGTGTTTAAGTGACATCACAGTGTTCATTTCAAATAAAACTACATATGTTGGTTATTTGTTACCTTTCCTTCAAGCAACTCTGGATATTAATTTTTAGAGTATTTCTAACTCTTCTTTCAGATGTTGATGTAAGTATGATGTTTACAAGGCCTCTCCTGTAAAATATTTCATTCAATGTTTTTTATAGAAAAAATGCAAAAGTTCAGAAGAGGGGTAAAATCAACTTGATTGGACGCTTGCAGCTCACCACAGAACGAATGAGAGAAGAAGAGAATGAAGGGATAGTTCAGCTACGGATACTGAGGACCCAGGTTTGTAATGTTAAGACAGGATATCTAAATTTTGAACAACGTTGGCCATTTTGTTGTCGTTTAAATCTTCAGACTTTTTTTGAATTTAAAAACATGTAGGTATTCAAACTTTTTGTAAGATAGAGCTACTTTTCCTTTTACTAGAATTTAAAAATTGTATTGATGGTGTTCTCTTAGCCACAGAAAAAGATGTCTGTATGGTTTTGTGGACTCGGATAGATTCTCTTGGTTGGGAAAACCTTGATTTTAGGTTATGTCTTCATTTGACTATACCTGAATAAATGTGTCTCAGCAACAAATTACAGTTCTAGGATTGATATATTTAAATTTTTATTTGACTACTTATTCTATTATAATATGAAATTAGGAAACATTTTAAAACTAGGCTTATGATACCTTCTGAACATGATAATGAATACCTATTGGAAACTAACATGATTGTTTTAACTTTAGAGATAGTTCTATTAAAACCATGTGTCGCACTTTTACAGTCTTTACTTAGTGTTGTTTGAAACTACTGGCCAATGCAATGAAATACAAAACAAATAACAGGAATATGGTTAAAATTTTTTTATTGCGTAGAGATCATAAATAATAAAGGAACAAAGATGAATAAATAAAAATTGCATTTCTGTTTTTCAGTGAACAAATTTTAAAACAAGAGGAAAATAAGACACTATAAAATTCAAAGATTTTGTTATCTTTTTTAAAATTGATTTTAGAGAAAGAGAAACATCGGATTGTTTTTCCACTTATTTATGCATTCATTGGTTGATTCTTGTATGCGCCCTGACTGGGCATCCAACCTGCAGCCTTGGCATGTCAGGATGATGCTCTAACCAACTGAGCTACCTGGTCAGGTTGCATAGGCATGTCTTTAAAAAGTAGTTTATAGGTCTTTATGTGAAGAGAGTGGCTCTTTACTGAGAGAGTCAAAAGATTTGAATAAATAGATCATGCTCTTTTTCTTCTAAAATTTTTAGTGAGGTGTAATTTATATGATAGAATATTCATTTCAAAGTATAGTTTTCAATGAGTTTTGATAAATATATATACCTGTGTGACCATCACTTCATTAAAATACAAAACATTTCTATTACTCCAGTAATTTCTCCATGTCTCCTATCCAGCCAATGTCCCTCCCTTCCAACCCACTTCATTCCTGTCACCATTGCTTAGTTTTGCTTGTTACAGGTCTTCATATGAGTTGAATCAGTGTATGTACTCTTTGTGTGTAGCTTTTTTTGCTCAACGTGAATACTGTATTCTTTATTTGTATTTTTGTAACTGATTTGAGAGAGAGACACATTGATTTGTTGTTCCACTTTTTTGTGCACTCATTAAAAGAATCTTCTTTGTGCCCTCTCTGGGGATCAAACCTGCAACCTTGGTGTATCCAGACGTTTCTCTGACCAACTGAGCTACCCAGCCAGGGAGAAATACCATATTCTTTAATGATAAGGCTAAATAACTTAATGAGTCGGTTTTTTCCATAGTAATATCAAGTTTACTGAATTCATATAAAAATTCAATTAGAAGTATTTTTGGAATTTTACATATTGATTTTCAGTTTTATCAGAAAGAATAAATATGATTGAAAACCTTAAAAGAATAATAAGGTGGATGATAGTTGAACTTGCCTTGCCAAATATTAAAGCTTATTAAAATATCTACAAAAATAAAGACTACTCTCAAGGATCGTTTCTATAGTTCGTTACTAGAGAGGTTCCTCTGAACATGTAAAATATCTACAAAAATACAATATGACAAGCAGATTAGTTGGGGGAAAAACCTCCTATATAAGTATAGACCGACTTTACAATAAAAGAAATAATTTCTGTGGCCAATTTAAAGGGAATAGATTATTCAGTAAGAAGTTTTAGGAAATTATACTTATTAGATGAAAAATTAGGGTATATTCCTAGTTTATGCCCCAGGATAAATTTCAGATGGATCTGAGTTGAGATGTATAATGGGATGGCAGGTGTAGTCATATAATACTGTAAGGAGTGCAGAGAAAATGACATATTTTTGTTTTGTCTCAAACTGACCCATAGTTATGCCCAATCTAGTAATCCAAGCTGTTCCTTTAGGTAATGCTGAGACTTTCTTATTTCTCCCTGATCCCATTCCACTCATCCCCATTATTTGCTCTTTTCACAGATGGCATCGCGATGTATTGAGGTTTAGAAGAATTCATTTGAGCTTGTAGTGACAATAAAGGGACTGTCATGTTTATAAGTTGTGACATTGTCCTGGGTTCTTGCTGTGGGGAGCTTATCTGTCACCTATAGGAATTTGACTTTCTGTTGCTATCTACTACTGATGTCTGTAGCAGATGAACTGTGATGTATTCTTTTCCCAGTTGGTAAGGACCACATAGCCACTTCCCTGCTCTCACTTGTCCTGTGCTCTCATTGAGCTCTTGTGCTTTCTGAGACTGTACCACCACATCTTCTCTGTGGCCCCTTGGTCTGTATCACACATTGTCATTATCATCTGCTGCTGCAGGTTCACCCTCTCCTGCCACTAAAGGTCCTGTGGCGGGTTTATTAGCTCTAAACTCCATCTGCATCGTGTGAGGGAACTGAGAGAGATTCAGAAGTGCAAATTATTTTCATCGTATCATTCCACTCTTCAAGCGACCCCCAGCATATCAGATGGGGACCAGAGCCCAAACCCCTGTGCTTTTTGTTTTTCTCTTGAGTTCTTTAATACAACCACCATCTTCACCTCTACCAAATCTAGAAGGGAGAAATTAGGGCATTTACAGTTGTTCGTCTTCTCCTCCCTGCTTCTAGTAATCCTCAAGTGCTTGAACGGACAGACTTTCCCTCTTTCTTCTTTCTGTTTGGACCCTTGACACAGACCCCTGTGATCAAGAGCCTGGCATGTGGATGTATTGACAGTGGGAAGAATTCACCCAACCTCCTAGTAACCGTAGGAATTAAAGAAACCATCAAGGAAAACATTGATAACATTGACATAAATGAAAATGCTTACTCCTGATGAAACTGAAAACATTTAATGAATCAGCACAAATTGAAGATAATATTTATAACGTAATTTATTAATCTGACAAATATAAAAAGAGTAGTAATCACTGATTTTTCAAAACAGACATCAACTAGTTTCTGCTACTACAAACAGGAATAACTGAATACAAGGGGAAAATTATGTGGAAGGGGTTTGTTGTATAGTAATTGATTTTTAACACAATACCGGATTATATACATGTTATGTTCACAGGTAAGATAAATTTTTTAAGTGTATATGGTGTGGAAAAAGCAATGAAAGGACTTGGTCAAAACATTAGATGTGGTTTTCTTTCAGCAGAGAGATTATAGATAATTTCACTTCTCACTTTTCAAAACCTGTAATCAGATTTTTTTTACAGTGGGTGAAAAAAGATATTTTTATTTGTTAAGTAAAAGATACTGGTCTCAATTTTAATCTATGATTGCAGCAATTTTCAACCTTTTTATCTTGTGACATATATAATCTAATTACTAAAATTCTGTAGCACGCCAGAATATATATGCCAGCCTGTCAAAAAATAGGTATAATTTTGATTGATTTACAATTAATAATAATAATAGTAGTAATAGTAGTTACCAACACTTTTTTTTCCCACAGTGACTTTTTAAAAAATCAGGTGCTTATACTTGTATATAAGGATTTCTGGCACCGAGAATTAACCAATCAGACTCCACCTTATGATGCGACATGACCAGTAAGACATAACTCCGTCAGATGACCTATATATTTATAGTTCAAGACAGGGCGTTCACACCAGACTGCTGTTGTTGTGTTGGGCACTGTCATTTTTTTATTTGTCAGTCTAAGGGAAAAGAGGTCAGTGTCCCTGACTAAAGAGTCAGATATTTGCATGATTTAAAATTCTCGTGGCACACTGCAGCACACCAGCTGAAAATTGCTGTCTTAGTGGTTATAATCATTTGGCTAGATGTTGGATAGAGAATGAAATACATCAAAAATCTTTTTTTGTTTTGTTTTCCTTAAAACAATTTAGTGTATTAATTCTCTTTCATTTTTATTTTTTCTTTTAGGAAGCTATCATACAAATAATGAAGATGAGGAAGAAAATTAGTAATGCTCAGCTGCAGACTGAATTAGTAGAAATTTTGAAAAACATGTTCTTGCCACAAAAGAAAATGATAAAAGAGCAAATAGAATGGCTAATAGAGCACAAATACATCAGAAGAGATGAATCTGATATCAATACTTTCATATATATGGCATAATTTTGAATATCATGGACAACAATAAGAACCCAAAATTTGGAGTGCTTGGGCAGAAAGTTGTAACAGTTTGTGCTGGGGGAAGGTTTATTTGGACTTTGATTACATAAATATTAAAATCTCTGCCTTACCTAACAAAACAACTCTATTTTGCCAATCACATTAGTTAGCATGATGGCATTCCCTTCATGTTACACACTTTAACAGCATGCTGTTTTGTGGAGACACTTGCATTCATGAAGAACCCTTTATGAACTTTTAAAAGTAAAATTTGACTTACACCCACCAGAAGAAATACAGTTGGGAAGGGTGAGGGCGGGGTTCTTACTGCTTTTTGTCCTCCTTTTTCCCCTTCTCACAAAAATGTACTTGCACAAGGAAGGATCTTCACACATTTGTGCACTGAAAAATGCTGTTATGTTTTGTTTTTACAATGCAATTAAAGCCAGAAATAGCACTCTTGGTTTCTGTTGATCAAAAGAGTGAGCTGGTCTGCCCAACATTGGGAGAGGGCAGGTGTAGGTGAGAAGATAAGTATTTAGTAAGTATCGAGTTGTTTGTTCAAACATTGCTTCAGCATAATAACTGGATTTTAATGGTGGCCTAAAAATGGTGTTAAATTTTTCCAACTCACAGATACTGGCTTGCTTTAATCAGGAGACTGTTGTTTTAGTTGGTTGTTGTTAAATGATAAGGAGTATTTTTTATCTTACATGGTTGGAGAGCTTGTTTGGAAAAAGTGAGCCTTATGTTAATGGTTTCTTCAATTGTTTTTAAAACATGTATGGAGATAGGTAGGTCATTTTGATTGCAGAGTCAAAATAGTGAAATTAGGTGTACTTACTAATACAGTACATACATAACACAAATATTAGGTATATATATGTATAATATATGGTATAATATGTGTATACCTAATATATGTATGATATATGTATACCTACTATTTGTTATGTCATATTCAAATTTATTAAAAACAAGACAGAATCTCATGCTCTCCTATAACACAGTTATGTAACTGATCCCTTAATTTGTAGCATAGAAATATTTTGGTATTTTAAAGTCTCTTGGTTGGGGATTTGTAGCCTCAGGCTTCTGGAAAGGAAGACATTCTCTTTTTAAAAGTAGTGAGTACTAGTCATTTAGGATGAGAAAACCACAACATAGGGAAGACCTGAAAAGCATAAGCAAAACTGTTGCGATCTTAATATGAGCAGTAAACTTGCCAAATATATGTACATATATATTTATATATTTTAAAAATAAACATTTTTAAATGTTCAGAAGGCAATTCTTACCTTGTTCCTTTTAGTCAATCCAAAGTAGCAACTTATTAGTTGCCGGTGACTGAATATCCAGAGTAGTAAAGAGTTTCAGATTTCACAACATGAACAACTTAAAAGAGAAAAACATATTCCCAATTGGGGAAATATGGTGCAACGGATTTTTATTCATTATGGTACACGTTTCAGATTTCCTTGGACCTTATTGTACATCTGGTTTGATACCGAGTAAAATTTCTAGCATACAGTTTTGAAGAGAGCAGGAAATGGGCTGCGGGAGCACGGAAAGGCGCCCGGCAGCACCGCGGAGTACTTGGGGGAGCGCTCCGCGGAATCTGGCCCCGGTCTCCGAAGCGCAGGCTCGGTGAGCTGCCTGGTGAAAGGAAGGAAAGCAAATTTGAAACACTTAAGGTTTTGTTGGTTATATTCAAATGCCTGTTCTGAAGCTGATAAGAAATTGGAATTTTGTTTCTAATTTAAAATCTTACAATTGAGCTCTAAGGTAGCATACGTAAATTATTAGACCAAGTATATTGTAAAGACTTAAATTAGTGCTCACCTTTTTCTCTAATGAAATGACTGCTAACA
Organism: Trachops cirrhosus; assembly: GCA_028533065.1. Lineage (NCBI taxonomy): Eukaryota > Metazoa > Chordata > Mammalia > Chiroptera > Phyllostomidae > Trachops > Trachops cirrhosus. The sequence continues at coordinate 68,167,128 of CM052543.1, forward strand.
ATGGAGAAATTTTTTATAAATTGTAATAATTGTGGTCCTCATGCTTAACAAATAGTTTGCTGTTGGCATATTTGCTTATCCAATATAAGAATGCCAAAGGAAAAAAGAATGGAAGGAAATGTTACAAGGCTATTTTTTAAAGTTTAAGATTTGTTGTTTTAAATCATAATTGTTCTCAGAACTTTTGTGGAATTTCTAAAGAAAGAAATTTAAGAGTGAAAGCCATGATGTTTTGATTTAATAAAGGCAAATTTAATGCAAAAGTGGGTAACTCATAGCAAACTTTTCTATTAAATTTTATAAATTTTTAAGTAGCTAATTATGTCCTAATCGTATTTTGGGGGAGCATAACAGCAGTAAATACTGTAGGTTCACAGTTTTCATAATTTTTTTGTTATATACACGAATGTTTAAGTACTTTTTGGTATATATGAAAACCATTCAGTTGACAAGGTGCCTATATCATTACTGAATTTCCTTTAAATATGTTTTGATGATAGGTTTGCTAATTTAAATAAAAAGAATCTGGAAAAAAAAAGCTTACCAGCAATTTGCTAAAGACAGAATCACAGTTAGTATTCTTTATCACGTTCCTTTTCTATAACGTGCACTTAAAATTAGTGCTATCTGAGCAGGAATGAAACCTGACATAGTTAAGGAGAAAAAATATATATATCTTTTTTTTTCACAAGTAGTATGGCAGTAGGACTCTTCACAGGTTAATTTAAGCTTTGAACATTTGTCTTCTAATTTAAAGCTGGAATCATCTCCAGAATGTTAGCCTTTATTGCCATCTCATTGCCAGAGTGAATAGAATGAAAATAAATTTACAAAGTAAAAATATAGAACAATTTTAATGCTTACAATGAGATAAATATTATTAGACCATTATGGTTCCAGTGATTTAATGAGGATCTTGAAATAAATTCTGAAGTCTTCCAATTTTTACATTTATTGGAGGGATCTCTGCATTTTGTCAGCCTGTTTGTTGAAGTCTCTTACTTTGTGCATAAATGTCAAAATTTTAAAAAATGGAATGTTAGCTTTTTTGTTTTTACTTCCTATTAAATTTAATACAGAATATGACTGGGGTAGTTTAAAAGCATTATGTATTATTTGCAGGAGGATTTCATTAGCCCTCAAAGGGCAAATTTTAAAAATTCAGTTTGGGTGAAAGATTTGCTAATTTTCCAGAAAGATTTGCTATCTTAAACTCAAGGTGGTTTTTCTATTTTCATGTAAATGACTGGAATGCTCTCTTACAAACTCTTCCAAGGTCATGTTTGTGAGTTAAACATTACATGAGGGCTTTCCTGTCATCTACACTATATATGTCTTCTGGAGTGTTGAACAAATTTGAGTTCCTGAGTTGTAATCTATCCTCGGATGGTATATACGATTTTGAATGTGTGCCACTACATACTGAGATGATAATGCTGTACAATTTTAAATAGTAGCAGTTTCTGTATGCAGTAGGCTGAAATATTTTGATGAACTGCTTAATTTTTGAATTTTATTTTTAAGTTGTATAATTTATTTTCTTGCAAAATAAAAATGTAATATAAAAGCTTCCACCTACCCAGAAAATGTTGATGTTCTACTGTAAAATAAGTTTTTAAGAGTTTAATGAAAACTTTTATAATAGGCATATTTATATAGTTCATGGCAAAATAGTAAATCTCAGCCAGCCTCTGGAATCAGAAATATGAAAAGTAACGCATTTATTTCTCTTAGATTTCAAAGTCTAGTTCAAAATGAAAGCTGTCAGGAAATGTGGCTTTGCCATTGATTTCAGCAGATGCCTCTCATGCCTGGAAGAGGTCAAAATTCCAAACCTGAAAGGGGTTAATACATTCATTCATCAGTTTGGATAAGCCTTGTCCTAACTAAAATTTAAATTTCATATTAGATGAAAGTTAAAAATATAAATTATTTCATGTTTGGTGTATATTTGAAAACTTGCAAAATATTTAAGTTTTGCAACTGGAGATAGTTTAGTAATAAGGTTAGTAGGGAGAAAGGAAGGAAGGGAGGAGGGAAGGAGGGAGTAGGGCTTAGGAATACCTCTTTACAAGGTTATTTTCCTGTGACTGGAATTTTTTTCTTCTGCTCTATATTAGCACCTGCATTCCAACAGAAGACTTTGCTTTGAGAAAACAAGCAGAAAAAAAAAAAACAAGGCCTTGGGCACAAACTTTTATAACTTGCCATCTCTCCACCTCTAAACTTTACCTCTAACAGTGTGTATCTCCATCTGCCTCCCTGTCTCAGAGGAAAGAGATACCTCACTTCTTACTCAAGGGCAACAGTTTTACCTCTTCACTGAATCCCTTCTGCCTCCTGTGCTCTACTCTAAAAATATCTACATTTCCTCTATCTTCCAGACATAACTCCTTTTGGTTATTTCCTTAACCTACAACAGGGGTTCTCAAAGCTTTGATCTACAGACCATCAGCATTATCATCACTTGAGAACTTGGAAATACATGCTCTTGAGCCCTACTTCAGGCCTACTGGTTCAGAACTCTCCGGGCAGGGCCCTGCAATCTGAATTTTAATAACCCCTCCAGGTGATACCAATACACACTGGCTTACAAACATAATCAAGTGTCCACCATCCTTAAAAAAAATGCCTTCCTGCGCCCTGATCACACTATGTATTATGACCTTATATTCCCTTTTCCTCTGCTCTTTGCTAAACATCTTAAAAGTAGTCCATAGTCTGATTGTCTCTCTTCTGCTTGGTACTCAGGGATTTATGTTCCCACTGGTCCTCTTGCCAAGGTTATCAGTGAACGCCCATTTGCACCTTAAACACTCCTAGTTACTGAATTTGTTTCATCCCTTAGCTTTGAAGATGCCATTGTCTCCTGGTCTCACACTTCTCTCTCAGCTTTCTCTGCCTCGTCATCTGTCCTTTTTCTCACTGCACACCTCAGGATTTCATCTCAGTTCTCTACTGTCGCTGAGCTGCTGCCTCTTCCTGGGTGTTGCGTCTACTTCTCTGGCTTCAATCACTATCTGCATGTTGAACCTCCAGGCTGTCTCCAGCCCACCTTTCCCTCCTAAGATCATCATGTGTTTCCAGAAATTTCTCGAACAACTCTTCTTTCACAAACTTGCTCTACTTAACAACTATCTCAGTCTCCCAGGTTAGGAGTTTTGGTGTAATCTCTATTGCTCCCCTTCCCATATCACATTTTAATTCCGCTTCTGTATTATCTCTAGAATCTGACCTTCGTTTACCTTCTACTGAAGGTAAATGAATCAAAAAGAATGTTTTATAGTACACTTATACCATCCGAGGTAAGGACTAGGTGCTGGGTTGCTTCTTGGCCTGCATTTTGAAGTAGACTCAATGTACAGAATGGTGAGTTGTGGTCAGTAAGAATACATTTGCCTTAAATCAGGCATTTCTGGACCACCAGCCTATCCCCAGTTTTTCCCTTAATTGAGCCAATACCTCAGTGTCTGAGGCCTGGCACGCTGGATATGACATGAATCATTCCCTTTAGCCTATGGCTGAGGGATGGTTCCAAATCTAAAGCATAAAAGCAGGGAAAGGATTTTCATCATTTAAAAATTTCTCACACTTTCCAGTGCAGTTCCTTGCTCAATTAGGGGCCCACTATTTGTAAAATTGAAATCATAGGCTTGAGAACCAACCACTCTTGACAAAACCATATCCTCTAAAGGTCGAGGAACATGTAACAAGGCCAAACATCATTCTCTGGACAAGTAGGACTTCTGTCTTACACTCATTAAGAACTTCTTTGGTATCTTTTTGTCTACATCGAAAGATAAATCATGAAAGTTATTTTTAGGAGCTGTGTACTGTTGTTTGTGTATCTTCCTATTATAATTATTTTCTTAGATACATGGTGTCAAATGACAAAATAAAACAATTTAGTGACAAGTTTGATGTTCTTTATTCAAGGGAAAACAATCCATGGATTGGAGGAGAGCAGTGCCTCACAAGCATTCTTCCCAAGGGATTTTGGGAAAGAATGAGCTTTAAAGAGCATTAGGAGCACCGCAGCTTGGAAACAAGGCGTGATTGGCTAAGAGGTCAGGGATTTCCTTGTAAAGCTAGCAGGTCAAACAGAGAATAAGGAAAGAATATTTGACTTGAATTAATTAAGGTTACATATCTGTCCTTCCTTAGAACAAGAAAATCAATGCAGTTGGGGATCGGCTGGCTGGACATACGGTGTTTCTGGTTAAGAGGAGCATTTACAGGCACATAAAAGTTCCTAAGTTTCAGGTTGCCAACTTGGCACCCCGGGCAGGAGTGGCTCCATCTTGGACCTAGAGATTTATTTCCGCATTGGGGTACAAACATTTCCATATGCCTAGTAAAGATGCTCTCTTCAAATTTTGTACTTCCTAGGATTTCAAGAAAGATGTTTTATGGGGCATATACAGTCAATGGAAAACAAGGAAACAGCATGTATAATTTGACCCAGGATAAGTGTATTAATTTCCTGTGTATGGCTGCTATAACAAGTACTACAAACTGGGTGGTTAAAACAACAGAAATTTACTGTCTCACAGTCTGAAATCCCAGGTGTTAGCAGCATTGGTTCCTTCTGTAAGTTCTAGAGAGCACCTGTTCCTGTCTCCTCCCTAGCTTCTGGTGGTTGCCAGAAGACCTTGGCCTTTGTTTTGTAGATACTTCACTCCAGTGTCCTCCAACTCCACCTGGCTCTCCCCCTGTGTGTCTCTTTCTCTTATTGAAAGGACACCAGTCATTGGTCCTGACTGGTGTGACTCAGTGGGCTGAGCATTGTCTTGAAAGTCTCTGGTTCAATTCTCTGTCAGGACATATGCCTGGGTTGCAGGCCGGGTCCCCTGTTGGGGGCATGTGAGAGGCAACTGATGTATGGTTTCTCTCCCTCTCTTTCTCCTTTCCTCTTTCCCTTAAAATAAAGATTTTTTTTAAAAAAAGGACACCAGTCATTGAATTTAGGGCCCACCCTATTCCAGTATGATCTCATCTTAACTCGCTTTTTTCTGCAAAGACCCTAAATAAAGGCACATTCCCAGGTATGAGGGTGAGGCTTTGGGGGACACTATCCAACATAATACAAGGAGTTATTCCAATAGATTATGACAGAAGTTACTTGTCATAGAAGTTAATTAGAAGTGAATAACAAGCATCCTTGTATTATGAATCTAATACCCACATTTTTTTCTAAATTTTTCTATTTTTTTTTCAAGTTTTCAGTTTGTTTTCTGATTTCTAAAGCTAACTTCTAGAAAACCACTGGGGCTTACAAATACAGTATGGGCCTTTACCAAGAGGAAGATGCCTGGAGCAGGGATGATAACTCAAAGCTACAAATTCAGATCTGCAAAAAACATTTTTAATTCTCTTTTTAACTGGACTTAATGTTTTTTATGCCAACACTCCATTTCTGTTTCATGGAAGAAGTTTTAATTTAGTCGTTTTCATCTAAACTCAAATTCAGTTATCTTTTTGTAAATTTTAGGTTTACGTTCTGTCACTTTCAGGAGTGTTCCCTTCATGCTTCTGTCCTAGGCTTTCCTGTGGTCCTCAGCTACCTCGTTCCCAGATGTGGCCACATCTCCACATTGACTTTTGAAGTGATGCCCACTTTCCTAAGAATGGGGCTGCTTGAGGACCACCAGCTCCAGCACAGCTAACTCCTGTACTCTTCACAGCTACAAGAGCAAAAATCACCTATTTAGCTGTCAGGCTATTTGGGTTATGGGGACTTTGTGTGAGGCTACCCTAAGCCCTTCATATCCAAGCACTCTAAGCAGCCATCTCAAACTTCTGTTTAACCTCTAGTGCTCATGTGGGCTACTTTTTCATCAAACCAGCTTGAATCAGGGAACTTGGGTCTCATCACACAGAATTTATCCTGTGGGTGTGTCTATCGGACCTCTGTGGCTAGTCTGCAGGGCATAGGGTCAGGGCCTTGCCTTAGGGATGATCATAAATGGCTAATCCTCTGGCTTTCTTTCCTGTTCTAACCTTTCTCCCCAGAGTTCCACTTAACCAGTTTTGGGTGGTTGCAAGAGAAATGCATTTTCAAATCTTTCTTCTCTCACCTAAACTGAGACTTTAGAATTTTAGAATTAAAAATGTGGTGTCCTTTTTGTTTTGATTCTGCTTCCCCACAGGTGATTATGACTTCACAGACTGGGTGTGAGTGGGAGTTGATTCACAGATTTTAAAAGAAATAGGGGTAGAGGGTGCAGCATATCACAGCGTAATCTGGTTCTCTGCTACCTACCTTTTCACAATTCTTGCTCTGTCTACTGTGGTGTGTCCTCTTCCTCCACATAAATGCAGGTTTTCTCAAGTTTCTACATGAGACTCTTCCTTGTGGGTAATGTCGTCTACTTAACAATTGCTTCTATGCTCTGACCTCCAGTTCTGTACTGTAATCCTGAATTGATTCCAATCTTTTGACAACTGTAATAAAGATCAGAATTAGTTTTTATTTGGGAATCTAAACTGCCCCAAGTATAGACCACTCTAGTGCTATTATTATTCTGGATGCAGTTGTTTTTTCCTCTTACCTATTGAAATTCTTGGATTTACAAATTCCTTGATTTGTTTTTTTAATATTTGATATTTTTATTGAATTTATTGGGGTGGCATTGGTTAATAAAATTATGCAGGTTTCAAGTATGCAAGTCTGCCGTACATCATCTGTACATTGCATTGTGTGTTCACCACCCCAAGTCTTCTTCCATCCCAAGTCTTCTTCCAGATAGTCTCCCTTTGCCCTCTTCTATGCCCTCCCACCCCATTTTCCCTCTGGCAATCACCATAATGATCTGTGTCCTTGAGTCTTCATTTTTTTTTTTTAGTTAATCCCTTCATCCTTCTCACCCACCCCCAACCCATTCCTTCTGACAGCTGTCAGTCTGTTCTCTGTATCCATAATTCTTTTTTTTTTTTAGATTTATTTATTTTTAGAGGGGGGAAGGAAAGGAGAAAGAGAGGGTGAAAAACATCTATCAGTTGCCTTTCACACTCCCCCAACTGCAGACCCAGCCCGAAACCCAGGCAAGTGTTCTGACTGAGAACCGAACCAGGAATTGAACCATCAACCTTTTGGTTCACAGGCCAGCACTCAGTCCACTGAACCACACCAGCCAGGGGTGTATCCATAGTTTTTAAATGAAATTAACCACGTTTTTGGTCTGCTGCTCATATTGTGATGAAGCTCCTCTAATTTTTTTTGAAGCTCACTTTTGAAGAAGAGCTGTCTGCTGTAGCTCAGGAGAAAGTTTGATATTCTCCCTCAAATTAGCCCTAAGTCTCTGAACTTCACTAGAAGCTGTCCTGTTCAAAATAGTAGCGATATTTCCATAGTGGCAATGCTTTTGATAGCAGAATCGTCCAATCAAAGCTGACTCCTCAGCTTATAAAGCAAGTCTCTCCTTAGACAAAATTAGTGTAGAGGTTAAAAGCTAATTCCTGGTACCCAGACTGCTTGAGTTCAAATTGCAGCTCTCATGAATGGCTTGTTCTGTGACCTTGGACATCGTATGTAACTTCTGTATCTGAGTTTCTTCATCTATAAAATGTGGATAGAGTGAATTAAACTGAAAAAACTGCCTCATACTAAGAACTATGTAATTAGCTTATTATAATCAGTCATCTTTTGCAGTTTGATCTCCTAGTTTAGTCATCAGCTTTGGCCTCTCATAACTGGTAATCCCTACATACTATTTTGCCAGACCAGCAGTTTAATTTTGTTATTCTGTACATTTCTCATTCACACACACACACAGAGTTTAAGCACTGATATACATTGTAATAATGATTTCCTTTCAAATAGGTATTGAAGTATGAAAAGATCCTCTGCCTAGACCTAGAGTAAGGTCAGCAAGGTCAGCAAGACTGAAGGCATTGGTGGACAGTAAGAAGGAAACTAGGAAAAACCCTTGACTACCTGGAAGAACTTTTAACACATCTTTGAAGCACCCCCCCACCCCCCAAAAAGCCCCTTCATGTCATGTCCAGCTTTTTTTTTTTTTTAGATAAGGTAAGGGAGGGAGAAAGAGAGGGAGAGAAATGTGAGGTTGCCTCTCATGCCTCCCCCTCTGGGGACCTGGCCTGCAACTAGGCACCTGCTGTGACTGGGAATTGAACCGTTAACCCTTTGGTTTGCAGTCTAAACTCAATCCACTGAGCTATACTAGCCAGGGCCTCAGGCTGTCTTACATACATAACCATGTTCCCTCTGTCCTGGAACTTCTTGTGCATGGAGGTCTCTCAAGTATTCAAAGTTTCCGTACATGTGTCTTAAGTTTGGTTATTTTCTCTTATTAAATTGTCTCATCTCTATTTGATTATTGGGCCAGCCAGAAGAACCTTGACTGTAGAGGAAAGTTTCATCATCCCCCATATTATCTCATTAGTTAATGGATATATATTAGCACCTGAGTTACGGTGAATATTAATCCGTATTAATTGTTCAGTAAAGTTAGCATTAATATGTATTCTGTTCCTTGCCTTCCTCCATCTGCCGAAAAACAACTGCTAAATTATCTCATCACATATTAAAGCTAATCGGGTTGCTTAAAAATATTTTTCGTGACCTTCCTTTGTAACTTGTGGTTATAATTTAAACAGGCTGGGGCCAGCCCGTTGGAAAGGAAAGGGTCCAGATTACATTTAAACCACTGATTTTTGAAGGTCAAAAGTGGTAATAGCCGTGCACTCGCAGCGTGGCAAGGGTTGCGGGGGCGGGGGGGCCGGGGGGGATTGGGGGAGGGTTCCCTGATAGCCTCTTAAACCGCGCGAATCTTTTGTCAGCCAAGTCGCACCCCGGGCTGCCAAGTCGCACCCCGGGCTACCAGGGCGCAGGGCAGTCAGGCTCCGCCTCGCCCTCCTTTGGTGCCGGCCAATAGCCTCGGGCCGCAGCGAGCCAAGGCTGCAATTGGAGGAGGCCTGGCCAAAGAGCCTTCTCGCTGGGATGGGGGTGGAGCCCGGTGGGGTGAAGGTTGCCGCTCCACTCACTTCCTCAGTGCCCTTGACGTCTTCTCACTGTACTTGGCGACCATGGCTGTACTGGCGGCCCTTCTGCGCTGCGGCGCCCACGGGCGCAGCCTCCTGCTTCGGATGCAGATGCAGGTGAGAGCGTCTGGGACCCGGGGCTCTGCGTGCCGTTTCTTGCCTTGGCGGGGTCCGGCCTACGAGCAGGACGGAGCCGGAGTTGTAGGCCTCAGGGGACCCCATCCTCGTAACCTACGTCCAGAAAGCTCCCCCAGTACCCCACAACTCGCACAGCCTGAGTGCTGTTACAAACCGCATTTCCCTTCCTAGGATTTCTTCTGTGATCGTAATAATCGCTTACTGGTAGGCCACTGGTAGGTCACTGGAAGGGGCCACGTAGTTTAGCAGGTGGAAATGCGGATTGGCTCTGGCCTTGCCTGGTTGTATCCAAGGCCCATAAAACGATAAAACCATTTCCTAAAACCATTTTTAAAATAAACATATCTGTGAGCCGGGGTCGGAGTGGGGAGGGAGGAGGGCTGCGTGGTGGGGAGGATTGGTTCCAGGTCTCCTGATTCTCAAGTCCCCTTATATAATATGACATAGCATTTCCATATAACTGCAACCCTCCCTGTATATTTTGTCATCTCTAGAATACTTATAACACCTAACACAGGGTATATGTTGTGTAAATAGTTGTTATTACTGTATTGTCTAGGGGATAATTACAAGGGAAAAAAGTCTGTAAATGTTTAGTACAGGTGCAGCATTAATCATTTTAGGCTTAACTACACAGTACACGTTAACAACAGTGTAACGTTTTTGCCAATTTTTAAAAATATTTTATTGATTATGCTATTACAGCTGTCTCATTGGCCCCCTCCATCCCCCTCCACCCTGCACACCCTCCCCCACCCACATTCCCCCCCAGTTCATGTCCATGTGTCATAAGTTCTTTAGCTTCTACATTTCCCCTACTATTCTTGCCCTCCCCTTGTCTATTTTCTATCTACCATCTATGCTAGTTATTCTCTGTACCTTTTCCCCCTCTCTCCTCCTCCTCCCACTCCCCTGTTGCTAACCCTCCATGTGATCTCCATTTCTGTGGTTCTGTTCCTGTTCTAGTTG
>CM052543.1:68177737-68207648 GCA_028533065.1 Trachops cirrhosus
AGGTCCTTGCCTTTCATAACTTGGAATACTTCCTTCCAGCCCCTTCTTGCCCATAAGGTCTCTTTTGAGAAATCAGCTGACAGTCTGATGGGAACTCCTTTGTAGGTGACTGTCTCCTTGTCTCTTGCTGCTTCTAGGATTCTCTCCTTCATTTTTACCTTGGCTAATATAATTATGATGTGCCTTGGTGTGTTCCTCCTTGGGTCCAACTTCTTTGGGACTCTCTGAGATTCCTGGACTTCCTGAAAGCCTATTTCCTTTGCCAGATTGGGGAAGTTCTCCTTTATTTATTTGTTCAAATAAGTTTCCCACTTGTTGTCCTTCCTCTTCTTGTTCTGGTACCCCTATAATTTGGATGTTGGAATGTTTAAAGATGTCCTGGAGGTTTCTAAGCCTGTCTTCATTTTTTTGAATTCTTATTTCTTCATTCATTTCTGTTTGTATGTTTTTTTTCTTCCTTCTGGTCCACTTCATTGATGTGAGACCCATCTTTCATTCTATCACTATTGGTTCCCTGTGTATTTTTCTTCATTTCTCTTATTGTAGCCTTCATTTTTTCATTTAACTTATGAACAAAATCAACCAATTCTGTGAGCTTCCTGATCACCAGTGTTTTGAATTGTGTATCTGATAGCTTGGCTATCTCTTGGTCGCTTAAAAGGATGAGCTCTGGAGCTTTCAATTGTTCTTCTGTTTGAGCCATCTCTCTCTCTCTCTCTTTTTTTGTCTTGTTGTACCTGTTACTTATGAGGGGTGGAGCCTTTGGTGTTCACCAGGGCGGGGCAACCCAGTCTCTGGGTTGTGATGCTGTACATGGGGGCGGGGTCCGAGAGGGAACAATGGCACCTGCTCTGCTCTCCATTGGACTTCAGTCCCTTCCGCCGCGTCCCCCAAGCACACTGGGCCTTTCTGGTGCTGGTTCCCATGTGGGTGGGCTTGTGCACCTCCGTGGGTCTTTCCAACGACGTCTCTTGTGAGGCTGGGAGTCTCTCCCTGTGCCTCAACCCCCACAGGTGTTTTCAATCAGTGCCCTGAGGCTCTATTTCCCAGCGCTGGGATCTTGGGTTGTGCACAGTGCCTGCTTCCCAATCGCCGCCTTGCTGGGTGTGCTGGTTGCCACCCTTTGGCCGGGGTTTGCCAGCCACTGCTTGTGCGCCCACAGTCCCCAGCTGCGGTCTTATGTGCCTGGTCCCAGTGTTCTTTGTGCCGCGTGACCTCTCTCCGCCCAGCTGCAGGACTCCACCCCTCCTACTGGTCTGGATGAACAAGTCTATTTTAACTCCTTGGTTATCCAACTTCCATACAGTTCAATATTCTGTCAGTTCTGGTTGTTGTTCTGGTTGTTACTCTGTTTCTAAATTGTTGTTGTCCCTCTTGGTTGTGCGAGCAGGCACAGCGTGTCTACCTATGCCTCAATCTTTGCTGGAAGTCCAAATTTTTTTAAAAAGATTTTATTTCTAGAAAGAGGGGAAGAAAGGGAGAAAGAGGGGGAGAGAAACATCAGTGTGTGGTTGCCTGTTGAGCACCCCCTACTGGAGACCTGGCCCTCAACCCAGTCATGTTCCCTGATTGGGTGCCAAATATTTTCCATCTGAGGTTGGCTGAATCCCTAGATGCAGAACCCCTGGATATGGAGGGCCCATCGTACTTGATAAATGAATGAAGCTTACATTCTGAAGGTGTCCAGAGACATGTTTCTCCTCTGGATGTTGTGTTTAGGGAACACAGGCATGATATCCTTGAAAAAAAAAAAAAGAATTTGTTTCCCGTGTATCAAAGCAAGGTAGCTCACACCACAGATTTAAGATCTAACAAAACCTAAGGCAGGGGCCACATCAGCCTCGCGGTTGCCTTCAAAGGGCTGGATGTAACTTTAGGACTGTATAAATGTAACTGCTCCTTAACAGTAAGCGAGACCTCGGCGCTGCCGCCAGGTAGAAACAAGGTGCCAGGCTGGATAAACAAGGTGGAGGGCCGGACTCTGCCCACGGGCCTTGTGTTTACCACCTGTGCTCTAAGGAGGGTGTAGAGAACATGGTTGGTGAAGTGTGAACTTTCCCACTTCGATTAGAATGATAAACTTTGAAATTTATTCATTCCAAAGTTTATTCCAGTTATTTTGGAACAGTTATGATTTGACCCAAGTCACTGGGGTCGATTGATATTTTTGTTTTTGTCATAATCAGAGGTCAGGGAAGATTGATGAGGGAGGCAAACAATAGTGTAACAATAGTTTTCCTCCCGGATGTGAAGTAACTAGTGTGCTGGTAATAGGTGAGCATTATGCAAGAGATTGTGAAAAAATTAATGTAGAACTTCACAAATAATGGATTGAGAATGTGGAGCCAAAGGAAAAGGAAGAGTATAAAATTAATTCCGGTGACTGAGATAATGGAAAAGTCAGGAGGAGGAGGTTTCCAGGAAAGATGAGTTCTTAATCAGCATATTTGTTAATTTCATAGAATGACTTGGGAAATCAAAAAATGTTATTAGGGTAACCTACGTTTCTACCAATGTTGACCAGGTGCACTAGGTGAACTAAGTGCTCTGTGTAAAAAATGGGGGAGGGGGAAACAAGAGCAGAACCTTCTTACAGCTTGAGTTTACAGTTAAACAAAAGTGTTGCTAATGAGAAAAACGATGCTGTAGGTTATATATCATATGGCTTACAGTGTTCATCTTTTTAAAGTACATTTTATTGTTCTGGCTGGTGTGGCTTAGTGGATTGAGTGCCAGCCTGCGAACCAAAGGGTCGCTGGTTTGATTCTCAGACAGGGCCCATGCTTAGGTTACAGGACAAATACTCTGCTGAGGGCACACAAGAGACAACCACACATCGATGTTTCCCTCCCTCTCTTTCTCCCTCTCTCATGAAATAAATAAATCTTTTTAAAAAGTATATTTTGTTGAATATGCTATTACAGTTGTCCCAGTTTTTCCCCTTTTGTCTCTCTCCACCCAGTTCCTCCCTTCCCTCTTATGATGCACCCTTCCCTGCTTAGTTCATGTCCATGGGTTGTACATATATGTTCTTAGGCTTCTCCATTGTTCTATACTGTTCTTAACATCCCTTGCCTATTCTGTACCTACCAATTATGCTTCTAAATCCCTGTGCCTTTTCCCCCATTTTCCCCTGTTGCCCCTCACAACTGATAACCCTCCAAATGATCTCCGTATCTATGATTCTGTGCCTGTGCTAGTTGTTTGCTTAGTTTGTTTTTGTTTTTTTTAGATTCAGTTGTTGATAGTTGTGAATTTGTTGTCATTTTAATGTTCATAGTTTTGATCATCTTCTTTTTCCTAAGTAAGTTCCTTTAACATTTCATATAATAAGGGCTTGGTGATGATGAACTCCTTTAACTTGACCTTATCTGGGAAGCACTTTATCTGTCCTTACATTCTAAATGATAGGCTTGCTGGATAGAGCAGTCTTGGATGTAGGTCCTTGCTTTTCATGACTTTGAATATTTCCTGCCAGCCCCTTCTTGCCTCCAAGTTTTCTTCTGAGAAATTAACAAATGGTCTTATTGAAACTCCTTTGTAGGTAACTCTTTTCTTATCTGATGCTGCTTTTAAGATTCTCTCTTTATATTTAATCTTTTGTATTTTAATTATGTGTGTTGGTGTAGCCCTCTTTGCATCTAACTTGTTTGGGACTCCCTGAGCTTCCTGGACTTGTATGTCTATTTCCTTCCCCGGATTGGGGAAGTTTTCTTTCATTATTTTTTCAAATAAGTTCTTTAAAAAATATTTTAAAAAAGATTTTATTTATTTTGGTTGGTACAAAATAGACAGGGAGAGGTGAAGAATAGTATATGAAATAGAGAAGCCAAAGAACTTATATGTATGACCCATGGACATGAACTAAGTGGGGGGAATGTGGGTGGGAGGTGCATGGCAGAGGGGAATAAAGCAGGAAAAATGGGACAACTGTAATAGCATAATCAATAAAATATATTGAAAAAAGATTTTATTTATTTTTAGAGAGAGGGGAAGGGAGGGAGAGAGAGAGGGAGATAAACATTAATGTGTGGTTGCCTCTCTCATGCCCCCTCCTGGGAACCTGGCTCACAACTCAGAGATGTGCCCTGACTGGAAATAGAATGGCAACCCTTTGGTTTTCAGGCCGGCACTCAGTCCGCTGAGCCATATCAGCCAGGGCTCAATTAAGTTTCCCGTTTCTTGCTCTTCCTCTTCTCTTTCTGGCATCCCTATGATTCTGATGTTGGCCCTTTTGGAGATGTCCCAGAATCGCCTTAAACTCTCCTTGTTTCTTTGAATTCTTGTTTTTCATTTTGTTCTGGTTAAATGCTTATTTCTGTCTTATGTTCGAAATCATTGATTTGAATCCCGTCTTCCTTCCCTTCACTGTTGGTTGGTTTCCTTTTTTCTTTATTTCCCTCATTAGAGCCTTCATTTCTTCCCTTATGCTTTTGCCATATTCATGAGATATTTGAGCATTCTGACCAGTGTTTTGAATTCTGTGTCTGATAGGTTGGCTATTTCTGACGCAGACACTGGCCCGCAGTGTCCGCGGCATCATGGATGAGACATGAGACATGAGACATTCACATGGACTACCGAGTCCTGTGAAGGAAAAGGGATGGTCCGGCTACCCTCTCAAGGGGAGGGCGCATTGGAGTGGCCTGGCCACTCTCTCTAGGGGAGAGTGCCCCTATCCTTCCCTTCACAGGGTTTTTATTGGCTTTTAAATTGCACAGGAATACAGGTAAAGTTCATTAATTATTGTCAAGCAGTAAGGATCAAACAATAAATAGCATACAAAGAACTACGAGGGCTTATTCTGAGTCCGGGTCTGTTAGCTAAAGGGCAACAAAACTTTGGGAAGCAAACTCATTTCCTGCCTCGACCTTTATCATTTAATTAAGAGCATTCTTAGGGAAGCAGTTTTCACAGGAGTTTTCATATCCTTTCTCAGGCCTGATTGATTACCTGGTAACCTGCCCTTTCCAGCACAGGGCTGCACAGACCTCTGTCATTGTTTCAGGATTAAGTCAGGCAGAGGAGGCAAGATAGCCCAGAGATTAGGAGACTTCTTGCAGACAGAATGAGGATTTAGGCTTTGTCAAAGCCGAGGGGCGAGGGTCCATCACCCCCTTTCTCCATAGCCCCCCAAGTCCTTCCCTGGGGCCTCCATGTGACCGTGCCTGTCTGAGGTCATTCCTCCCTTGGGGAATCTTACCTGTCATTGGCTAACTGATCAAGCATTGGGGGCCAGTTACGGAAAAAGGAGCAAAAGCAGCATTCCTGCCAGGGAGATAAGCTTTGTCTCCTTAGTGGCTTATGGTCCGAAGGTCGCTCACTCAGCCTTAGCCATGTGGGGGTTACAGCTCCTGAAACCAGGCAGGGTGGTTCCCAACATATCTCTGCATTGCTTAGTTCTTTTTCTGGGGTTCTGTTCCTTCATTTGGGCCATATTTCTTTGTCTCCTCATTTTGGCAACCTCCCTGTGTCTGTATACTAGATAGAACCACTTTGATTATGTTTTAGTGCACCTGTTGTGTGGGGCAACTGTAGCTCCATGTGTGGGGGAGGGGTCAAAGAAGGGACACTGCTTCTGTTGGTTGACTTCTGGGGGCTTGCCTAGCTCTCATCTTGTTTCCAGTCACTTCACCCACTTCTCGTGTATGACAGGCACCCCTTCAGCTGCTGTTCTGGTGTGGTTCCCAGGGTGGCTGGGTTTGTGGACGTTCAACTCTTCTGAGAAACTGGCGGTTTCTTCCACTGCCCCAAACTCCAGTGGGTTTACAGCCAGAAGCTATGAGACTTTCTTTTTTCCTAGCACTGGAGCAGTGGGCTACGTGGTCTGGCCTAGGGCTGGGCTCACTCGCTCATGAGGTGTCTTTCTGATTTTTATCCACCACACATGAATGCCGGGCTGCCCATTCCATGGTTTGCTGCCATGTGGCTGTCTCTCTTCCTCTCCTCTCTGCCCCAGCTCCCTGCTGCCACACCGAGTCCTCTCCACTCCAACTCCCCGTCTCCGCCCCTCCTACCTATCTGGATGAACATAGCTTCTTTATTGGTTGTCAGACTTCTATACAGTTCTGAGTGTTTTTCTGGGTGATTTTTTGGCAGCTCCAAGTGCTTTTTGTTTTTAAGTTACTTGTATTCCTTCTTATGGCTGTGCAGTGAGGTGAGGCGTGTCTACCTACCCCTCCACCTTGACCAGAAGCCCGTTACTGTGTTCATTTCATTGAATTCTAGGAATTCTTTGTACAGGCACAGCTTGGAGATATTGCAGGTTTCTTTCCAGCCCACCACAGTAAAGTGAGTTATAATCTTTTTGTTGATGGAGGACCTTGCCTTCAATTTGTGAAAAATACAACATCTGTGAAGCACAATAAAGTGAGGTACAATAAAACTTAGTGGAGCTTGGTTTTTCTCATCGATGCAGGAGAGAATTACAGATCAGTCAGATGCAAGTGGATGAGTAAGAGTTTTGTTAGTATGTCCTCAAGAGAGGGAACAGGCCTGCTGAGAGTGGTGAGAAGGGCGAGTGGTGGAGAGTGTCCTGGATCTGCCGCCTTAAGTACACATGTGATTACATTAGCATAAGGGAGGGGTTCTATATTGATTGACGGATACTTTGGTGATATAACTTTAGTCTCCTCTGTGCCTGTCTTTTCTCATGATTCTCCTTGACTGCCCATATGGGGGTGGGGGGTAGGGCTGGAGGCATGGTAAAATCACAATGGAAAGTTCACTAATATGGGCGGGTAGCGATTTCAACTGTTTGCCTTGGGTCAACAAATGTGGTGGCCCCCTTCCTCTTTCCTCCCACTGCTCATTTCTAACTGCTGCCTAATGTTCCCCCATCAAACAATAGGAACCCAAATATTTGGGGACTACTGCTCTTGCTGCTCCCTGCCAGACAGGGGCATCATAATAATCTTGTGTTCCCAAGCTTGCTAACTGTTGGTCGGGTGAGGTGAAAGGAGGTGTCAGGTGAAGGAACAGTCTGCGATAAATGGTTGAGGACTGTAGTCTCAGAAGCTAATATCCTTCTGTAATGATCATTTGTAATTTTATGGCTTCTATTCTGGAAGAAATGAATTTAGTTAATAGGTTAATTATCGTTGGTCCAAACATTAGTTGTATGAGGACAATTCGTAGGAGAGCTGCAAAGGGAGGAGCAAAGACAAGAGCCATGACTTTGTATCCCAAAATGAGGTTGAAGTTTTAATTTTGGATGTGGACTAAAGGATACCTTGAATGTTCTGTTGTACTTGTCCTGATTTGTTGACATAGAAGCAAAACTGCTCCTTGAGATACAGACACGTGCCTCTTTCTGAGGCAGTGAGGAGATCTAATGCGCTTCTATCCTAGAGGGTGACCGAGCTAGGGAGTCTGTCTGCTCCTGGAGGAATGCTAAAGTCTCCCCTATTCCAGTTAGTGCTTGGGCAGTGTCCTGGGACAGGCGATGATGGATGCCTAAAGAGTCTCCCCACACTGCTATTCCCATAGACGGGAGAATGCCTATGAGTGATACTGGGGGAGTGAGGGGACCAGCCCTCTTGATTAAGGGTCCCTGTGCCCTTAATGGGAATGAGAGACTGGCATTTCCCCAGGCTAAGGAGACATCAGGAAGGATGTACCCAAGGGAGCAAATTCCCCTCTACTGTGAAGGGAGGGTCCAGTATGCCTTAGACCTGCAAACCCAGTGTACTCTTTCTGACTGGGGTAGCCTGCTGCCAGGGTGATATCAACAAGCTTAATGGGTGGTTTCAACAGAGACGTAATTGCCATTAATTTTTTTTGTTTTGATATTTCGTCCCTTACTACTGGACCCCTTAGGCTACTAGAGAGTCTGCCACTAGAAGATCAACAGTAGGGTTGTAGAATTGGGTTTCATTTATGAATTTAGTAAAGATAGAACCCATTTTTGACCCAAAGTGTATAGCTACTTGGGAATTGCAAAAGAGAGTAGTGTAAGTATCTGTTTTCTGTGGAAGAAACTGGTTGACTTGAAAGTAGGGACTGCCTTGACAATAAGGCATTTTTGGTGAGCTTCTGTTTAAGGGCAGAGTAGGAATGACTGGCTTTGGAAATCAGTTGTGTAAAAAGTTTGTCTGATCTCCCTCCAGAAATGTGTGGTATTGTGGTTAGAGTAATTCCATGGACAGTGTTAGTGCACGGAGAATCTGGGATTAGGAAACTGTTGACACTGACTGTCAGAAGCCTTCCTGCTGGTGTACCCTCTGAGGTATTACTAGTTGTGTAACAAGGATAGCTGTGTTGGAGCTGACCAGGTTATTTATGTGAGAAAACAGGGCCCATTCGGGGGAGCACTCACTGCTGGTAGAGAAGGTCTTGGGACATTGTTTAATGAGGTTTTGGGTTATGAAACCATCCCATGGATTGGAGTATAGAGTTCTCTGATCTAGAGTGGGGAAACATTTCCCCATTGACATGGGGGTAGGAGTGGACATATCCTCAGCTGCAGGTGGAAAGGCAAAGACAGCGAGAAGTATTTAGCCTTAAGAGTTGGACTGTGTGGTTTTCCAGATCATAAGCTGTCTCATGTTGGGACTGGGCGGGAGTAGATAAGAAAAGAGAGAAAAAGAGTAGGCTCTTTCAAAAGACAAGTTTAAGATCTTCTAGTGCAGGGGTGTCAAACTCATTTTCACTGGAGGCCACATCAGCCTCGAGGTTGCCTTCAAACGGCTGAATGTAATTTTAGGACTGTAAAAGTATAACTATTCCTTAACTAGGGATGAGGAGCTTGGTGCTGCCTCCTGGTAGAAACAAGGTGCTGGGCTGGATAGAACAAGGTGGAGGGCTGGATTTGGCCTGTGGGCCTTGTGTTTGCCACCTGTGTTGTAGTGGCTCACAGAAATATGTGGAATCATTTTGTCATTCCACTGGCTCAGCTTAGCTCAGGAATGGTGAATCCAGCTGGAGATACTCAGGACCTTGGTATCTGTTGAAGAGGATTTAAGAATAGGGAGAAGCCCTTTCCATGAGGATTGTTGTTGAGAGTTGGGGGAACCATCATTCCAAACCTTTGTTAAGACCTGGGCTCCCAGAGGGTACAGTGGGGTAGCGGAATCCTGGCTAGGTTTTTGTTGCAGGCCAAATTCCCTCAGGATGGTTTGAAACTAGGCTTCTAGGGAGGAAATCTCTGTCTAGTAGGAGTTATGAATATAGGAAGGGGTCAGCCATATAAGGCCTCAAAAAGACTAAACATTAGCCGAGTCTTAGGGGCTGCTCTAGTCTGGAGGAAGGCTATTGGTAGAGACTCCTTCCAGTTGAGAGAGGTTTCCTGAGTAATTTTTCTTTATAAATTTAAGACTTCGGCAGACTTCTACAACTTTCACAAACCTTTCTGCAGCTTTCACAAACTTTTTTATCCATTCAGAAATAACCGTCTTTAGAATAACTCGCTTTCAGTTCTGGTCCTTTAAAATTGCATCTCCATGCCTTATGCCTTCTATTACTAAAATCATATAATTTCTTTCCAACTTAATTTGAACTTTTAACTCTTAGAAATCTCAATTTCCAATGATGACCAAAAAGTAAGCAACCAGCATTCTGTAGATTGACTTTTATGAACATATTTTATTATTGCTGAACAGCAAGTGGGGTCCTGCTGCCCGCAGCCACCCTCTAGGCGTTAGGACCCACAATGGTTAGGGATGTCCACCCTTTCTGCAGGGGATCACCTGTCAGGTGTTCCATAGTATGGGTCTCAGAAGCTAATGCCTGTGGAGCTTGGCTAACATTGTGATGGACGTCTGAAATGTACACACAGCATTCGGCCCCAGCTAGGGCACATACCCCGCCTTGTGATGCAGTGAGCATGTCTAAGGCCATACGATTTTGTGGGGCAACTTTTCTCCATACATTTCCTTATTTAAGAGGCTCAAGGAATCATGTGCTGCATTCAACGCATGAGTAGTGAGCAAAGCCAAAGCAGTTATCTCAGTCTCAGTGACTATAGAAGCAGCTTGAGGAGAAGAAACAGCTAATGGATAATACCACCAGGGAGCATGCTATCCCCAGTGTTGTGCCTTAAACACTTCCCAATTGGTTGGCTGGATTGCAAGAATTTTCTGAACTCGAGCAGGCAAATAGGGCCATCCCCAGATATAATGGCCAGTCCAATTTCCAGGTAGTTAAGGCCACCCATGTGAGCCACACACCCAGAGGTCCCCAGTGGGAACTGCAGCCCATGCATCGTCCTGTGCCTCCCAGTCATGATTCAGAGTCTGAGTCTGACACAGACCTGTTGGAGTCCAGCCCACTTGGGCTTGTCCTTTGAGGTTCTCAGTACAAAGGGAAGCTGGTTCCCACAGCCTCAGCTGTGAGCCACCCCAAGCCATGCCATATAGAGTAGCCGATGACCCATAACGGCCTGGGCCAGTCATACCACTGCTTTGCCCCAGCGTAGATGTCAGTCCAGGTCTCATTCCACGAGGGATGTGCACTGTTCCACTGGTGTTGTAACCAAGACCAATTTGAGACAGAAACTGGAGAGATGTGCTGTGGGAGGCTGGCCAGTTTGCTCAGGGGAAGTTCAGTGCAGACCCAGCATACTGATTGGTTAGCCACTGAGGCATAGGCATGTACCCAATCCACCAAGGGGTTAATTTGCACCCCAGGGGTGAAAAGACAAAGCAGTTATTGGAACTCACATTGGCAAATCATGACCCTCAGGCAATATAGAAGCGAGTTTCTGGTCAGCCAATAAGACAGTGGCTGGCAGAGGGGTCTTCCTGGACGTGAATACCATACCTTTTCATGCCTCAACTTGAGGTTCAGCATCTATTTGCAACAATAGTGGAGGACTCATAATGGTCCATAACGATATTACAGAGGTGCCACGGAGAAGCATTTCATGGTCTGCTGGCCGTAGGTATATTACCTGCAAGATTCAGGGCCAGGTCCCAATCACTGAGGGCACTATTTGCAAGTTTCCCTCCACCCCTTGTCCCCAAGGGGCAACAAGAGCCACCCAGTGCATGTGGGGGGCTTTTATTCCCCAAGGCCTCATCCAAGTGGCCATTTGCCCTTGCTCCAGGCCCTCAGGGGTGGGCAAGAGAATATTCCCCTGTTTTCCCATACTTGGTTTCAGGAAGGCATCCTTAGTCTGTACCTGCAGCTGAATTCGAGCTGCAGTCTGGTGGAATGATGCTTCCACAGAGCTGGGTCCCTCTTCTGACTCCTCTCATTTAGAATCTGGAGGACAGTCCACAAGCGTTTCATCCAGTCCCCCAGCATGGGGGTGGGCGCCATGGCTTGCAGGCCCTGCTTTTAAGAGACCATTGTACCTTTCAATCATCCAGGCAGCTTGGGGGTGATAGGCCACATGGAAATTCCAGTCAATCTGCAGGTCTTGGACCTACTGTTGCACCAAGGCTTCTGTAAAAGGCTTTCAGTGATCAAGGGCTGCCCATAGGCAGCACATAAACACTCCAGCGCAGCAATCACAGCTCTCTAATCTGGGTGGTGTGCGGGGTATGCTGTTAAAAGTCCAGTAGCTGTGCCCACACATGTGATTGCATACCTATACCCCTCCGAACTAGGAAGGGGCCTAATCATGTCAACTTGCCACTGGGTCAGTGGTGCCTGTCCCCACACCACCTGCCCAGTAGTTCCCACAGGCCTCTGGGGATGCTCTCATGAGCAGACAACACACATCTCACAAGCTTTCTTTACCGCTGCTAAGGTGTCAGGTAACCGCCAAGCTTTTATAGTAGACCACAGTGTCTTCTGCCCAGCATGTAAGAGGTGACGGTGTAGCCACTGGGTGACATCTGTTCCTGATGGGCCGGCAGGAACCATTTCTAGCCACCACACCTTGGCTAGCATGTCAGCTGCCTCATTGCCTGGGGAGGCAAGGGGTGCATGCCCAGTCACATGATAGACAGTGATTTGTTTCTGGTGGCCTAATTCCTAGAGGTCTTGCCACAAGGCCTGCCCCCATAATGGTCTATGCATAACCATCCATTTATTTGTATGCCAGGTAATCCATAATGTTAGCCCCCAGTATACTGGCCAACTATCTGTGCAGATAGTCAGGGGAGGGGCTTCATTGGACACTACGAGCCACACAGCTCGCAGTTCTGCCCACTGGCTACTCTGATGTGCTCTAGTGTCAAACTAGATTGTCTCTGTTTCTGTTGAACTACCACAGCAGTCCACATGGCAGGCTGGCCCCTGCTGGATTCATCAGTGTACCATGCATCTGAGGGAATAAGTGCCTGCCCTTGCTGGAAGGGGCTAGCTTCCATTTATTCTATGGGGGCAGGAGGTGGATTTTTCATCCACATAGGTAACAGGGCCCAACACTTTCTGCAACTTGGTCTGTAGGGAGCTAGTCGACAGAGTACTTTTTTGTTGCAGATAAGTCTCTCGCTGAGCTAATGTGATGTCTGAGCCGTCCCACTGCGAGGCAAGGCTGTCTGGTCTTGGGCCAACCTTGCAATGGCATACGTGGTTCTTACTGTCTTGGGGAGTCCTTGGTATAGCCGCTGTGGCCAAAAGGGCAGCACACACCTCTGCCAGTTGCTTTTCAGTCAGGGGGTACCGTACCTCTGCTCCTTTCCGTAGTTGGGACCAGAGACCCAGAGGTTGATGTAGCCATTCCAATCAC
The DNA here is from genome assembly GCA_028533065.1 of Trachops cirrhosus. NCBI lineage: Eukaryota > Metazoa > Chordata > Mammalia > Chiroptera > Phyllostomidae > Trachops > Trachops cirrhosus. Next base: position 68,190,357 of record CM052543.1, read on the forward strand.
TGCCAAAGACTCCACCCAAAGCCTTCCTGTGTCACATACACATGTAGCTCACAGGGTCCAGAGCATGCAAGGCCTGAGCATGCTTAATGATGCACTTCACTCCTTGGAACACTTTTTCTAAGGTTGGGGTCCAGTCTCATTTCACTCCCTTTTTTACCAAAGTGTACAAGGGGAGAACAACTTGATCAAGGTGGGGCACAAACACTCTTCAGCACTGAGCAGGCCCCCGATGTCTGGAGCTGTTTCACAGTGGTAGGGGTAGGATACGCCTGGATTTTATCTATCACCGCCCCAAGGATGACTTTTGTGTTACCCAACAAGACAACCCCCAACCCCCAAGAATTTGACAGATAGTCCAGACCCTGCAGTTTGGCCTCGCTGATGGCCCAGCCACCTGATTTCAGGTGTGACGGCACTTGTGGCACTGCCTTCTCTAACTCTGCAAGAGAATCACTGGTTAGGAAGACATCATCAATGTAATGGGGCAGGCGAACCTCTGGAGGCTGTGGCTCCATAGCCAGGTCTTCTGCTACAAGCTCGTTGCAATTAGCTGGGCTGTGCAAGTACCCTTGAGGGAGCACTGTAAAGGTGCATTGTTGGCCCTCCCGTGTGAAGGCAAACTGATCATGACTCTCCAGAGCAATATCAATAGAGGAAAAAGCATTTGCTACATCAGCCACAAAGTAGTAAGTTCCCAGCTCATTGGTTAACTGGTCCATTGAGTCCACCACAGAAGGGACCGCTGCATGTACTGGGGGAATGACATTACTGAGCTCCTGGCAGTCTACCATTATTCTCCATGTGCCATCTGGCTTTCTCACTGGCCACATGGGGGAGTTAAAGAGACTGTGAGCGGCCCTAATTATCCCCACCTTTTCCAACCCCCCTGTAGTAGTTGTGATCTCCTCATGTCCTCTGGATAGCTGGTAGTACTTCACTACCATCACCCGTCAGAGGGACGGCAACTGAACAGGGGGATGCCCAGCATGTCCCTGCATAATGGCTTTTACCACTCACACTCTCAGGTGGAACTCTCCTGCAGTGGTGCGTAGCCATAGTCCTTGGAGCACATCAATGCCCAGGATATACTCAGGAATGGGGACACATAAACAGTATATTCACAGGGGACCAGTTGCGCAATACCTAGGGAGAGCCACATGGCCTTCAGCTTTACACTGTGCCCCTCCCCCACCTAACCATAACCATCAATAGAGACCTCAGGCACCAGGAACTTCTCAGGGTTACCATACAGGAGAGTACATTCTGTCCCTGTGTCTAGTAGAGCCAGGACTTGCTGAACATTTTTAGGGGACTGATGGATAGCCAATTTTACATGCTGCCTCTGGTCCCCGTCTGAGCCCCATCCAACCCCTGTAGATGGGTTCCTCAGCCTTCCCCCTATTCAGATGTCCAAAGGATATCTCCTCCCTCTTCTTGGGAGGTTAGCACAGCCAGGTGATCTTCCAGCTAAACTGGATGGGCCTCTCAGGTCACATCCCCAGGTTTCCTCCTCACCGCCGCCTTCTTCGGGGGCCGCAGGAAATGTTGGTCAGCTCACAACTGTTTCCAGAGTTCTAATAAGTAGGCATTTGGCTTCCTATCAATCTTATTTCCATCTCACAGTAAGAGTTCTTGGAGAAGGCCGGATATTTGCATTTGAGAAATGTAGGGAAAGAAAAGCAAGCCCCTCCTAGAATGACTTTGGTTTTATAAAGCCAATTATCAATAAGTCTTTTAAGATGAGTAGAGGGAATTTTGGAAAGATAAAAGATTGGTGGGCTTTGATGGTCTGGAGCACACCTCTGGCCCTGTAAAGACTTCATTTGTAAACAAAGATAGTTATTTGAACTACCTGAACAGTTGGGTCACTGCTCGAAAGTTTGTAAGGGTTTGGCCAGGAACCCCGTTATCCGGTACTGCCAGGTCGATTTGGCATTCCCATGAAGGAGTAAGTGTTAGGGTGGTTGGTGACATGGCTGTGAAAGAATTCACAAAGAAGAAAAGGCAGTGAGCGAAGTTTTGTTCACTTTCCAAGAGGGGAAAGTGGCATGGTGAGGAGAGGTATACCAGCAGCAAAATGTAGGGGCTTTGAGTTTAATTGGATGGTAATTGGATTATGAGAAGGTGGGCGTATTGCTATTGTGTGGCCCCTGGGCTGTTAGGGATGTTGCAGCAGAGGAGGTTTTGGTTGGTTTTGCATAAGGTACAGTTTGTTCCCTTGTTATCTTCTGCCTGCCGCTGTGGGAAGTGGTTAGTCATATTCTGTTCTTACTTTCCAGTAATTTCCAGTCCTGGAGTCATAGGCTCAGAAGAGTAAAATGGCAGTCATGATTAACAAGGTCATAGGCCTGCTGGACAAATGATGCCAAGATAGCAAGTCGTGCAGACTTTGTCCTTTCAGTGAGGGTATCTGAGTGATCCCTAGCTCACACGACTAACATTTGAAGTGAGGGCTTTGGTAGAAGGCTGTCCCCTATAATTATTCTAGTTCCTAATAATTGAAGGAGATCTCTTCTGAGTAGAGGGATAAGACACTCTGGGATTATGAGAAAAGAATGAGTGATGTAATATCTGTCCCAGAGACAACCCAAAGGAAGGGTGAAGCTTTTGGTTGTAGGCTTTCTGGCTACTCCTAAGACAGTGCAGGACTGTGAGGAGAGGGGTCTGGAAAAGACAGTAAGGACAGAGTAGGTGGCCCCAGTATCCAGTCAGAAAGTTACTGTTCATGGGGCGGGGCGCTGGGATAGGAGTAAAAGGTAGAAAACTGTACTTGAACAACAATTAAAGTAAAAAAAAATACAATCCCCCCTCCCCCCAAAAAAGTTATTGTTCTACCTGCCATGTGTTACTCTAGGCTCCAGTCCAGTAATGGCGACCTCTTGAGGCAGGGCCAGCTGGAGTGGGCAACTTCAGTTCTGTGCCACCATCTGCAAGGCAGCTGTGGACTCGGACCCAAGAGTCCACTGACTTAAGGGACAGAGAGCCTCCCAGTGGCTTGCCTTCTTGCGCTTATAGCATGGTGCCTGAGGTAGCTTATTATGGTTTGAACATTCCTTAGCCCAGTGCCCCACCTTCTGGCACACGTGACACTTGGTGTCCTGGGTGGTGGACTTGGGGGGCCTGTGGAGTGTGGCTATGATTGTCCCTCAAGAGCAGCTAGAATTTGGGCAGGCCAAGTCTCCTTCCTTTTCTCCTCCTGATCCCTGGCCTCCCTCTCCTGGTCCCAGTTGTAAAAGACTGTATTGGCCATAGTTAACATTTTGTCCAAGGAAACTGGTTTCCTGAATGAGCTTTTGTAACTTTCTCCTAATATCAGAGGCTGATTGAGTTAAAAGTTTCTCTTTTAGTGTTACCTGGCCCTTGTATGTCTCTACATCTAGATTGGTGTGCTTGATGATCTTAGTTTTTCCAGAAATGTTGTGGGGTTTCTCACCGGACCCTGACTAATGGCAGAGACCTTGGAATAGGTTCATGCAGAATAGGAAATGATTCCTTTCCCACTTCTGGGAAGAGCTGTTATATCGTTCCATTCAGGATCCATTGGTGGGACTGCAGTTTCTCCCATGAGCTATTTGCTATCTGATAAAGGTAAGTTGTTAGCAAATTTTTTAGCCTCCTTTAGTACTATCTACTGCTTAATATCTGATAGGGTTTACCCCAGGAAAACCATAACATCCTTCCAAGTTAACTCATAAGCCAAGGTGAGGTATTGAAAAGCATCTGTTTATTTATCTGGGTTGTCAGAATAGTTTCCTAAGTTGGTTTTAATTTGCCTAAGCTCGACAAGAGAATGGGGTTTGTCGATTAACTAGGGACTGAATTCTCCTGCAGTTTCTACTAGTGGTAAGAGCCTTGCAGATGGGGAAGTCTTAGGGGGAGAGAAAGCAGGGGCTGTTGTTTGGGCTTGGGGCCCTAGGTTTGGGGGAAGTAAAGAAGACGGTGGGAGGGTTTCTTCCTGAGTTTCTACAGCTGGGATAGGTTCTGAAGGGGTCTGGGAATTAGAGAAAAAGTCATTGGGTGAAGTAGTACTGGGAGTAAGCTTCCACTCTTGACATAAATCTCCACAACCTCTTAGATAACAGAATGCCTGTTCGTGAAATTTCAGACCATTTACCAAGTTGTTTGCAAAAAAAGGTCAAGCTATATAAAATTGTATTCTAATTTAAGGTCCCATTGAGTGGTCAAACCTCCCCATCCCTTAGCCGATATTGAGGCCAAGCAGTGTTGCAGAAAAATATAAGTGACTTTTCTTCAGGATTTGGGGATCAAACTGAGGCCAATTGGAAAGGATACATTCTAAAGGGATGCCAGCAGGAATGGATTCTTGGTTTCCCATCTGGAAGGGAGAGATACCTTGAGGTGAGGTTAGAGAGCCCAGTATCCTGGGGTCTAACTTGAGGGTTTCGGCGTCCCAAAACTCAGGGATCTGTACCTCAGCATCCAGGGACCCTGGAATCTAAAACGGATGTCTCCATTGTGGATAGAGTGGAGGCAGAGGCAAGTCTGCTCCTTCCTTTTTAAGTGGTTGCTTACCACTCATAGGAAGGGTCTTGGCAGTTCCCATGCACTGGGAGCCACAAAGGTGCGACCATGGGTGGGACCCAGAGGCTTAACCAAGGATTGAGGAGGAAATTACAGAGGGCTAAAGGGAAAGTAGGAAGAGTGGAGTCGTGCAGAACCTAGGTACCAGAGTAGCGGAGGTGAAGACTGTGCTCCCATTGTACTTGGCCTGCTTGCAGGAGGCATTCTGTGAGCTGGATTCCTCTAAAAGTTGTAACTGTACCAGTGAGTCATTAATCAGGTGTCCTGATAAGATTGTAGGTCTAAATTGTACAGACTAATCCAGTACCAATGATTCTCAGAATGGGGAAATACTTTCCAGGACCAACAGTCTGGACTGGCCCAGTCTCATGGGTCCTCCGGCCTTAAACAGAGGAGATGTCTGAGGAGGAGGGGGATCCCTGTCTCAGTAAACAATCAAAGGGGCAGTTTGCAAACCTGAATTTGTCCCCTCTGCCTCTTGAAGGCACACAAAGGACACGTTTGTGCCAACTTTTTGGCCCTTTCAAGAGACTTTAGGAAGTGGGCCTCATTCAGAAAGTGTACAGGAGGCCCCTGAGGAGGTACGTGCAATAGTCCCCTGTTCCCACATGATATGGGCATGATAGGGCCGAGCCCATTTCGAAATGCAGGGCTCAGAGCAGATGGGTAGCCTAAGAACATGGGATTCAGTGTAGTGGACTAACATTAGGTGGGTCCACAGCTGGCCACAGAGTATCAGGAGTTGTCTCTTGATAGCCTCTGGCCAGTGGTGGTGTAAGCAATGTTCACAGAGGCAAGAGAGGGGAGGGATGGGGTTGCCATCCATGGCATAGTATCTTGTGAATGCACGACCTGGAGGAGCATGGCCATCAGTTGGCAAGAGAGCAGGCCCATCAGCCTCCCTGCCTGCAGGATAAGCAGAGAGGGTAGAAGAGTAGGGTGGCCGAAAGGCAACAGGAAAAGCTAGACCTAAAAGGAAAGATGAGGACTTATGAGTATGGCTGATTGAACGAGAAGGCATGGTCCAAAGAAACGAGCTTAGAAAGGACAGAATTTTCTTGCTTCCTCTTCTCGAGAATGAAACCTAAGTAGAGGAGTGCTGGGCGGTGGGAGCCTGATTGCTGTTACAGTGTTCTTCGTTGCATGCACGTTTGCTTGTGGCTGGCAGTGTCCTAGTGTGTCTTCCCTGGTCCATGACCAACTTACCCTTTCACGGGAGTCTTCTAGTGGCAAGCACCCTAGTGGCTTTTTTTTTTTGAAGGTTTATAGTGTATTTTATTTCTTTTTGGGTTGCAGCTGTCTCCTTCATAACCTACCACTCCTAAGATTGTTTAATAAGGCACACTTCTCTGCCATCCCCTTCTGAGATGTTTTATTCGGTAGTCATTATTTGAATGGAGAGCTGATTTTGTTTCAAAGTCTGTTTTTAGGTGCATACTTTGGGTCATGGGCAGCTGGAATTGTGGCAAGAAAACCATTGTGTAAAATTTCGTCAGATCTTTGATATTCAGACTTGTTTCAATAAGTGATTTTTTCCTGCGTCTAAGAATTTAACATGCATTATGTATCCAGTAGTTCAATCTAATTTCATCTGATATCCAGGCTCAGTTGAAAGGTTATTATTCCTGTTCAGCCCACCTCCCAAGACACCTGGATGAGCTGGAGCCAGCCACCATGCCTACTAGAACTAGTAGGTATAGTTGGCTGTGAAGAGTGGCTGGTGAGTGCAGCACAGGAAGAGCCCATGGGAGCATCCTTGCCTTGGGCTGCCTGGGAGTTAGCTGTGGCCTGCTTAACAAAGGCCTGCTGTGTCGCCTTCTTGTTTGCAGCCTTGCCACGCTAGACCGCCAGTGCACTGGCCTGCAGGGCCCATCTGTAAGAGAAACTTGGTGGATAGCATTGAGGCTGAGGATAGTATTCTCTTCAGTCATGCCGCCAGACGAAAAGCAGATGCGAAGAACAGCTGCAGGAACAGTACAGTGGACAGTTGTGACAGTGGCATAGCCACTTGCTCTGGAGTATACTTCTTCGTGCAGGCATGTTCAAGAGTCACCATGTTGGGCTTTAGCAGGGTGCCCTCCAGGTAAATATGATGGTCGTTCAGAGCCTCATAGACAAAAGCCAGGACCAGTCTGGATGGATGTGATTTCATTAATTCTGTAGTTGTCAGACTTCCATTCAACTCAATTTCTGACAGTTCCGAGTGATGGTTGTTCTATATTTTAGTTGTAATTTTGATGTGGTTGTGTGGAGGCGAGCCATGTCTCCCTATGCTGCCATCGTGACTGGAAGTCCCCCCTAGTGGCTTTTACATGCTTGACCTGTGCCCATGGGGTGCAGTAATTTCTTGAGAGGGAGAGAGCAAGATATTCTCAGCAGAAGCAAAAGTGGTAGGCCTGCCATCTGACCAGGGCCCAGGCAACGCAAAAGAGTATGAAAGGATCAAGGATCCATGGTGACATGGTGAAAGGAAAATTGTAATGGAAGAGACTTACACTATCCAGCGATCTGAGTCATACCACCAAAAGATGTTACTGGAGCTCCGTTCTTCTCACTGATGCAGTAAAGAATTACAGCGAGATGAAAGTGAATGAGTAAGAATTTCATCAGTATATCCTAAAGGGAGAGAAAAGGCCTGCTGAGAGTGGTGAGAAGGTCATGAGTCTCCCGAATCTGCTGCTTTAAGTATGTGCATGATTGTATTAGCACAGGGGAGGGGCTCTATATTGATTGACAGACACTTTGGTGATATGACTTTAATCTCTTCTGCGCATGCCCTTTCCTATGATTCTCCTTGACTGCCTACATGGGGTGGGGTGGGTAAAACTGCAATAGAAATTTTGCTAACAAGGGCAGTTAACTGAGACTATTTCAACTGTTTGCCTTGAGTCCACAAGTGTGGTGGGCCTCCTTCCTCCTACTGCCCATTTCTGACTGCTGCCTAACAAAACGAGGTCTGCCTGTTTTGGTTACTCGAATTCAGTTGTCACTTACAAACTGTGGAAATCTGTGCTTTGACTGGATTTTCAGTATTAAGTGCCATTTTGTAGAATGGGACTTGATCTGTCTGGACTTTTAGTTTTTTTAACAGTAAAACAAGAATAATAGTACCACTGGCTGGTTCTACCTCTAAAACAGTGATTTTCAACCAGTGTGCCACAAGAATTTGTAAAACATGCATGACTGTTTAGTCAGGGGCACTGACTTCTTTCCCCTTAGACTGTCAAATAAAAACATGACAATAGCCAACACAATAGCTGTCCGGTGTGATTGAATCAAAATTATACCTACATTTTGTCAGATTGGCAAAAAAATATATTATTTGGTGTCCTGCAGAATTCAGTAACTTGTTTATGTGTGCCGTTAGGTGAAAAAGGTTGAAAATCACTGCTCTAAAACATATTCCAAATCTCTCTATTTTTATGCAGCCTCTTGTGACCTCTCTGGCACTAGCACATGAGCTCTTTCCTGGGCACCTCCTTTTTCTGCTCCTGTTCCTCTACAGTCAATTCTCCACTGTGGCCGAAGTGATCAGTTTATAACAGAAGAGCTGTCAGTGGCTTCTTATTGCACAGACCAGAACCCAGACTCTGTCCTGTGGCCTGTTGGGTCACTGCTTACTATTCCAGCCTGAACTCAGCTCTGGCCATGCTTCCTGAGTGTGGCTCCTGCCACACTACTCTACTGTCTGAACTTGTTATGTGCCATCCTTGCTCCTAATTCAAGGCCTTTGTCCTAGTTCTTCCCTGTGCCTCTGGTGCTCTTTCCCTAGATCTTACCAAAGCCGACTCTTTAATATTTATTTCTCAGCTCCAGTGACATGTCCACAGAGCCCATTTTTGACTGTCCCATGTAAAATAGGCCCTTGGGCTAGCTCATTATCCCATTTTGTGGCTTCATAAGGTATTTACCTTCCCTGAAATGGTTTTGAGTTGCTATTCAGACTTTGTTTGAATATTTGTACAGCATCTCCTGCCATCAATCTCTTCTTGGAACTCACAGTCCTGTGGAGGTCACCGAGGGTTACACAATTATGTAATCTAGGAAAAATGAGAGTGTGGACAGACAGGGTGCTGTGGATGCTGGGATGGATTTCCTCCCACTGAGGAGGCAGTACAGCTGAGCCCTCTTTGAAAGATGATTGCGCTATGATTTTGTCATCCATTCTTGACGTATTTCATGCATAGTAGGCACAGTGCCACGTGACAGGGCAATAGCAATAAATGAGACAGCCCTGCTCTCAGGAAGCAATGTCAACTCCATATTCACACAGTGTGAGAGGTGCTTTGATGAAAGTAAACATATTGAAATAAGGGAGGCCAACTTTAAATAGAGTAGCTAGGGAGAACTCCTCCAGGGCATATGTATTTTCATACCTTAGCTGAGAACTAAGGAATGCAAATGAACCAGCCATGAAGAGCTGAGGAAAGACTCTTACTGGCAGAGGCACACTGCAAGATCTTAAGGTGGAAATGGGTTCAGAAGAAGGAAGGGGCTGGTGCGGCTGGTGCAGCAAGAGTGACATGACTTTGGAAAGAAAATCAGGAGTCAGATCATGCAAGGCCTTGTAGGTTAAGGGGAGGAGTTTAGATAGTATTCCAAGGGCAATGGAGAGCCATCAAAGGATTTTAATCAGGGGAGTAATGAGTAATGTGATCCAGTTTACATTTTAAAAACTGGATGGACTGGAAGGAAGGTCAGGAAGTAGGAAATTAAGTAGAAGTCCGTTATAGTAGCAGGAGGTGGTGGCTGGAACTAGATGGCAGTAGTGGGGGTGAAGCCAAGTGGAAGGATTCAGGTATATTTTGGACACAGTATTGATAGTATTTATGATGGAGTATCTGGGTTTGTTTTAAGGAAAGATGAAGGGTGAGTCCTAAGATTTTGGCTTGAGCACCCAGGTAAATTGTTATACAATGTTCTGAGGTGGGAAATACTGGGATGAGACTAGTTTTCTAGGGGTGGAAATTGAGAGCCATGATGTGGTCATTAAATTGAAACTATTATTAAAAAGAAAGAAAAAAAGAAAAAATTGAAGCTATTAAATCAGCACTTGGATATACAAGATTTGTTCAGAAGGTATCCAGCCATGTAATATGAAAAATAGAGACATTTACTGAAGAAGATATAAGATACAAGAAACATTGTACATAGGACAATGACACCTTAGTCCCCTTCAAAGTAGGCATGTTGGGACCTCACACAGTTCTCCCAATCACCATCAGCTGCCCTGTCGTGCTTTCCTGATTCTCATCAACAGTTTGAAATCTCTTCCCTTTCAAAGGTAATTTTAGTTTTGAGAAAAGCCAGAAGTCCAAGGGCACCAAATCTGGGCTGTAGGGGAGCTGAGTCACCTGGGTGATTTGATGTTTTGTCAAAAAACTGCATGAGACATGATGCATGAGTGGGCACGTTGCCTTGATGAAGCTGCCAATTAGCATTTGCCCATAGCTGTGGCCTCCTGAATCATCTAAATAATTTTCTCAGAGGAATATTCATGCTTAATGCAAAGTTTGATGAAGATTTATTGCTCTACTTGCTCAGTCATTTTGAATGCCACAACCATGCAGTACACATGCCCACTCAACGGCGTCTACTGCCCCCACTGACTAGTACACTGAAGTCGTCATTGTTCTCACATGCTCATTCCAGCCCTCTCTTCTTGGCTGCCAGGTTACATCCATCTTCTGCAAACTGTTCATGTTATATTAAAAATGGCTGGACTTTTTCTGGACAGACCTCAAATGAGCCTGGAGGTGAATTGAGAGGACAAAAATGCTTTTTAAAGCCATGGGACTAGATATGGTTAAGGAGACAGTGAAGTTGCAAAGTTAAAACGGGCCTAGGACAAAGTCCTGGGACATTCCAGCACTTAGAGATTGGGAGAGGGAGGATGAAACAGCAAAGAAGACAGAAAAATAACTAGGGAGGTATGAGGGGAACTTCAAGATTGTATTAAAATAGAAGCCAAGAAAGGGGAAGGTTTGCATAGTGGCTTACACATATTGCCTCATTCATTCTTACAACAGCCCATGAGGGTATTTGGAAAAACCAAGGTAAACCCTGGCTCTTAACTACTGTGCATAATTCCCAAAGAAGAAAAGTGAGACCCAATGTTGCCAGGAGGTGATTATGGTATTTATTGTGTGTTGCTACACCTTGCTCAGAGTCAACAGTAGTATAGATAAAAACCACACTGGAGGGGGGTTGAACAGTAAACAGGTGGCGAGGACAAGGAAACAGACATGGGAGAACTTACATTGTGCAAGGGAGCTAAGAAATGAGGTGAAAGTTCAGTGGAAATGTGGGTTCAAGGACATTCGTTTTTTAGGTGGGAGGAACCAGAGCCTGTTTGTATGCTTGTGGAATGATCAGGAGCAAAGGGGATGAATGATGTAAGGGAGAGGGACGGGATCACTAAAGATGTGGAATCTTCAGGCAACTGGAGGTGGCATCCAGAGCAGAGTGAAGAGACCAGGGAGCTTCTAATGAAACAGAACTGGAAACTAGAGGAGTTGATGTTGCTGAAAAGACCTTTTGATTGCTAGGAATAACATCCCATTTCAAACTAGCTAAGTATAATATGACATTTTTGAAGATATATAACAGGCAAGCTCTTGGACATTCAAGGAGAGAAAATAAAGTACAGCTGACTTTACAGAAAACCTGTACAGAAGATCATTAAGCAGAGACTCTTTTTAAAAAATATATTTTATTTATTTATTATTTTTTTAGAGAGCAGGGAAGGGAGGGAGAGAGGGAGAGAAATATCCTTGTGTGGTTGCCTCTCGCACACCCACTACTGAGGTCCTGGCCTGCAACCCAGGCGTGTGTCCTGACTGGGAACCGAACCGGCAACCCCTTGGTTCTCAGGCTGGCACTGAATCCACTGAGCCACGCCAGCCAGGCCAGATATTTTCTTGTAATACTTTTAAATTGTTTAATTTAGAACTTAAAGATTAACAATTTTAAGATATACTTACATTTCCAATGAACAGTTAATCAGAAGAGTGTATTACAAAATAATTTTTTTCTCATTGTAACACTGATATATGCTAACTAGAAAACGTGGAAATAAAAGTATAAAGAAGCAGAGAAATCACTGTAACCTTGTCACTGAGAGGTACAAAATGACGTACATTAATATTTTTTACATTGTAACATTATAAATATTTATATTACAGGAAATAAGATATGTGGAGCGAAGTTATGTATCAAAACCTCCTTTAAATGTAAGTGTAAATTTATTTAAATTAAATATTAAATAAAGCTTTAATTAAAGAATTTAAAGGAAATATAGTTAATAAAAATGTATATTTTTATGATTTGTGTATATGAAAGGGTCAGCTCAGGATGATGCATTGGTTAGAAATAGCTAATTATTGACATACTAACACCCAAGTTACCATAAAAATTTTAATTTAGTGGCATGTATAATTTCTGCTTATTTTTCTTTGTCTACTGTAAAAATACCTTCTCTCAAAAACTGGGCAGTATTTTTTCCTTACTCTCAGGGACCCTCATTATATTGTGTGTGACACATTCCAGAGGCCCCTTAAAGATACCAGAAGAAAGGGAGCAAACCAGGGTGGGTATTGGAAAGGAAGGTCACCACCTGATCACCTAGTGCTTTTTGAGGGAGTCATCTCTGTTTCAGGAGGGCCCTGAAAATGACTTCTACCAAAAATCTAAGCAACAATTATTTATTTATGAACTTAAAATGGGAATGTACAAGGCAAGTGTAAGGAAAGAAATGTTGCAATAGTTTTATAATATTTGAAAGTTTTCGTCTATTTTTTCTTGAATTTCACATTAATGTTATCTTGTGAATCATTTAAGAAATTACGGCTCTGGCCCTACCCCAAGTGTGGAACGGCCCTGCAGGGGTTGATCACTAGTCCGGAGTTCCCTTCAGTTAGGAAGCCCATTGGTTAGGGTTGTTTGTTAAGCAGTTAACAAGGATAAAGTCATCTCTTAAATTTTGTCTCAGGAGTAGAATTGAAAGTTAAGCTTCTCATTTCAAATCTCCTGTGGAGAACTGAGAAGGATCAATGCCTGTTTTGGAGTGATTTTGTCTTAGATTTTCTATTAGATCTTAAGTCTTTACCAGCATTAAATGGATTAGTTTTATTGCTGTTCAAATACTGAGATTATTTTAATCTGTGATGAGTACATTCATAAAAAGTTTTTCTTAGATAATAATATCTACGAATTATTATTTAATAAAAGGTGACTTGGGTAAAATACTTAAATATAATAATCTTTATCATCTTCTCTCTTACCAGGAAGTGGTTATAGCAGGAGCCACCAGAACACCTATTGGGTCCTTTCTAGGCAGCCTTTCCTCCCTGCCAGCCACCAAGCTTGGTTCCATTGCCATTCAGGGAGCCATTGAAAAGGCAGGTCAGTGTCGCTTTGCTTTTTGTGTTAAGTGGGCAGTGATTCAGTGGAACAGATATTTATTTTGCATTTACTATATACATAACACTTAGAAATGAATTCCCTTTTAAAGAAGTCCTTGTATTATAGACTTAGGAATGGAACTAAAAAACTGACAAGAAAAAGAAACAATTCCTGCTGTGTAATGTCATGCACCTTACTAGGTAATCACTAATTATTAAATTGAAAATGCCTTTTTGATTTTTTAAAAAAGGGATACCAAAAGAAGAAGTGAAAGAAGCATACATGGGCAATGTTCTGCAAGGAGGTGAAGGACAGGCCCCTACAAGGCAAGCAGTGCTGGGTGCAGGTACTAGGAATACATTCTTGCTTTTATACCTAAAAGTGTTTGACATGGAAAAATGAAGTTCACTTCAGCTTAAATAAAATATTAAATGTGTAATATAATTTAGTGCTTATAGCCTTGTATTGGTAGAAGTAATGTCATTGCAGATTATAGTTTAATATACTTTATTAGTTTTAAATCTATAGTTGTGTTTGAAGGGTATCTTTGTTTTTCAAAAGTATGACACATGTGTTGGTTTTAGGCTTACCTGTTTCTACTCCATGTACCACTGTAAACAAAGTTTGTGCCTCAGGAATGAAAGCTATCATGATGGCCTCCCAGAGTCTTCTGTGTGGACATCAGGTAAGAAGCACTTTCTTCTCTATTTCATAATTAAAATAATATGCACTGCTAAAAGATACCAAAAATCTAAGTGCATTCATAGTTTAGAAGTGCTCATAAGTACAGTTGCTATCATAAGTACGGTTGCTATGTTTCAGACACTCAGGAATGTCTGGATGTGCTAATTTCCTTTGAAGTAGAGGTCAAAATGATAGTAAGTGTTTTGTGTTAAGAAGTTGCTTCCAGCCCTGGCCAGTGTGGCTCAATTGGTTGAAGCATTGTCCCATACACCAAAGGTTGGGGATTTATTTCTGGTCAGGGCACACGCCTAGGTTGCAGATTCAGTCCCTGGTTGGGGCACAAATGGGAGGCAACCAATTGGTGTTTCTTATAACGATGTTCCTCTCTGTTCTTCTCTCTCTAGAATCAGTAACTTAAACATTTTTTAAAAATAGTTTTCAGCCAAGATATTTTAGTCTTCGGGTGATTCTTACAGTCTTTCTCTGAGATTTTTGGTAATTTTGAACATCATAAATTTTGTATTTACCAAAGTAAGAGTTTTCATTATATATGAGAACACGTGCAGACCCTCGGAATCAAAATTGATGGAGCCCAGAATCAATGACTACTCTGTAGCTCCCAGGTGCTGCCTGGGTTCAGTCATTAAACTGTGCAGACTTTCTATTGGCCTTGCTGATTTAGGTCTCGTCATACCTCAGATCATGCAAGATACTGCAATATATGCTGTGGTGTTAGAAGAGCAGACCTAGATTCATAGAACTAAGACCATTACATCTAAACCCTTCTTTTTTCAGTTGAGGGATGTGAGGTTGAGATGACCATAAAGTTAGAGGGTTGGAATTAGAAAACAGACGTCTCTCTCCCTATCTAGTGCTTTCCAGCTGAGGAGGACATAACATGGCAGGGTAAAAATCAGTTGAGGTGTTTGCAGATTGTTTCCTGCATATACAAGAACCACAGTTATGTATACCATTGATGGTATTCCTCTGTTGCTTTGTTTCCAATTGTAAGACAAGCCAAGGAGAGAAAAATTGTGATAATCTAAGCAAATGTGTCAGAGACTTTGTTATATATGCACATGCTAAAATCTGATGGTATAGGAAAGTATAAAATGAAAAATAAGTCTTTTTTCTCACCCTCCTCTGAGCCTCTGACTTATTCACCACTTGTGCATCCCGACAGCTAAGAGCAGGGGAAGGGACTAAAGAGGACAAATCTGTTGTTACACAACAGTCACGCGGATGTAAAGTGCAGCACAGGGAACAGAGTCAGTAATAGTCTAGTAACCGTGACTGGGGTCAGAGGGGTGCGGGATTGATTGGGATGATCACTTAGTAGGTTTCGTAATGTCTGATCACTGGGGTGTACACCTGAAACTAATATAATAGTGTATGTCAACTGTAATTGAAAATAAAAAAATGATTAAAAAAGCAGAAAACTTTGGGCGAGTTGCTTAAACACTGTGCCTCACTTAATGTCTTGGAGATTTTTCTGTATCAGCACAGAAGATAGTATTCTATTGAACAGAACAACTATGTTTTATGGGTCCTTGTTGGATGAACATCTAGACGTCTTCAGTTCTTCACTATTTTAAATAAAGCTGCAGTGAGTATCCCTATACGTACATCTTTGTGTACTTATAAATACTTCAATCACCTCACTGATGCAGGACATTGTAGTGGTTAAGAACACAAAATATGCACTGGTGGGATAGCTCAGTTGGTTGAAGCATCATCCTGATATGCCAAAGTTGTGAGTTTGACCCCTGGTCAGGGCAAATACAAGACTCAACCAATAAATGAATAAATAAACAGAACAACAAATTGATGTTTCTTTCTCCCTTCATCCCTCTCCCTCTGAAATCAGTAAAAAAAATTTTAAAAAAAGAACATGAAGTCTACAGCCAGGCTGATTCCAAATTCTACTGTCTCACTTAGCTGGTACATTCACTGGAGATCAGACAATAAAACATTAAAAAATCTCATCATGTGGAAGTCTGATGGAGACATTCCTAAGAGGAAAATTTTTTAGTCAGATATTTTTAAAATTTTGGTATTTTCAAATGCTTTCCATAAAAGTTGGACCAGTCACACACTTTCCAAGGGTTGTGAGAGCTTGTTGCCTCTGTGTAAGGTAACACAAACGTTGCATATTTCCAAACCCTGGTGGCAACAGTGGTGTTAGATGGTCATGAGACTGTTTAGATTTTCTAAAACTTCAAATGATAACGAGTTTTCTCTTAGTTGATTTATTGTGGTTCAATACCAAATGCTGTTTGCACCACATTCGGATGTGTTTAGTTACTGTTATTTGATTCATATGTGCATGTATATAACATGTATATGTGTATGTATATATCTGACTTACAGGAATATTGGGACTTGCCTTGTTTTGAATAATTTTCTATGATTTTGGAAAATGGTTGATTTTATTTTAATTTCTTAATTATAGTTGATAGTCAATATTATTTCATATTAATTTCAGGTGTTTGGCATAGGTTAGACATGTAATTTACAACGTGATCCCCCAATAAGTTTAGTGTCCATCTGGCAGCATGCATAATTATTATAATGTCACTGACTGTGTTCCCTGTGCTGCGCTTTATGTCCCAGTGACTGTTCTGTAACAGTTTGTACTTCTTAATCCCTTCACCTATCTTTTTAAATTTATTTTTTATTAATTTTTTTTTAGGGATAGAAGGAGAGGGAAAGGTAGGGAAGGAGGGAGGGGGAGAGGGGAGAGAGAGAGAGAGAGAGAGAGAGAGAGAGAGAGAGAGAGAGAGAACATCAGTTTGTTGTTCCACTTATTCATACATTCATTTGTTCATTCTTATATGTGCTCTGAGTGGAGATCGAACCCACAACCTTGATGTATCAGAATGATGCTCTAACCAGTTGACTGTCTCTGTTTTGTTTGTTCATTTATTTTGTTCTTCAGACTCCACATACAAAAGAAATCATATGGTTTTTGTCTTTGACTTAGTCCACGTAGCATGATGACCTCTAGGTCTATCCATGTTGTCACAAATGGTAAGATTTCTTTCTGCTTTATGGCTGAATAATATTCTACCATATATATGTCCCACATCTTGTTTATGATGAATTTTATTCTGTATTGGATGATTGATACCTTATTTTCTGTCACTGCCATCATCCCCAGAAAAGATATTCAATATTTCAGGATAACTGAATAAAACATACATGAGAATTAATTGAGAAATCTCAATATTTCAAAATAGGCAAAAGATTTAGGTTTCTTTAGTGTAGAACTTATTTCTCCTTATTCCTGATTAAAGGCTGTGAGAAAATAATGTTTGCTTTAATTACCCCTTTAATGTAAATGAATTTCTTTTGTTGATTTGTAATGACAGGTTACTTGATTAATATTTATTAAACTTCTATGTATGCCAGGCACCAAAGACATGAAAATAGATTTAACAGGGTTTCTGGATTCAGAAGAGCTTAGTTTACTCATTTTTTTTCTTTCTTTCCTTTTTTTTTAGAGAGGGGAAGGTCTGGTGGGGGTGCTGGAGAGAGAGAAACATCAATTTGTTGTTCTACTTTTTTTTTTTTTTACTTTTTTAAATATATTTTATTGATTATGCTATTACAGTTGTCCTATTATCCCCCCTTCATTCCCCTCCACCCTGAACACCCTCTCCC
>CM052543.1:68208148-68235170 GCA_028533065.1 Trachops cirrhosus
TTCAATTCTTCTTCTGTTTGAGCCATCTTTTTGCTGCTTTTTTTGTTTTTGTTTTTTTGTTGTTGTTTTTTGGTCTTGTCGAGCTCCTTTAGTGAGGGGCGGGGCCTTAGGAGTTCACCAGGGCGGGGCACCCCAGTGGCTGGGTTGTGACTCTGTATGTGGGGGCGGGGTCCGAGGAGGAACAATGGCGCTTGCTTTGCTCTCTGTAGGACCTCAGACCCTTCCGCCGCTTTCCAAAAGCCAACTGGGCCCCTCTGGCACCAATTCTGGTGTGGGTGGGCCTGTACACCCCAGGGGACCTTCCTTTTCAGTCAGTGCCCCAAAGCTCTATTTCCCGGTGCTGGGACCCTGAGTTGGGCACAGTGCCTTGCTTCACAATGGCCGCCTCTCTGGGTCTGCCAGTCTCCACCCCCTGGCCAGGGCCCACCAGCCACCTCCGCTGGTGCACCCAGGGTCTGCCCTCTGCGGACTTGCGCGCCGCCCCAGTCGCTCTGTGCTCCGCTCCGAGTCCCTTGCCCGGCTGACTCTGCTCCTCCTACCAGTCTGGATGAACGTGTCTATTTTTAAATCCTTGGGTGTCCGACTTCCATACACTTCAATTCTCTGTCAGTTCTGGTTGTTATTTTGTTTCTATATTGTTGTTGTCCCTATCTTGGTTGTGCAAGGAGGCACAGTGCGTCTACCTATGCCTCCATCTTGGCCGGAAGTCCAATTAAAAAAAATAAAAATATCCTTGTCTTATTTTCTTATCCACTCAGCTTCCCTATGTCTTTTGATTGGAGCATTTAAGATATATACATTGAAAGTTATTATTGATAGTTATATATGTAGTGCTATTTTATTTAGCACTACATATATTATTATTATTTATATTTTTTTACATATTTTATATATATTTTTTTCTACATATATTATTTATATATATTTTATTATATAGTGTGATTTTTTTCTTGTCTTAAAGAAGTCCCTTTAACATTTCTTGTAATACTGGTTGCTTGTAGTGAACTCCTTTAGCTCTTTTTCCAGGAGGCTCCTAATCTGTCCTTCGATTCTAAATGATGGATTCTATTTGTTTTGTGTCTTGGTTGTAGGTCCTTGCTTTTTTTTTTTTTTTTAAGATTTTATTTATTTATTTTTAGAGAGGGGGAAGGGAGGGAGAAAGAGGGGGAGAGAAACATCAATGTGTGGTTGCCTCTCATACTCCCCCTACTGGGCACCTGGCCTGCAATCCAGTCATGTGCCCTGACTGCGAATTGAAGCAGCGACCCTTTGGTTCGCAGGCTGCCATTCAATCCACTGAGCTACACTAGCCAGGGCTCCTTGCTTTTTATCATCTGAATATTTTGTGTCAATCCCTTTTGATCTGAAATATTTCTGTTGAGAAATTAGCGGACATTCTTATAGGTGCTCCCTTGTAGATTAATGTTGTCTTTCTCTTGTTGCTTTTAAAATTCTTACTTTGTCTTTGGTATTTTATTTGGTGTGGGCCTCTTTGGGTTCATGTTGTTTGGGGCTCTTTGTGCTTCCTGGACTTGTTTTTCTTCTTCACCTGGTTAGGGATGTTTTTAGTCATTATTTTTTAAGTAGGTTCTCAACATCTTGCACTATCTTCTCTTTCTTTTTCTCCTGTGATCCATGTATTACACATCATTTGCCCCAAAGGTCCCCTTATACTATCCTCATTCTTTTAAAAAAAAAATTCTTTTTTGCCCTGACCAGTGTGGCTCACTTGGTTTGGTTTCATCCCGCAGAGTGAAGGCCGGATCAACTCCCAGTCAGGGCATATGCGTGGGTTGCAGTTTTGGTCCCTGTTGAGGCACGTGCAAGACACGACTGATCACTGTTTCTCTCTCACATCAATGTGTCTCTCCCTCTCTTACCCCCCTTCTCCTCTCTAAAAATAATTGATAAATCCTTTTAAAGTATTTTTTAAAATTCTTTTTTCTAAATAAGTGAACAAGCAAAATAGACTCATAAAGAGCAGGCTGGCAGCTCTGTGGGGGGTTGGGTGTGGAGGGAGGGAGCAAAAAAAGAAAAAGAACTAATGGACATGAACTACTGTGTGGTGATTGTGGGTCTGAGGGAGTGGGTAGAAGTGGAAAAGGGTATCAGGGGAAGAAAATGCAATAAAAAATAAACTATTAAAAAATTCTTTTTTTTTGGCTGCTCTGATTGGGTGTTTTCTGCTACCTTGTCTTCCAGATCACTGATTTGATCCTCTGCTTCATCTAATCTAATGTTGATTCCCTCTAAAGTCTTCTTCATTTCCAGTATTGTATTTTTTATTTCTGACTGGTTCTTTTTTTATGGTTTCTGTCCTTTTTATGCTGCTGAAGTTCTCACTAAATTCACCGAGCATCGTTAGAACCATATTTTTGACTGTGTATCTGGTAGATTGCCTGCCTCCATTTCATGTATTTCTTTCTTTGGAGATTTCTCCTGTTCTTTCATTTGGAGCATGCTTCTGTGTGTCCCTAATTTGACAACCTCCTTGTTTTGTCTGTGTATTAGGTAGCTCTGCTGTCTCCCAGTCTCAGTGTAGTTGCCTCACATACTAGATATCCTGTAGGACACAGTGGTGCAGTCTCCCTGATCACTGAGCTGGGTGCTCTCCATAAAATATCCCTGTTGTGGGTTATGTGAGTCTTGCTATTGTAGTTGTCTTTTTGGGGGTACATAAAAAAAACATTTATTTCTCACACTTTTGTAGGCAGAAAAGTACATCAACATGTCAGCAAATTCAGTTCTGGTGAGGGCTTGTGTCCTGGGTTGTTGATGGCTGCCTTTTTGCTGTATTCCCTTACAGGGAATCTGTAGTTGAGTCTTGATTTTTGTTGTCCTGTCCATCTGTAGAGTCAACCCTCAGGCAAGCTGATTGTGAGGATTGACCCCTACCACAATGAGCTGCTGAGTGGGTGCTGACCACATGCAGTGAGATTTGCTTCAGCACGGTCTAGTGCATGCAAAGATCTCCTTTTGGAGGTGGGGCTTGTGGAACTAATTGGATCCTGCTCTGATGTCTGAAGTGTACCATTGAGTGTGTTGGTTCTGGGACCTCTTGGGAGGAATTCTGGCACAGGTCAGTGTCACACTTGCCTGTGACTGCCCCTCAGCAATCTGTGTGGAGCTAGAAAATGATCCAGTTTGTGGCTGCCTTTGCCGGGTTTGGGTGTATGTGAGAAAGGCCAAGCTGTACACCAAGCCCGGGTTGCACCAGCACTGAGCCTGGGGGAAGGTCAGCAAAAGGCCCAAGGCACCCCGAGATCCACCTTGCCTGCCTCTGCCTGTTAGGCTCAGTCACTGGAAGTCTGGCTGTATGCAAGTTGTGTTAGGTGGGTTCTCAGTGAAACACCAGGATGAATCGTGATTACCTGAAAAGATTCAAACTTGGGTGCCATTGCTGGGTCTGAGGCCTCTCAGCAAAATTCCTAAGGTACACCAAGATCAGCTGCCACCCGCTAGGTGCCCATAGACCTTTGCAGTACAGCAGGGTCTCAGGCAGTCGTCAGGGTGAGGACAGCAGAGTTTATCAGGCCCAAGCAGACCAAGATCTGGCTATGTGAAAAGAGGGCTTTGTCCTAGGCTGGTGTGCAAAAGAAAGATGGCCCCTGCCCTAGAGTCACACTACTCAGTCTTGACATCCTGAGTCCGCCTGGACCTGTATACCATGTGTCTAGTCAGCTGACTTCTGTGCAGAACATGAGCTTGGCAGGGTGGGACCACAGGGAGTCAGAAATGTGGGGCTATTGCACTGATTGTGTATGGAGTGTAGTACTCTACCCAAAAAAGATGGCGTTAGTGGGCAGTGGGGGTGAGGGACTCAGCACAGGGTTGTTCTTTCAGCTCTCCTAAGCCACACTACTCATTCTCTCTTCACCTGAGTCTGTTCTGCTCCAAGGTGCCTTGTCTCCACTAGAGCCCAGGGTGAGTGGCCACTAACAAGATTTTGTGCATTTTCCCTTTAAGAAGTTTCCTGGGTTTCTAGCTGACTCCTGTCTCTCCCTGGCAGACAGAATCCCTGCTGATTTTCACAGCCATATGTTGTGTGAGCTATTCTTCCTGACTCTGGTGCTCTGGGCTGGGGAGCCTGGCTGGGTGTAGACCCCACACAATTCTCAGGGGGCTTGGGGGTGGTTTGCAGCTGATACCCCTGGGGATTCTCAGCTGCCACACGTGCAAGTGGGGTCAGCCCTTTTTGTGTTTCTGCCTGTCCTACCAGCCTTGGTGTGGCTTCTTCTGTAAATCCTTGTTGTAAGTGTTCTGTCCAGCTAACCTTCACTTGGTTATTCAGGCTGATTGTTCTGTACTGTGCTGCCATCTTAGATCCCTGACTCTCATCTCAATATCATTACACACTTTAGACCATTTCCTTTCAATCAGGGTCAAGAGGCAACATCCTGTGTTTACTATGTAACATGTTTGATAAAGTCCATGTAAATCACTTGTTTGTTGCAGCTGGGTAATGGGTTTTCCACTACTGTCTAAAGTGATGTTCGTTTCTTTGTGTGCTGCTGACCAGGATGTGATGGTGGCAGGGGGCATGGAGAGCATGTCCAACGTTCCCTACGTGATGAACAGAGGATCCACGCCATACGGTGGGGTAAAACTTGAAGATTTGATCGTAAAAGATGGGCTAACCGATGTCTACAATAAAATTCATATGGTAGTTATTTCTTTTTACTAGTGAAATGCCATGTAGTATATAATACTGCTCATTTTTAAGAAATTATATGTATTTTAGAGATTGAACTGAAGGGTGGGCTCTGTAAATGTTAATTTTAGCCATTCATTTTAGGAAAATATTTTTATATGTGCATTACATCAGCCTGGCTTAATTATTGAATAAATTGCCACACTATGGAATTGGGCATTTTATGACTTGTAGTAATGTGTTCCATAACTGTTTAATTATTTGCCTTTGAAAAAGCAACTTCAGGTCTAATTCAAGTATTTGAAGGTGAGACATGAGTGGAAAGTTGCCTAGTACAGAAGAGCATATTTTAAGAAACTACATTTAGCTGCTATTTTATGTTATCCAAAGGTAATAGATGTAAGTTATACAAAGTTAATTAGTCTTTTAAAAATGCTGGCTTTTATCAGGGTAACTGTGCTGAGAATACTGCAAAGAAGATGAATATTCCACGAGAGGAACAGGATACTTATGCTATGAGCTCCTACACCAGAAGTAGAGCAGCATGGGAAGCTGGAAAGTTTGGAAATGAAGTTATTCCTGTCACAATCACAGTAAAAGGTAGAAGGATAATGTTCCAAAATAGATTTTTTAGTAGACTTTACATGTTGGTAAATTTTTTGTTTAAACTTTAGATTAGTACATTTTCATCTTTTATTTCAACTGAGGACACTGACCCTTCTGCTTAATTAAGGGAAATGTTGCCAGTAATATAGTTCAACCCAACTTAATGTAAGGTGACAGTCAACCCATTAGTTTAAGTGACAAAGAATTACTAGAAGGCTTCTGGGATTACCTCCTAGAACTGACAGTTGTATGGCAGCAACCAGCCAGCTCCTTAAACGTCAGGGATTTGCACTGGGTGCACAGTACTATTAGGGTCTGCTCTCTTGGCCTCTCAGTGCCCTGCATACTTCTGTGCTTAATTTGCTCAGGCTTCCTGTTTCTGCCTTGATTTCTCTTCACATGTGTAACCTCAAAGAGACCTCCTGAGCAACTCCAGGTGAACAATCCACAGTAAAGGCTCACTGACCTGGTTAGGTTACATTTCCATTCTAGGAATGTTTACTGTGCCCAGAATGATGGAATACTAGAGCTTGTCCAGCCTCGGTAGGACATCTGCCCCTGGGAATAGGAGAATGGGATCCATGATCACAGGAGGAGGTGGAGAGAGAAAAGATGGGATGTGGCTGAAGAGATTTAAATAGTCTTAAACTACTTACTCATCTTTAAGACAGTAAGGGATTATAGATGGTGTATTCTACAGGCATATAAGGGAGCCACAGACTACCAGGGACCTTCTGCAGCAGTTTCTTACTGAATAAAATTGTTGTCTTAATTGATGATTACTTAAAAGATTTTTGGCCCAGGCCCGGTAGCTCGGTTGGTTAGAGCATCACCCCAGTCAATCAAAGTTGTATGTTTGATCCTCAGTCAGGGCACATTACAAGAATCAACCAGTGAATGCAGAAATAAGTGGAACAACAAATCAATGTTTCTCCCCCTCCTTCCTCCCTCTAGAAGCATTTTAAAAAATTTTAAAAAGATTTTTGTTTTAGGTAAACCAGATGTAGTGGTGAAAGAAGATGAAGAGTATAAACGTGTTGATTTTAGCAAAGTTCCAAAACTGAAGACAGTCTTCCAAAAAGAAAATGGTTAGTACTAAGAAATGAAGTATAAGAAAAACATGGAGTCCTTAATACTGTATTTAGTCTTGGAATTACATAAGGATTTTTAAAAAGTAATTCTAGAAAACATCTAGGAACTACTTAACATTTTCAGTACATCAAGATTAAGTGAAATTAACAAAAATATTTGGATCAAAGTATATTTATACTTGCTTAACAGTTAATACCATTCATATGTATAATCCTAGGAAAGAGATTATAGATGACTTTAAAATTGGTTTTCATATGCAGCTCATCTTGAAAGTTTATCGTGATATGAAAGTCAAGTTTACATATTATGTTAAATGTCTGTAAGCTTCTTGAGGACTAAGATGACAACTGCTTTGTTCACTGTTGTATTCCTGGTGCCTGGCATGTAGGAGTACATCCTCAATAAATAATTGTTGAATGTTAGTGCAAATAAGATTTCAATGTTCTTAATGGTTTTAATATCCTTTTGTGGAAAGTCGGTTGTGCTTTTAAAATTGGCTGTATATAATTGTGCTAATAAAACAAAAAAAGTCTTGATTGAATCTCTCAAAACCAACTACAGGAATGATGCATTTTTTTTTAAAAAAAAGCATCATATAAAAATGTATATTGCAGAAGTATATATAAAAATATTAGCCCTGACTGGCGTAGCTCAGTGGATTGAGCGCGGGCTGTGAACCAAAGCATCGCAGGTTCGATTCCCAGTCAGGGCACATGCCTGGGTTGCGGGCCAGGTCCCCAGTGGGGACCACATGAGAGGCAACCACACATTGATGTTTCTCTCTCTCTCCTTCTCCCTCCTTTCCCCTCTCTAAAAATAAATAAATAAAATCTTTTAAAAAAATATTAGCAGCAGCCTATAATAGGATCTTCACGGATATTTTAAAACACACCTTAATTGACATAATTTACATACCATAAAATTCTCTTTTTGACATATAGCTCCCTGATTTTTGGTATTCATTGACATTTAACTTCAGGTAATTGTAGAGAAGAAGAAACAGCTGCTTTTGACAGACTTAAAAAACATATCTGTCTTTTCTATGGTGGATAAGCAAAGAAATTTTGGGGAAAAAATATGAATTGGTCTTTACCTTTGAAGAATTGTAAACTAGTATTTACCCAGTGCCATCACACATGTGTTTCTGAGCTAGCTTTGAATATAAACTGTTACATTAACTGTTTTATATTTAGCTAGATATATATATTTCCCAGGGCAGGAGTTATCTCTATTTGTGTTTATAATTTTCCATGCATCTAGCAATACAGGCAGTACTCCGTAGGAATTTGTTTAATTGAGCCAAATTAACTCAATGTGAAAGTATGTTTGGACTCCATGCTCATTGATGACTTTCAGGCACAGTAACAGCTGCCAACGCCAGCACCCTGAATGACGGAGCAGCCGCTGTGGTTCTGATGACAGCAGATGCAGCCAGGAGACTCAACGTTAAACCATTGGCAAGAATAGCAGGTAGAAAATGTTCTGAACTTGTTTATTCCTGAACCTCTATAAGCCATTCCTGAAACTGAGGTTCTTGGTCAGTAATACATAATATTGAAGCTATTTATAGTTATAGGTTGTGCTTTATGACAGGACATAATGAGTACATATTTTAACTGAGATAGAAATTCCTTTAGCCCTGGCTGGTATAGCTTAGTGGATTGAGCACGGGCTGCAAACCAAAGTCGCTGGTTCAATTCCCAGTCCAGGGCACATGCAGGCCAGGTCCCCAGTGGGGGCCATGTGAGAGGCAACCACATATTGATATTTCTGTTTCTCTCTTTCTCCCACCCTTCTCCTCTCTCTAAAACTAAATAAAATCTTTTTAAAAAAGAAAAGAAACTCCTTTAACGTTTTTGTTACAGTTTGCTTAATATAAAAGCTTAAAAATATTTCCCTGTCCTATGAGTATAAGAATACGTAGTACTTGTTTTACACTGGCACTATCAGGAAAGGTAACCAGATAAACTCCCATGTACATAAAAAGAATATGGGATTAGGAGTCTAGAAGTATGAAATCTAGATGTTCTGGCATTTATTATTAACTGTGTGGCCTTGGCATACCCTCGATCTCTTTAAGCCTCTTTTTTAGCTAGAAAATCTGCCTTGCTTTCTTTGAAATGAGTTAAATAGATGTTTTGTTAATTTACAAAAACCTTGTTACTGAATTTTATTCTTTGTTTAGTTCAGGGATGTCAAACTCATTTTCATTGGCAGGGTGACATCAGCCTCGTGGTTGTCTTTAAAGGGCCGGATGTAATTTCAGCTCCTTAACAGTTAAGGAGTAGTTACATTTATAACAATCCTAACATTGTTTCTGCCCTTGGAAGACAACTGTGAGGCTGATGTGACCCCCAGTGAAAATGAGTTTGACACCCCTGGTTTAGATCATGATTTAATTTCAGCACTACCAACTGACCTTTCACAACAAATATTTCTGTTTTGGGGTTTTTTCCTGAGCATTATAGGTATCCTTAGCCTCTCCCACTAATTGCCACTTTATGTGTAACCCCAGTGTCCCTGGAGGCAGATCCCTCTAACCCCCTAGTCATGAAAATCAATAGCTTATAAAGTGTAGAATCTTAGAAAAGGAAGAACTATATTTACATACATTACAGGGGTTAGGTAACTTGTATTTTTGCATATTATATATAAGGCTGTTAGATATAGGTCTGGGTGCTTATAAAAATGATTTTTAAAACTTTTATTTTTTTTTATAAAGCATTTGCTGATGCTGCTGTAGAACCTATTGATTTCCCAATTGCACCTGCCTATGCTGTACCTAAGGTGAGAACATACTCCATTCTGCCAGCTTTTGGTTTGCTTTTACCAAGGTTGCAGGTTTTATATTTTAAATGTTATTCATGTCCAAAAAGCATAGAGACAGCTTGAATTACTTGTAAGACATATACCAGTGTGGTAACCACAAAGTGGGAGGTTGGTATGGCAGAGAGAAAAAGGGAATGCTGAGGGTCTGATTCTAGAAGCCAAAGTAAATACTCATTACTACAAGCAATCTCCATCCAGAAAGGGAACTGTTGGGAGCAGGTGTTACAGTAAAACTAGAGATACAGAGACCCTACCTAATCTATCAGTCTAATCTTCCATGGAAAGTTGCTAGTGAGTCACAAGAAAAAAGACCCTCGAGGAGGTTCGTGTTGAGGAATTTCAGAAGTCCGAATAAGTATACTCTTTCAGGAGAGAAAGGACCTCATACAAGAGAGTGAACTTCCAAGAGCTGCATTGAGATGAAAAGAAAATGGAGATTATGGGTAGAGAAGGGTCAGAAACTGGGGAGTGATGACCTGTCCAGAGCTGGCAGATCTCAGAAAAGGGCAATCAGACAATTGAAAGTGAATCTATCATGGGAATAAAGGATAGAAACTGTACTGAATAAACTAAAATAAAAATTTAAAAAAAAAAAAAAAAAAAAGAAAGTGAATCTATCACACTGAAAAGTAAGGGTGATAAACAGTTCCAGATTCTGGAGGTAGATGCCTGACCGAGTCGACATTCTGAGAGCTAGAGAAGTGGTTACACTTGGGTGCCCCATTTTGTCCTGTGTGGGTGGAACAGAGGAAGTTGTCTGAACTCCACAGCTTAGAAGTTACCTGAGCCCGATGGAGGAAGACAGGAAGAGTCAGGAATAGTTCCATGTTAATTTTATGGTTGCTTGCAACATAAAAACTTCTAAAGAAAAATGGCACTAGCACTATTTTATAAAGATAATTACCATCATCACAACACCTTCCTGCCTGTGAGGAACTGCCAAAACAGATATTAAAAAGACTTTAATGAGATAAAATAATTTAAATAACTTAAAGTTACAATAACTCTGAATATCTGTGCCTCAAATAACTCCACAGCAACTTTTATAAAGCAGAAACTACAAGAAATGCAGTAAAAACATTAACATATCAACAGTACAGATTAATATACCTCTTTTATTTGAAAGATCATTTCTCTCTCTCCAAAATAGAAATAAGAAAGTGCAAATAAAATCCTTTGACTAAAATGCAGTATGTTGAGAAATTAAAATCTGAAAATAACAGGGGCATTCTTCCTGTAAGGTAAGAAACTCCATATTTAAATATCTCTTGCATCTTTGATGCAAGAAACACAATCCAAATTTCTGGTCAAGATGGTGGTAGGTAAATACAGTGCTCACCTCCTCCCACAACCACATGAAAATTACAACTGGATTATAGAACAGCCATCACCGGGAACCGCTTGAAGACTAGGCGAACAGCACTCATAACTACGGGTAATACAGAAGCAGCCATGTCAAGACTGTTGGAGGTGGAGACATTGAATGGGTAGATCCTACACCCATGCTGTGGCCATGAATTGGAGTGATACCTCGGGTGCGCAGGTCCCTTCTGAGGAGGGAGTGGTCACTGCCCAGGGCCCCAGGGCCAGGAAGAAGAGGTCCTCATAACATCCAGCTGTGAAAATCAGTGGGGACTGTGACTAAGGGAGAAGGAAGGCTGCTGGATTCCTAGGTGTTCCTCTTCAGGGCCGGTGTGTGGACTTGATTGCTTACAATCTCACTTCTTGGCTCCAGAACAGGAGGACACATGGGGAGGAATTAAAATGACTAGATTCAGGAACAGGGCTGGAGGGGCAGGGCTTCGTAAGCGAGCATTGGCTGGCACCACTGTTCCTTGGAGCCCTTCCTCTGGACAGCTGGCACAAAGGCATTAAACTGCTCTCTCCATGAACCTAGTTAACATTGTTCACCCTGACCTGGAGATTCCTTGAGACCGTGCCCCCCTAAATCATGCAACTGGTCTGAATCTCTTCCAGCAGCTTTTCCACAGATGTGCCTTACTTTGGTTCCTTACCTTGGCTTGTACTGTGGACCTTAAATCCACAAAGGTCCATAAAACTCAAACAAGCATCATTTGGCTTCCGCGTGCCCTGTACTTCTTGCTAAATGGCCATGCCTGGCATAAGAAGTGATTGCTCTCAACTTTGAATTTCAACACCCAGCAGATAGCCCCAAATCTGGCATAAAAAATGGTCAGTCTTGGCTTGAAATATAGCTTCAACTAAGCAGCCACAAGCAAAGTACAAGTGGCAGCTGGCCTCAGCTCCCTGTCATGCCCACCAACGGATCCCATACCCAACACTAGTGGCAGAGAGCCTTAGTTTAAAGGACAGCCTCTCCCAGTGCCTTCAAGCCCAGTAAAAGCATCACCTTCCAGTTATTTGAGGCACTACCAGCCAGCACAAAGCCAGGAACAAAGGATGGCTGACCTTGACATCACCAGAGTCCCTTCTAAGAGCCTCCAGCACCTACACACCTGATGGCTAGCTTCAGACCATGTCAGAGCACCACCCAACCAGCTCCACAAATGACACACCAAAGGGTGGACTTGGCTGGCAACAGAGTTCCACTAAAGCAGCTCTTGCTCTGTGGAGTCTGCCCCTGCAAAAGTTTCCTGTAGTCATGTTCATGCCTCATCTGGGTCAACCCCATCTACTGACATAGCAACTGTAATTAAGGTGGAATTACAATAGGAAGGCACACACAACCTACACATGGAGCAATCAGTTCAGATGACCAGGGAGACGGCCCCACAAGACACCTTCCACATAGAGCTACTCTGCCAAGACAAGGAGGTGTTCTAGATCTACCTAATACACAGAAACAAACACAGCAAGCTGCCAAAATGAAAAGGCAAAGATGTATGACCCAAATGAAAGAACAGGACAAAACTCCAGGAAAAACTAAATGAAATGGAGACAAGCATTGTATCAGATACAGAATTCAAAACACTGGTTATAAGGATGCTAAATGAACTTATGAGAGGATTATACGAGGTCAGTAACTTCCAACAAAGAGATAGAAACCATAAAAAAAGAACCAATCAGAAATGAAGAATACAATAACAAATAAAGAATAATTTACAGGGAATCAACATTAGATTAGATGAAGCAGAAGATCAAATCAGCGCTTTGGAAGACAAGTCTGAAAATAAAAGCATGGAAAAGATATTTGATGTAAATTGTAAAAAGAATAACCTGGGGTAGCAATACTCATGTCAGACAAAAGACTTTAAAGTGTTGTAACAGACAGAGGGCATTTCATAATGATAAAGGGAACAATCCAACAAGAGGACAGACATCTCATAAACATCTATGCACCCAACATAGGCAGACCTAAGTATATAAAGCAAATATTTTAAAAAAGATTTTATTTATTTATTTTTAGAGATGGGAAGGGAGGGAGAGATGGAGAGAAACATCAGTGTGTGGCTGCCTTTCCTGTACCCTCTCCTGGGGACCTGGCCTGCAACCCAGGCATGTGCCCTAGATTGGGAGTTGAACCGGTAACCCTTTTGTTCATAGGCACTATGTTCATTTGTCACTCAATCCACTGAGCCACAGCAGCCAGGGCTAGAAAACAAATATTGACTGATATTAAGGGAGAGACTGACACTAACACAGTGACAGTAGGGGACTTTAACACCCCAGTGACATCAATAGGTAGGTCATCCAGACAGAAAATTAATATGGAAATGGTTGACTTACGTGACACATTAGGAAAGAAGGACTCAATTGATATTTTAAGGAAGTCACCCCACAGTATTAGAATATGACTTCTCAAGTTCGTATGGAACATTTTTCAAGACAGACTACGTGTTAGGCAAGAAACAGTGTCAATAAATTTAAGAAAACTGAAGTATCAAGCATCATCTCCAGTGACAATGGTATGAAACTAGACATCAGTTGTAAGAACACTGAAAAACACAAACAGGTGGAGGCTAAATAACATGCTGCTAAACAATGAATGAGTGAATGATGAGATCAAGGAAGAAATCAAGATGCCTTCAGGCAAATCAAAAGAGAAACATGGCTCAAAATTTATACACAGCCAAAGCAGTTCAAAGAGGGAAATTAATAGCAATACAGACTTGCCTCAAAGAACAAGAAAATACTAAATAAATAACCTTATACCTAAAGGAACTAGAAAAAGAACAACAAAGCACAGTGAGTAGAAAGAAGTAAATAATAAAGATCAGAATTGAAATAAACAAAATAGTCTAGAAAAACAATATAAAATGTCGATAAACCCAAGAGCTGGTTCTTTGAAAAGACAAAATAGATAAACCTTTAGCCAGACTTATCTTAAACGAATATAGGATTATATGTCACATGTAGCTGAAAAAATAAAATTTAATCCAAATAGCAGGATTTCATCAAAACAATTAAGTTTTGACTGTTAATTATTGAACTGTAATCTATGTTTTTAAAACATTTTAGGTTCTTAAAGATGCAGGATTGAAAAAAGAAGATGTTACAATGTGGGAGATCAATGAAGCCTTTAGTCTGGTTGTACTAGCAAACATTAAAATGCTGCAGATTGATCCTCAAAAAGTGAATATCAACGGAGGAGCTGTTTCTCTGGGACATCCAATTGGGTAGGTAAAATTGAAGAAAAATACTCTAAGTAGGTTAATTGCTGCCGTTGTGTGTCTTTCATGATAAGTCCTATTACTCTGTTAAAGATTTCCTTCCTACCCTTTGTAATGCAAACACCATTTGTGATAGGATTGAACACTGAACACAGATCTGTAACATTTGTTTCTTGAAACTAATATTTATTCTGAAGATGATTTCATATTAAAGTCTAAGCTTAGACTTTTAAAAAAGCTGTAACCATTCTTGAAACAACTCTCCCAAGTTTAAGTAATGAAATTCAACTATAAGTAAAGGCTAATAAGCTTTTTAAAAAGTTAATTTGGGATAGAACCTTGTTTTCTTACTTATAAATTCTAATTTATTAAAGAACCAAAATGCTTTCTTAATCCTAGGATGTCTGGAGCCAGGATTGTCACTCATTTGGTTCATGCCCTGAAGCAAGGAGAATATGGTCTTGCCAGTATCTGCAATGGAGGAGGAGGTGCTTCTGCCATTCTGATCCAGAAGCTGTAAGACAACCTCTGTAATCAATGATCAGCTTCCCTGGGTCAGCTTATACTCAAAATAATGTATCATTTTTTTATTATTTTCTATTTAACTTTTAAAAATAAGGTAGAAAAACCAAATCCCAAAATGTTTTGAAATAAATTTTTTCTTCATTCAGCTTTAAATTTTTGTTAATCTTTTGAAGGTTAACTTTTTTATTTTATAAAGCTGTATTTGAAATAACTTAGTGACTTATAAGTAGCTAGGGCCTTCCATTTTAGAGAATGAATTATGTATTTTAGGATTTTTATAAGATCAAGTGAATGTCATCTGTAGCTAATTTAGATTTAGTAGACTCTTTAATGTGAGAGTGGCTATAGTGAGCAAACTAGCAGTGCCTCATACCATTAGTTAAGAAGCCACAGTGACTACAGTGTGGTTGGAAAAGGAGAAATGTATGTGCTCAGGTCTAGGTGGGTATAATTTCATATAAACTCACCATTCAGGATTTGGGGGGGGTGGCACACTGAGAAAATCCTGGGGTTTGAGCTCTTAATTACCACAGCCACACACAGAATGGGAAAGAAGGTAGAAACTGCTCACCTGAATGGATTTATAAAGGAAAGGGATTGTTATTTTCAGTACGCCACAATGCCTGTTCTTAAACAGGAAAAAAATGCAGCACAGGCGTTTCCAATCACGTTTCATCTGGGGAAAAAGCACACTGTAGGCAGGGGCTACGCACACCCACCACAGCTGCAGCTCTGGGAAGGGAAAGCTCCTACTCAAGCGGAGACTGACTGACAGTAGTGGGCGACGGGAGGGGCAAAAATGTCATTTATTCACAGAACTCTTGGCAAATAATTCACTGTGAATTCTTATCTGTGAAGCAACAAAAAGACAATTATGGGAAAAATACCGTTTTGTTGTCAAAAAGAAATTGCCAAAATATTTGCATGGTAATCACAGCTAACTTTTGTGGCTCCTTTGCTAAGTACTGTCTTAGAGGCTTTCTTTGTTTTAACTCCTTTAATCCTCACAAAAATTCAAGAGGGCAGGTACCATTATTATCTATTATCATACCAGATGGCAAGGAAATTGAGGCATTGGACGGCTAAATAAATCCCAAGGTCAGATACCTGGTAAGTAGCTGAGATGGCCTCAAATTGAAGCAGTGTCACTCCAGAGCCCATGCAACTCATTATGCTTAGCTTCCCTGTACTCTAGTGTCTGCCCAACTGTACTAAGAACTAGTGAAATACATGAAAAAAAGGAAACCCAAAATATATTACAATTCATTGAAGATATGCAGAATTAACGATGCATCCAAAATCCAGTGACCTGAAAATGTCTTAAAAAGCTCTTTGACAATTCTAGGGAAAAAATATATGGGGAAAAAATAAACAGAAGAAATGAAAAAAAGATATAGAATCAACAAGTAAAAAGAAATAAAAGCAAATGGTATTCTGAGGCAATAATTACAATATAATTTTTAAAAGTTATTTTTTTTGGTGCTAAGTGGGCAGATGTTGAAGGTATTTCATTAGCAAAAGTAACAGGATCATGTGAAGACAATCTGGAGAAAACAGAGTGAAGAATAATTCTTCAAACATTTAGGTAGAAAAATCGGTAGGCTCGTACTTAATTTCTATTATAGTGGATGTCAGAAGATAAGCAACCAACATCTGCATAGTATTTTTTAGCCCTCACCTGAGGACATGCTTATTGACTTTAGAGAGGGGGAAGGGATGGAGAGAGTGAGGGAGCGAAACACTGATACAAGAAAGAAAATGGACTGGTTGCCTCTTGTACACACCCTGACTGGGGACTGAACCTGTACCTAGGAATGTGCCTTGACCAGAATTTGAACCTGTGACCTTCTGGTTTAGATGTCAACGCTTCAAGCAACTGAGCCACACTGGCCAGGGCTGCATAGTATTTTTAATGGCGTGAAGTCACAGACACTAAAAGGTGTTTAGGGACACAAGAGCTTAGAAAATACAGCACTGTGATGTTTCTTTGAAAAATAACAGAGTGAAGAATAAAAATTAAGAATTCAAGAATGTGAAAATTAAAAAATTTTTAAATGATTAAGGACTGGCTGGGGATGAAGGTTAGTGGTAATGTAGGGAGAGAAATTTTACAGTTCATTGAAATATGCAGGGATTAGGGGTTCGTGACCCCTTGTGTAGTCAAAAATCTGCATGCAACTTTCAGTTCCCCAAGAACTTAGTTGTCCCTCAGTATCTGCAGGGGATTAGTTCCAGGATCCCCTGTGGATAAAAAACAACTAATGATGTTCAAGTGTCCCACATGAAATGGCATAGGTCATTGCATACAGTCAGCCCTTCACATCCACTGACTCCCCGTACAGGTAGTTATTGGGAAAAAAAAAACAAACAAAACACCTGTGTATAAAAGGGGACCCACACAACTCAAAACCATGTTATTCAAGGGTCAACTGGATATGCTAAATACATGCAAATGCCCATATAAATTACTATAGAAGGTAAGAGCTGAAAAGCCCAATTATAAAGTAAAAAGAAAGGCTGACTTCTAAACTTAAAATAGGACAAGAACTATTCTGTATAAAGAAAAGATGATTCATAGTTGTAGAGAATCCCAAGAGAAGTAGAGGAGTACAAGAAAAGTTAGCACACGACTGGGAGCTGACTGTGATCTTCCCTGAAGAACAGAGCAGCCAGCAGGTGCCACCTTCCATTCTGAAGGAAGACCATTACAAATCACCAGTATCTCCCTAGAAGGTGCAGGCACACGTCTGACACCACAGATTTGCAGGTGACACCCAAGGAATATGCCCGTGGATCACCAGCTTTGACAGCCAACATGGCCTTGCACACGTGTCCAATAAAAATTAAAGCAAAGCAGCAGCTATTAATAGGTGCAGGAAATATCCCTTCTTTATCCAAAGCTATACACACAGGCCCTGTGCAGAGGGAGCATTCAAAAAAGCCCATATCCCTGGAAGGACCCTAACTACATATTTTCCCAGCTGGTGCCTGGTGGGGTATAGCTTCCAGTCAGCCTGCATGTAGGTGGCTCACTACAGTCCTCCCTTTAGGGCGCTGACAGGTTTCAGCACAGCTTCAACCATTGGGAACCACTACGAACAAAGAAGGCAGCATGGACAGTCACGAAAGATTAAGGAGCTCTGGCCAGGCTAATTGTGCCCTCCACCAGATCACTCTGTTAAGACTGGGAGAGGTAGCTCTTTTATCTCATGCACAGAAACAATGCAGAGTAAAGGAAAATGAAGAAATAGAGGAGTGTTCAAAATAAAAGAATAAAACACACTATAGAAACAGAACTTAACGAAAAAGAGGTAAGTGACTTACCTGATAAAAATTCAAATTGATGGTTATAAACATGCTCAGTGAGGTTAGGAGAATAATGCATAAGCCCTGGTCGGGGAACTCGGATGAGTAGAGTGTTGTCTGGACATGCCAAGGTTGCGGGTTCAATCCCCAGTCAGGAGACATACAAGAATCAATGTTTCTCTCTCAAATAAATTAAGAAGTAATGCATTAGAAAAGTGAGAATATTAAGAGACAGAAAATGTAAGTACCAAACAATTCACAGAGTTGAAGAAGACAAAAACTGCACTGAAAAATTCAACAGAGGGGTTTAGTATTGAACAATTTCAAGTAGAAGAGAGAATCAGTGAACTGAAGGCAGGGCAGTGAATGTCATCTCATCAGGAAAAAAAACAGTTAACTGGCTAAAGGCCTTCTGTGATACCATCAAATGGGTAAATATATGCATTAACAGGGTCCCAGAAAAAGAGAAAGGGTTAGGAAATCATGGCTGAAAACTTTTATAATCCGGGAAATGAAATGAAAATCCACACAAGGAAGTCCAGAGTGTTCTAAAAAAGATGAATGCAAAGAGCACCACATTGATACACATTATAGTAAAATTGCCAAAATAAGAGACAATTTGTTAAGTACAAGGGAACCACAGTAAGACTATAAGCAGGTTTTTCGCAGAAACTTTACAGGCCAGGTGGGAGTGGCATGATATATTCAAAGTGCTGAAAGAAAAACTGCCAACCGAAAAAACTTTACCAGCAAAGAAAGCTGTCCTTCAGAACTGAAGGATAGGCTGTTTTCAGATAAGCAAGGGCTGAAGCCCATCACTAGTATATTGGCCTTATAAAAAATGTTAGAAAAACTTCACCCTGAAACAAAAGGACACCAAACACTTGAAAGTATAATTCTCACTGCTAAAGAAAAATAAACTCAGAATGCTCTTAGGTAAAGGTGTTGAGCATATCACTTATAACTCTAGTATGAAGGTTTGGGGAGAAGAGTAAAAGTATATACTTTTAGCCCTGGCCGGGTAGCTAAAAGGGATTGGTTAGAAATATTCAAAGTCATGAAAAGCAGGGACCTACAGCCAAGACTGCTCTACCCAACAAAGCTATCATTTAGAATGGTAGGGCAGATAAAGTGCTTCTCAGATAAGGTCAAGTTAAACGAGTTCATCATCACCAAGCCCTTATTATATGAAATGTTAAAGACACTTATTTAAGAAGATCAAAACTATTAACAAAATGTCAAAAAATGCACATCAACAATTGAATGTAAAAAACTAAGAAAAACAGACAGAATACAGAGTGTCTTAATGGTTGCCCCACCACGGGAGGGGGTTGTGGGGGAAGGGGTGGGGAGGTAAGGAGATTAAGAGGTACAGATAGGTAGTTACTGAATAGCCATGGGGATGTAAGGTACAGTATGGGACATGGAGAGGCCAAAGAACTTGTAAGCATGATCCATGGACATGAACAATGGTGGGGGACTGCCTGAGGAAGTGGGCAGTGCTGGGTGGAGGGGGGCAAAGGGGAAAAAATTGGGACAATTTTAATAGAATAAAATATAATTTAAAATATATACATAATGGCATTTTTTGGGTCTTTCCTAATGGAGCAATAAATAACGATCCTCCTTTGAATCATGGTGAATTTCAAAACCGCCATGACTGTCTGTAACTTCTATTCAGTGTTGTAAACATCAATTCATGTTGCTAACACTTCAAGTCCTAGGGTTTCTTGTTTCCCCCCCACCCCCACGGAGCATGACTCTGGGGGAGCTGTGTCATACATGACATCACTTTAAAAATAAGTACATGTCCTTTAAAGAATCTGGCACAATGATGGGTTTTAAGTATCATAAGGAGTTTGATTCAAAATTGCACAGGATCCTTATTTTGCGTTAAAAACAAAATTCAGGTCTGGCTGGTAGAGCACGGGCTGTGAACCAAAGGATCACCAGTTCGATTCCCAGTCAGGGCACATGCCTGTGTTGTTGGCCAGGTCCCCAGTGGGGGCCACATGAGAAGCAACTACACATTTATGCTTCTCTTCCTCTCTTTCTCCCTCCCTTCCCCTCTCTCTAAAAATAAATAAAATCTTAAAATCAAACTGGTGTGTGCTGTCATGTGGTTGCACAGCTCAGCCTCTCAGCACTGTCAGTATAGACCATGCTCTTTCTTAGTCTTTTTCCAGACAGTTTTTTATAGGGGAAAACAACCAGCAAGCTTTTGATGTCTGTGACCTAGGGGACTTTAAAGCTCTCAGGCACAAATAATTGACCAGATGACTGTATTTGCATTTTTTAAAAGACTTTATTTATCTTTAGAGGGTAAGGGAAGGAGAGAGGGAGAGAAATATCAATGTATGGTTGCCTCTCATGCGTCCCCTGCTGGGAACTGGCCTGCAACCCAGGCATGTGCTCTGACTGGGAACTGAACCAAGATCCTTTGGTTCACAGGCCTGCGCTCAATCCACTGAGCTACACCAGCCAGGGCTGTATTTCCATTCTTAATAATTATTTGATTCAAGGACAGCATTTCCAACCTACAAAACTACACACCATACGTAGTCTCAAGGGGGAGACAATGAGCCTTCCAGATGCTGAGACCCAAGGTAACACCTTGCTGCTTCTAACTGTCCTTTTTAGTGCTAAAAGAGTTGTATTTTTTTTAAGTGATGGGTTGAACAGAGGAACCCCCCAAGAACTGATTTTTATGCAGAAACTAAACCTTAATAAATAAATAAATCTCTATTTTGGAATCAAGAAATAGAAAAATAATCCCAACTGCCTATACCCACATCTTCCATCCCTGCACAGAAAACAGAGTCTATCAGGAGAAATATGTATGACATTCTTGCACAGCTCTTTCCAGTCTCCCTCCTCTAGACTGAATGCCAACCTGCACCTCCAACATCAGCTTCAAGAATCTGTTTCTCCTGTTCCAGAGTCACCAATATCTCCAATGCTTGGGAATCCAAATCGCAGTTGCTTCCTGCTTTGCAAGCTACACTGCAACTTAATTCTAATGTGGACGTATCCACAAGAAATGATGTTCTTATAGCAGCTCTGACACCTCATTGCAGTTTGTAATTCATGTTTTTTACTGCTGTACCATCAGCTTTCAACATAACCTCTCAATTTCTTGAGCTGCTCAGCTCTCTATACAAGCCCAGGCATCTAATTAGTCTCCAGTGTCTTTAATGTCTGACGCATTATCCCCAAGATCCTGTGTGCCTCCAAGAATAAGCACACTGAACTAACAGTCCCTATCAACCTTTGATTAATACACCTGTTTCATCACAAGGAAAGATTACTACTCTGGTAGTTGAGGAAGGACCAGTTTCACAATTGGCCACACTGCAGCACCCTGTAAGTGCTGACAAACCACAACATCAAAAACCAGTTTTCTCCCCAAGTCTTTACTGCTAAAATTGCCAGAAGTCCCTCACCTGGTTCAAATCATACACCAGTTGTATCACAGAGTTCATCCACTCAGACATGTTCATTAATACCTTTGCAAGCAGCACACTTCGATGAAAATCTGGTGAGATGTGTTCAAGGATGGCCTGAAGATCATCATACTGCCAAGCAGTAATCGAGATGGCAAAAATACCTGGCCAAGTTGCTGGGTTGGAGAGTTGTCCCACACACTACAAGGCTATGGGTTTGATCCCTGGTCAGGGCAATGTACCTAGGTTGCAGGTTCAATCCCTAGTTGGTGTGTGCACGGCAAGTGACTGATTGATCTTTTTTCTCTCTTATCAATATAAAAAAAACATATCCTTGGGTGAGGATTTAAAAAAAGATTGCAAGAAGCCCATAACATGGGGAATGTTCACGTCTGAAATTTGTACTCAATTTAAAAACTGTAAGATCTTTACTCTGGGCATATGAAATTCAAGCAACTTTGAGAGAGCAAAGGATACTATTTTTGAGACAAATTAAGGAACTCAAAAAGCTAAAAAGTCAGAATTCCTTTATGGTGTGAAGATGTGAGTAATCTTTTTTTTTTAAACAGGGAAATTCAGGTGTTAAAGTTTTTTTTTTGTTTAAGAATTTGTTTTTCATCTATGCTACTTATTCTCCATATCTTTCCCCCCTCTCAGGGGGAGGGCAAGAATAGTATGGGAAATGTAGAAGCTAAAGAACCTATGACACATGGACATGAACTAAAGGGGGGAATGTGGGTGGGAGAGGGTGTTCAGGGTGGAGGGGAATGAAGGGGGGTAATGGGACAACTGTAATAGCATAATCAATAAAATATATTTAAAAAAACAAAAACAAAAACAAAAAAAAGAATTTGTTTTTCAGAGAGAGGGGAAGGGAAGGAGAAAGAGGAGAGAAACATCAATGTGCGGTTGCCCCTTGCACACCTCCAACTGAGGACCTGGCCTGCAACCCTGGCATGTGCCCAGACTGGGAATCGAACCGACACTTCGGTTCACAGGCCCAAGCTCAATCCACTGAGCTACACCAGCCAGGGTCATACATGGTTTTGAGCACTGGATATTGCCCAATCTTAATATTTTTCAGCTGCATTTAAGCAGACTTTTGACTGTTAAGCCAGGCAAAAAAAATGACAAGGGGATGGTTGACTGTGAGTTAATTCAGGGGAAAGGGACAAAATTGATTTGTAAAACCCTTGAAATGTAGACAATGTAGCTGTATTCTTTGCTTTGTACAAGTTGTAGAGTGAAACCATGGGAAGCCATGTGTAACAGCTTAGCCAGTCCAAACTAATCAACGCTGTGAAAGTAACCTAGGCTTTTACACATGAACATGTCTGCAAAATTAACCTTACCAAAAACCCCCCAAAAAACAAAAACAGAGGGGGATTAATTTTTTAGAAATCCCTCCCCCCCCCAAATTCAGTAACAAGAGCTGGGCAATCTACATCTAAGGAGATATAATTTTGAACCATGTAAGCAGTGAAATGTTTTTTCATTTTGTGTTCCACTTCCCTCTGAAATACTTGATCTGCTTTTATCCATTTTTTAAGGCACCTTTTTTCCTCCTTCCTCAAGGCACGGTTGCTATGGTACTTTTCTATAACCTTTTCATTCTTGTGTACAAAAGCTTAACATTACAGTGATTGAACATAATCTGCTTGCTTGTATAAATTATTGAAATCTGTTTATACCCAGTAAGAATGGAATAGACCTAAAAATACTGCCGGGCATATGTGCTGAAAGTGCACTGCATGCTCACATG
The DNA here is from genome assembly GCA_028533065.1 of Trachops cirrhosus. NCBI lineage: Eukaryota > Metazoa > Chordata > Mammalia > Chiroptera > Phyllostomidae > Trachops > Trachops cirrhosus. Next base: position 68,230,955 of record CM052543.1, read on the forward strand.
GAAGAAGCGGTCCAATGAACAAGGCTCTAGGAGGGGAAAGAAGAAACAAGTTAGTCAAATGCGAATTGTTATCTGTTGTAGTAATGTGAAAATAAAGTTATTTTTCTTTTTCTTTGGTTAAATACATATTAGAATTTGAACTACTTGGGGATTCTTTATCAGAAATATTCTTGTTGAATACTGATACTTAATTGAAGTAAGTCCTTAAGGGAGGTTTTATTTAAAGCATAGTAATAGGAAATGTATGTAAGATATTTAATGAAATAAAACATTCAACGAGAATGACAGTCACTTCCCAAGTGGTTGTCATTTGTTAATCCCTGGTTTACCTATCTTGCTATAATGGCATTTCATTTTGAAGGACGTCTGTGTTGCAGCTGCCTGTTCAAGTCTGGTGCTGACTGCTGTTCTTAGCCATCACAAAATGCTAAATATACATAATTGTAGTTTCCTACTGTTAGCTGAAATGGTGGAGAAGTTCAGCTTTGTATATTGTTTTCATAAGGTATATTAAAAAAAAACCAAACTTGCTCTGGATGGTGTGGCTCAGTGCACTGAGGCTGGCCTGCAAACCAAAGGGTCGCTGGTTCAGACCCGGTATCAGGCTGGGGGTGCGTGGGAGGCAACCATACACTGATGTTTCTCTCTCTCTCTTTTTCCAGCCCTTCCCCCTCCCTAAAAATAAATAAAATCTTTTAAAAAAATCTCTATAATACGAATGTTATATAAAAAACAAAAATCAAAACACTACTGCTACCATAAAATTTTTAAATACCCCATTTGCAATTTCACTGAAAAGAAAATAGGAATAAATTTAATCAGGGAGGTGAAAAATATGTGTACTGAAAACTATAAGACATAAGAAATTGAAGACATAAGTAAGCAGAAAAATATTCTGTGCTCATGGACTAGAAAAATATTGCTGAAATGTCCAAACTACCCAAGGCAATGCCTATCAAAATAACAACGGCATCTTCCACAGAAAGAGAATATCCTAAAGTTTGTATGGAACCATATAAAACCCAGAATGAGAGAGCTACAGTTACTGAAATAGTATGGTATTATTATACACAGATCAATGGAATACAATAGAGAGTCCAGAAATAAACCCATGCATATATGGTCAACTATTTATGGGAATGGGGCTGAATTATATGAGAAGCCAGTCTCTTCAATAAATGGTGCTGTGAAAACTGGGCAGCCATATGCAAATGAATGAAACTGCACCCCTATTTTACACTAACACAGAAATAACTCAAACTAGATTAAAGACAAAAATTTAAAACTTGAACCTGTAAAATTCCTAGAAGAATACAAAAAGGGTAAACTCCTTGATAGGAGTCTTGACAATGATATTCTAGATCTGAAACCAAGAACAAAGGTAATAAAAACAAAAATAAATAAGTGGGAGTGTGTCAAACTAAAAAGCTGCAAAATCAAGGGAATCATCAACACAAAGGAAGGGCAAGCTATGAAATGGAAAGAATATTTGCAAAAAACATCTAATAAGGGATTAATGTACAAAATACATAACCCACCTGACTAAATAACAAAAAGAAACAAACACAAGTAAAACAACAGGCAGAGGAGCTAAACACATTTTTCCAAGGAAGACATGAAAATGACCAGCAGGTACATGAAAAGTGCTCAACATGAATAGTCATCATGAAAATGCAAATCAAAACCACAAGATATCATGTCATACCTGTTAGAATGGCTGTGATCAAAATGACAAAAGATTGTGTCAGTGAGGAAGTGGAGAAAACAGTTCTGTTTTTTTGAAAAAGATTTTATTTATTTTTAGAGAGAGGGGAAGAGAGGTTGAGAGAGGGAGAGAAACTTCAATGTGTGGTTGCCTCTCATGTGCCCCCTACAGGGAACCTGGCCCACAACCCAGGCATGTGCCCTGACGGGGAATTGAACTGGTGACACTTTGCTTTGCAATCTTGTGCTGAATTCACCCAGCCACACCAGCCAGGGCGAGAAAAGAGAATTCTTATACACTGTTGGTGAAAATGTAAACTGGTGCAGTGACTATGGAAAACAGTACTAACGTTTCTCAAAGAATTAAATATATGATCCAGCAATCTGACTTCTTAGTATGAATCAAAAGGAAATAAGAAGTGGATATCAAGAACATATCTGCAGTCCAATATTCATTATAGCATTATTCAGAATAGCTGAGATATGGAAATTCCTAAGTGGAGGTAAACGGATGAATGAATAAAGATGTGGTAAATATATGATGAAATATTCACCCACAAGAAACAAGGAAATCATGCCACTTGTGACAACATGATTCAATCTTGAGGAAATCAAGCTACATGAAGTAAGGCATGCAAAGACAAGTACTGCATTGTAACACATATTTGGAATCTAAAAAAATATCAAACTCATAGAAACAGTAAGAAAATGGCTGCTATAGTGTGGGTGGAGAAAAAGGGAGGTCGGTAAAACAGTACAAAATACCAGCTAAAAGATGAATCAAGTCTGAGTGCCTAATGTATGACATGGTGGTTATAGCTGAGAATACTGTAAGACGCAATTGAAATTTGGCAACAGCGCAGAACTCAAACGTCACACACACAAAGATAAACGTGAGATGATGAATGTGTCAATTAACCAGATGGAATGAACCCTCTCACAGTGTACACATAGAGAAAATCATTATGATGTAAAACATAATTTAAATACCTTACAATTTTGTTAATTTTATCTCCATCAACCTGCAAAAAATAAAGTTGTGACAGTTACAGACCATACCCTGAGTAATAATGCCAAAACAACTGAAGCAAAAACTATGGCCAAGATAATTATAGGAAATTAAACATTTATGACAAAAACTTTAAAAGTCAGACATGATTTGATAGTTTAAAATGGAATAAATATCAAACTTTCTAACTTCATAGAAAAAATACCTATTTTAAAACCCATGCAACTCTCACTGAAATTTTAACTTATTCTTTGACCAAAATAAAAACAAATAAATGGTAAGCAAAAAAGCATGCTACCTTATTCTACGTAATTAACTTGAAGAAAATGTCTAAAGTTGAAATAGAACTAAATTCCTTGCCTTAATTAAATGTTTACATAGTTTTAAAAGGAAAAAAACAGAAAACTATCAAATTTAAGTTAAAATATCATTGTCAAATTAAGAGGGGATTTTGTCAGAAAAAATTAGCACATCTAATTTAAAGAGAACAGAAGTAAATATTAGAGAGGGAAATATATTTAATTCAGAAAAAGCTCAACTCCTGACTAGACCAATTAACCTAGAAGAAATCTGGGGGAAAAAACTGATTTTCTTCTGCAAAAACCTCCAGGCCTAAATGTCTTATTGGTGATTCAGTTCGAAGAAACAGTTATTTCCCATTCTAAACAAACTGCTGTAGAAAATAGAAATAAAAAACAGTGTAAGCTAGAAAAGCAACTAGTTGTTAGAATGCTTATTATGTTCCAGACAATGACATAAATGCTTTGCATATTGTTTTACTTAAATATTGCATTAGTATTAAAATGGGTACTATTTATCATTCCAATATTCAGATAAAGTAGAAAGAGATGGAAATTTTCAAATTCATTAAAAAAGGAATAAGCTTGAAACCAATCTTAGTATTAATAAACATTTAAATAAAATATTGAAAAATCAAATTTAGTTATATTTGAAGAATCACTAAGATTACAAAGTATACAATATTAGCATTAATAAAAATATTTTAATATTGGAATAGCACTTAATTAAACAGACACTCCTAATGTAAATACTTGAAAGACTATAAATAAAAGTCAACATTACACTAAACATTCCTATTAAAATGAGGAGTAAGATAAGGAAGCGTACTTTATTATTATTGTACTGAAAATGTTTATCACTGTAGTAAGAAGAAATTTGGAAAATAATTATTTAAAGGTGATATATCCTTAGTAAATAAAAACCGACCATAAAAGAAAGCCATCAGTTCAATGAGTTCCTCAGTGAGGGGCGCAAATATAAAATAAAACATGAAATAGATTTTTCTTATTTCATTGATTATGCTATTACAGTTGTCCCATTACCCCCTTCATTCCCCTCCACCCTGCACACCCTCTCCCACCCACATTCCCCCCCTTTAGTTCATGTCCATGTGTCATAAGTTCTTTAGCTTCTACATTTCCCCTACTATTCTTACCCTCCCCGACTATTTTCTACCTACCATCTATGCTACTTATTCTCCAT
>CM052543.1:68235670-68255142 GCA_028533065.1 Trachops cirrhosus
GAGATCACATGGAAGGTTATCAGAGGGGAGGAAGAGGGTAGAGAATGGGGGGGGGGAGGCACAAGGAATAAGAAGCATAACTGGTAGGTACAAAATAGACAGGGGGAGGTTAAGAATATATAGGAAATGGAGAAGCCAAAGAACTTATGTGTATGACCCATGGACATGAACTAAGGTGGGGGGAATGCTAGTGGGGGGGCAGGGTGGAGAAGGATAAAGGGGAAAAAAATGGGACAACTGTAACAGCATAAATAGTAAAATGTACTTTAAAATTTTAAAAAATCATATAGGTCTAATAAGAATAAGTGAAAAATGAAAGATGAAGCTATGGGAGAGGTTGAGTGAAGTAAAGATTAAAGATGTGGAAGTGGAAAAGTTCAAAAAATTCTCAGGGTTAGGGTGTTTAATAGGTTAGCTTACATGGGCATGCTGTCATCCACAAAGAGGAAAATTTGAGGTAGAGAAGTCTGAGAACTAGGTGCAGCATTCATCAAGGCTCTGGGTAAAAACTGAGTTGTTACTTTGTATATGGTATCTTTGGCTGACAAAAACCTTTAATTTTCCAGTCAATATCATTACACTTTTCCATTGGTAAATTATGCATTCTTAAAATGCAATTCTTGCCCTGGCTGGTGTGCCTCAATGGATTGAGTGTGGGACTGAAAGCTAAAGGGTTGCCCAGTTTGATTCCCAGATTCCCAGTCAAGAGGGTGCATGCCTGGGTTGTGAGGTTGCAGGGTTGCGGACCAGGTCCCCATTAGGGAGTGTGTGAGAGGCAAGCACACATTGATATTTATTTGTTTTTTCAGAAATAATTTTAAAAGATTTTATTTTATTTTTAGAGAAAGGGGAAGGGAAGGAGAAAGAGAGGGAGAGAAACATCAATTTGTTGTTGCCTCTTGAAAGCCCACTATGGGGGACCTGTCTCACAACCCAGGCATGTGCTCCAACTGGGAATTGAACTGGCAACCCTTCACTTTGTACACCTGTGCTTAATTCATTGAGCCACACCAGCCAGGGCTGATATTTCTTTATATTCCAGTAACGTTGGACTATTCTCTTACATTTAGTTTTGTGTTTGTTTTGCTCTTCACTTTTAGATCTTTATTCACCTTGAATTTCACCTTTGTATATGGTACAAGGAAGGGATCTAATATTTCTTGTACCAATACTCTGGTTTTTCACCAGATCGTATAACTCTTTCGCCTTTTAATTTTTTTCTGTAATATACATAATAGTCAATAAATTTCATTTATTAATCCATCCTGTCCTCACTGACTTCTGATGTTACTTCCTATAAGTATGTGGTCAATTTCTAAACTATTTTGTTCCATTTATCTTTATTTTTTTCTTTAAATTGTTGCAAAAAAAGCTTTAAACAAAGAATGGGTGATTACCTGTTAGGAATGGTACAAGTATTAAAAAAGAAAATAGAGGGCTCTGGCTGATGTGGCTCAGGGGTTGAGTGCTGGTCTGTGAATCAAAAGGTCGCTGGTTGGATTCCTAGTCCAGGGCACATGCCTAGGTAGCAGGCCAGGTCCCTAGTAGGGAGTGCTCGAGAGGCAACCACATACTGATATTTCTCTCCCTTTCTCCCTCCCTTCCCCTGTCTAAAAAATAAATAAAATCTTTAAACAAAAAAACCCCAAAATAGAGGTGTTGTTGCAAACAAATCAGAGAGACATAAAATTGACATTAATGAACTTAAAAACGTACCTGTACAAGACTTATTTCTTAGTCCCTGAGTTTTCTGAGATTTTTGAGAGAGAGGGAACTGAGGAATACTTCTATTACATACAGGTGCTGCCAAAGGCATATGAAGGACCTACAAAAGAAAAGGACGTAAGTTACACTATGTTTGAAAAGCATCACTGCACCATTTTTAGTTCATAAATCTCACCTGCTGAGGAGGAGCAGAAAATGCATTTCCATTCTGTCCAACCACAGATACAGGTATCATTCCTACCATTCCTTGGAGTACAGGCTGGACTGGAGAAGCAATTATGATGGCAGATCCTAAAGGAAAGCAAAACAAAACAAAACAAACTCAATAAAATAAGGTTTTCTCTCATGAACATAAGACACCAAAATGATTACTCATTTGAAATAAATTTTCTAAAATTATAATCTGTTGTCCTTTATAATTTACCCTTCTTTTTACAAAAGTTAGTTCAGGAACAATAGCAAAGCTAACAAATTAAGAAAAAGTGAATTTGAATATTAAAGTAGTTTTGGCATTTAGTCAAGACAAATATTATTAGCAAGCATAAGATTCTACAGCCAACGGCCAAGATGGAAATGTAGGTGGACACACTGTGCCCCCTCGCACAACCAAAAGAAAGACAACAATTTAAAAACAAAAAAGAAGCAGAACTGACATGAAATCGAATTGTATGGAAGTCTGACAACCAAGGAGTTAAAGAAGACACACTCATCCAAACTGGTAGGAGGGGTGGAGACAGGAGCGACGAGAGGACTAGTGGCAAGGCAGCGGTTGGCAGAGTGGGCAGTCCCACATTTGCGCAGATAAACTGGGAGGAACAATTGGGGAGCGAGACAGACCATGCAACCCAGAGCTCCAGGGCAGGGTAATAAAGCTTCAAACCACTGGCTGAAAACACCTGTGGGGGTTGGGGTGGCGGCTGGAGAAACTCCCAGCCTCACAGGAGACTTTGTTGGAGAGACCCACAGGGTTCTAGAAAGTACACAAGCCAACCCACCTGGGAACCAGAAGGGCCCACTTTGATTGTGGGTAGTGGGGGAAGTGACTCAAAGCCTACAGAGAGCAAAGCAAGTGCCATTGTTCCCTCTCAGACCACTTCCTCACATACAGGATCACAACACAGCCATGTGGGTTAACCCTCCCAGGTAAGGGTTACCCCACCTAAGGCTCCACCCCTCACTACCAACAGGTGTTCAGGACAAAAAAAATGGCCCAACTGAAAGAACAGATCAAGGCTCCTGAAAAAATACAACTGAGCAATGAAGAGATAGCCAACCTATCAGATGCACAGTTCAAAACACTGGTAATCAGGAAGCTCACAGAATTGGCTGGATATGGTCACAAATTAGATGAAAAAACGAAGGCTATGCTAAGTGAAATAAAGGAAAATGTACAGGGAACCAACAGTGACAGGAAGGAAGCTGGGTCTCAAATCAATGGTGTGGTCCAGAAGGAAGAAACACCCAATCAGAAAAGAATGAAGAAGCAAGAATTCAAAAAACTGAGGAGAGGCTTAGGAAACTTTGGGATACCAGAAGGAGGAGGGGAAAGAGCAAGAAATTGAAAATTTATTTGAAAAAATAATGAAGGAGTCTTCCCTAATCTGGCAAAGGAAACAGCCTTCCAGGAAGTCTAAGAAGCTCAGAAAGTCCCAAAGTTGGACCCAAGGAGGAACACACCAAGGCACATTATAATTACATTAGCCAAGATTAAAATGAAGGAGAGAATCCTAGAAGTAGCAAGAGAAAAGGAGACAGTTACCCACAAAGGAGTTCCCATAAGACTATCAGCTGATTTCTCAAAAGAAACCTTACAGGCAAGAAGAGGCTGGGAAGAAGTATTCCAAGCCATGAAAGACAAGTACCTACATCCCAGATTGCTCTATCCAGCAAAGCTTTCATTTAGAATGGAAGGGCAGATCAAGTGCTTCTCAGATAAGGTGAAGTTAAAGGAGTTCATCATCACCAAGCCCTTATTACATGAAATGTTAAAGGGACTTATCTAAGAAAAAGAAGATAAAAATATGAACAGTAAAAGGACAGCAAACTCACAATTATTAACAACCACACCTAAAACAAAAACAAAAGCAAACTAAGCAATCAACTAGAACAGGAAGAGAACCACAGAAATGGAGATCACATGGAGGGTTATCAACAGGGGAATGGGAGAGGGAGAGAGGGGTAGAAGGTACAGAGAATAAGTAGCATAGATGATAGGTAGAAAATAGACGGGGGAGGGTAAGAATAGTATGGGAAATGTAAAAGCCAAAGAACTTATATGTACAACCCAAGGACATGAACTAAGGAGGGGGGGAATGGGGATGGGAGGGGGTGAGCAGGGTGGAAGAAAGTGAAGGGGGAAAGTGGGACAAGTGTAATAGCATAATCAATATATTAAAAAAAGATTCTACAGCCAAGAGATCATATTAATAGTTATATTTTGATTCCTGTAGAAAGAATAGTAAAATTCACTATAAAATTGTTGGTGAAGGTTTCAAGTCTGAATCTTATACCAAAAAATTAGAGTACCAACTAAATGTCCAAGATATGCTCATAACCCTAACATATTATCTCAACAGTATGGGTCTAAAATGGGTCCAGTCAAAACTATGAGAGAAAATACAATGCTTGTATGGTCCATAGAAGTCAACAAGGTAGTCTGTGGCCATTATAATTCAGCCCTACCTTGTAAATGAATCTTCTTCCTTTCACACATTCACTATTCCTGTCAGGTTAATCTCACTTTCATGAACACGTCCTTCAGTATCTCAAGCATCTACCTACACTTATGCTGCTTAAGATTCCCTTCTTTTTACTCCAAATACTACCTAATTTCTCTAGGCTTCATCTCAAGTACCACATTCTCTACCAATTCTGACCCCTCCTTCATCTTATGTTAAAAAGTACTTGATACAGAGCCATCAGGCTTCACATTTAGTTGCTGATAATTACTCATTTTATTGTATACCTATAATGTAAGAGGGGAAAATTGTGCGAACCAATAATTAAATGGAAATCGACGTGCAGTAAGTTCTATCTTCCAATAACATAAATTAAAAAATGCCCAATATGACAGGCATGTCAATCACCAACTACATATAAAATAGCATGTACTAAATGCAACAGGTGATCTATAAACAAAGAATTCTAAAGAGAGAGATCAATTCTGGAAGGTGGAAGACAGTCAGAATACAAAGAGATTTATGGAGAGAGAAGTTGTGTCTTGAAGGTCTATCCAGCCCTGGTTGGTACGGCTTAGTGGATTGAGCACTGGTCTGCGAACCAAAGGGTCACCAGTTCAATTCCCAGTCAGGGCACATGCCTGGCTTGTGGGCCAGGTCTCATAGAGGGTGTGTGAGATGCAACCACACATTGATGTTTCTCTCCCTTTCTCCCTCCCTTCCCCTCTCTCTAAAAATAAATAAAATCTTAGAAAAGTCTTTCCAAATAGATAATTCCTTAAAAATTAAAACTATAATAGATATATATTTTTAAAAATTCCTGCAACATTGGGTTGTAGTAGGTATATATGTAGCTAGTTGATAAATTAGTCTTTTCTCTTTTGTAGTTTAGAACATGACTAGAAAGTAATGGTGAAAAAAAGAAAAAACTGTAAATTACCAAATTCCATAGCTTATCAGATTAAAGAAAAAGTTTGAATTAGCTAAAGAGGTGATATAATCAGACCTCTCAGAATCTTTTCTCATACTATCTAAGATTTATTACCACCTAGTCAATAACTACATAGATAAGAGAAACTAAATCCTATTTCATAGAAGTAAACTTCCATATGTCCTTCTTTAAAACAAGATTTTATTTATTTTTTTTTAGAGAAAAGGAGGGAGAAAGAGAGAGAGAGAAACATCAATGTGTGGTTGCCTGCTGCACACCCCCAACCAGCCCACAACCCAAGCATGGGCCCTGATTGGGAATTAAACTGGCACACCTTCTGTTTGCAGGCTGGCACTCAAATCTACTGAGCCATACCAGGTAGGACCACTTCAGTATGTTCTTAAAGTTACCTTGTGAAAAGTTGGGGGACACAGCTTGGTTGACAGCAAATACACTGTTTGATCTTGGTGGTGTCTGTAGTTGAGGTGGTGAAGGCTGGGCAGTTATAGGTGCAGAATTTCCAGGCAACACTACAACATTAGACCGACTTACAGTTGTCCCTAAGACTGTTGGATCAGTCATGCAGGTAGCTATCAGAATGTTATTTGAATTGCCAAAAGTTGTGCTTGTAGCTGGCATCAACTGTATATACCCTCCATCCTTGGAAACACATGGTGTAACACTGGCTGAAAAACCAATGCTGTCTTCACTCTGAGTGTTGTTTACTGCAGTATCTTCAGGTTTAAGTGCCAAAAGGCTTTGTTCCACTGAGACTGAATCTCCTTCAGTAGATGTGATAACACCTGCAGTTTCTTCTGAAGACAGACATTTAACTAATTCTGCATTTTTAGCAGGTGATTTAGCGGAAGACAAAATTATAGTTGGCACGTTTTCTCCACTGATACTAGAAACAGCACTGTTAAGTTCAGTATCTGAGGAAACAAATGAATCATCACTGATGATAATTTTGAGAGAGACAATATTTGCTGCATCTATCTCTGTTGAGTTATTGCTAGCAGGTTTATCACTAGTATTTTGGGATTCAGGGTGAGACTCTACCACTGAAGAACACACAGATCCTGAAGGAAGAGAATGTCTATCTTCTACAAGATTACCTTCAGGAGGCATCAATGTAACCTCCCCACAGTTATCATTTTCACCTAAAGAGAGAAAAATACTATCTCCATCTTCTTTTACAGAAGATGATGGTTCATGTGAATCCAAAGCAACTTTCTCAGAACTGGAGGGCTGAATTTCATGTTCTGTATGATTTAACTCAACACATGATGAATCACTAGATGGCTGTTTAATTGAAGATATTGAATCTCCAAGACAAATTTCTCCTTGTTGTCCAGATACATTTAAACCTGAACTTTCAACAGACACAGATAATATTTTACTTTGAAGTGAAGAATTATCTTGGCAATCTGAAAGTCGTTGTGATGTTACTGGTAATACATCATTAATTTCAATTTTACTCTGGTGAACTTCTCTAGAATCTGGTGACTTGGAACCATGGAAATTAGTTTTCAGTCTTCCTGTATCGTTCGAACTTTCAGAAAACTGAATTTTTTTAGTTGGCTTTCCAGTTAATGGTATATTACTTTTCCCAGAGAGAGTTAAGTTTTCATTTTTAGTTTCACCACCAAGGGCAACAAATGAAGTTACTGGTGTATCAGAACAATCTGGCTGTAACTGAGATTCATTTGGCACATTTGGAGACAAAGAATTCTTTTCAACTTCTACAGCCATTTCAGTTTCAGTGGACATCTGACTGGTGTATAATTCAGCACAATGCTGATTACATTTGGCATCAGAATTTATTCTTTGGTTAAAGTCATTCAAATTAGGCACAGACTCAAAGGTAATATCAAGGTTACCCTTCTGTTCAGTAGGTACAACTGTTTTGAAGGTCTTTTTTTGGATGCTAGAGCCTATCTGGGAAAAATGTTCCTGGGGTTCATGTCTAAGCTCTTCATGGTTGCTGCTATTCTTCAAAGCATTTGATGTGTCTTCATTTTGATAAGATGTACATAATGGAGGTTGACCAGATTGATCATCTGCAAAATATTAGAAGAGTAGAAAGATATGGTGAGTATGTACAGCTTCTGAGACAGTCATCTTTACCATAAAACCTATTTTGCCAAGGAGGGAACCAATCACTGACATACAGTAAGTGAAAGTCTGATATAAAAATCGTTATCTACCATTTCCTGAGTATGAAAACACAGGTACTTTTTTTAATTACTGGTGCCTTTTTAAACAAGTGCCAAATTGTTTTCAAGCTTCTTAGAAAACAGATGACACAATGAAGGACAGAGTATATAGGTTTAAGAACATCTAATATTTACCAGTATGTAAAAAAAAAAAAAAAAAAAAAAATGACGGCTCCAAACATGCAGTTTTCTTCAAGACACCCAACTTTTCTAAATTTACCATTTCTACTGACCTTACTTTATGATATATTCTTAAAAGTGAAATGGGGCCCAGTACATTTTGCACAATCAACATATGATGCTACTGTGTACTGCTTAATATTCAACACACATTTACTGAAAATCAACCATGTTTGGTACTGGGAAACAAAGATGAATGACCTTGGAAAAACCAGTCTAATAAAAGAAGCAGATATAGAACAAAAAGTAGTAATAAAACATGGTAAAAACTGCAAAATATAGGAATAAAAGGCACCTCTTTCTGCTGGCTAATGTGAGAATGTGTTATAAAGGAGTTAATAAAACTGTGATAGCTGGAATAAGAAGAAAGGGCATTTCAGAAAACAATACAGCACTGATAAACTGTGTCATATAGCATTCACACTTTAGGACAGAAAACAGTAACAATTAATATAAAAAATACAGGGAAAAACCCAGAAAATGTTTATCAACAATCATGTAATTCTGTTATGTGACAGTGGTAAAATAATAGTGGTATAGAGCACATTTGCATCCTTATTGTGGGGAGATTAGTGGGGATTACACCCAGGCCAAATAAATTCAGGAGTGGTCAGTTTCAATGAAGCAGGAAGACCTGAGAAAATAAGATCTCAAATTTCATTTCATGAAGGGTAGACCTTAATTGAGGCACAATCTCTCTCTCTCTCTCTCGCTCACACATACACACACACACACACAGAGAAAGATATAATCCAGCAGAAACAATTACTTCGGCATGGCTTCTTTGAGATAGAAATGGATTAGAGGTGGTTAGTCCATTAAAAATGGACTACAGAGGTCTAAAGTTTAGCAATGACTATTGATGCTAAACGGAATAATGTGAGAGAAACCAGGATAATGGTTATCTCTAAGGAATAGGGATGGAGGAAATATTGATTAGGAAGGGAAAGGAAGAGAGGTTTTGGTGGTGCTGGTGGTATTCTATTTTTTTGACTTAAGAGATGGTTACATGGTATTTGCTGGACTACAACTCTATGAGCTATATACATTTTTTATTGTGCACTTCTGTACATGTGTTACATTTTACCAAAGTAAAATTTGAAGAAAATTGGCAAATATTTAAAAGATCTAAAATGGACATATTCACTGTCTTCCCTCATTCAGTAAGTAGTTCCTGCAGGGCAATTATGTGCCATACTGGTATTCCATGGAAGGCAGAAACAGAAAGGACTGAGTTAGTGGACACAAAGGAATATTACTAAAACCTCATAAAATCCTTAATTCAAGACTATCACACACAATCTCCTCTAAATAAGTGAGATATGGATATTGAGCAGTCAGCTAAACTTGCTTACTAGGCTGAATGATTAATACCACACACTAACCTTACATATGAGGGATCTGAATTTGTGGCTCAAAAAAAAGGTCAAATATTATATAGACTTTAGTCAAATTGGTCAACACTATTAATACCAAATTGTGCATGTTAAGAATCTACCGTAAAATGAAAGAGTAACTATTAAAAATACATCTTTTCAAAGTACTACAGGCTGGGGAGTAACTTTCTTTTTATTCATTTTTTCTAATGAAAAACGAATACTAGAAATACAAAATGACCTGTGTGGTAATTTGAACAATTTCTAAATTAAACAATGTTTTTTGCCTTTGAAATTTTGAGACTGACATTAGGGTTTGGATTGATGATATTAACAAAGTCAAATTCTTACCAGATTCTTCTGTTTTAAAAGAACATTTAACTGCTAGATTAGTTTCATCTGCTAAGACTACATTGGGATTGGTTTCCATATGCTGACTGGACATGCCTTGTGATAAATTTTTATTATTCTTTGTTTTACCTGTTAAAAAGGGAACAGGGAAACAATTGGTTAAATGACCAAAATAAAAATGAGCATCAATTAATGAAGCTTGACAGTGGTCAAGCAAATGTTAAACTTTGGTTTTAATTATGGTCTTTTGGATGTTTTTAATATACTGCCTTTTATCAATGACCAGAAGAAAGATTTTTCCACCAGACCAGTAGTTCTTAAACTTTAGCCTATTATCAGAATCACCTGGGGGCGAGGGTCAGTCTTGAATTTGAAATTTTAACATGTTCTCAGGTTAACGCTGATACTGCTGGTTGAAAGACTACATTGAGAATTACTGCACTAGGCCATAAGACTGAGGCAAATAGTCAATTTTTTTGTATTCCTTTTGTTCTATCCAATTGTGTTTGGTATAATGTATGTATAGTAGCAGATTTCAACATATTTTGTTTTGACTGGCAAAAATGCCCACGAAAACAAAACTAAAACTGTTCGACACTTTTACAACTTAGCTAAAGTTTCTTTAAGAAAAAACAAAACAAAAAAAACCCCACAAAATTCCCTTCATATCCATATAATGTTTAATAAGAACAGGAACTGTTTTCAGATGCTCTGGGGAATGTTGCATCATTTTGCTTAAGTTTCCAAAGAAACGAAGAAAGTTTTTTCTTCTAACTGCCTTGAAAGAAACAGTCTTCTTACCATAGTCAAAGAGGTCAAAGAGTGCCTGAAAGGCTGGATCTGATTCTGTCTGTTCCAATATATCTTGTATAGCTTCTTCAGACATATGAATTTCACTCTACCAAAAAAAAAAATCCTATTTCAATTAATATGGTTTAATACCAGCAAAATATATTTCAAAAATTAAAATAAACATAGGAACTATATATGCATATAAATAGAAAATGAAAACATGCTTAAAGTGTACAGCATAATGACTTGACCGACATATATTATAAAACGATCCCACAATAAGTTTAGTTAATATTCATCATCTCATGTAGATTAAAAAAAGAAAAAGAAACTAATTATTTTTTTCTTGTGAGACCTCTTAGGATCTAATCTCTTAACAACTTTCAAGTATACCATACAGAAGTAGTAACTATAGCCATGAGGTACATTAAATCCTCTGTACTTATTTATCTTATTACTGGAAGCTTGTACCTTTTGATGTTCATCCAGTTCTCCCACTTCTTACCCCCTTACTTATGGTAACCATGAATCTGATCACCTTTTCTGAGTTTGGTTTTATACTGTTCTTTAATCTGTTTTTTTTTTTTTTTACATTGGCTCATTGTACACTGCTTTCTAAGTTCTCCAAATATAAATTTAGCTCACTCCTTTTAGCTGTTTGCTTCAGTCTCTTATTAAATGCTGTCTTCAAATGTTGGACAATTCTTGCTTGCCTGCTCATATTTAAAATTACCATGCCGTAAGCTACCTGAAAATTCTTGGCTGAAAGTGGGAGCTTGTCAATTACAATCTAAGCAGTAGAATAATCTTACAGAATCATCTATATTTTTAGCTTTTTTCCTTCTTTCAGTGAGTTAGATATCTTGCTGGGAGAATTTATGACAGACAATTTTTCTGGGGGATAGTGTGGTATGGGAAGGTATGGAGATTAACTAATCCTAAAATTTGCACCTTTGCATCCTACTTGTAGCCCTATCTTATCCTTTACTTTCAAAAGTACTGGAATCAAGTCTTTTCAGACTTCTGTGTTGTAAGGCAGCTTTTACCTGAGCTTTGCCTGTCCTGCTAAGTCAGGGGCTACTTGTCTATTTCAACTTGCAAATAAAATTTTTTCTGTCATGCCTTCTTTCTTTGTCCTTGTGGTTTAAGCTTTTAAAAAATTTCCCTTACTGTCCTTTCAGTAGTAGGATAAAAAACTCAACCAATTCCCACTTTGGGCCATTTAAACTTTTCCTAATTTTCATTTACTATAAATAAAGCTACAGTGACAATCTTTACCCAGAACTTGTTCATTTCTTGGGTTAAATGCTTCTCATTGGAATTACTAGGTCAAAAGATGCATACATTTAAAAGTTTGAGTCCTGGCTGGTATGGCTCAGTGGACTGAGCACTGGCCTGCAATCCAAAAAGTTGTTGGTTTGATTCCCAGTCAAGGCATATGCATGGGTTGTGGGCCGCATCCCCAGTAGGGGGTGTGTGAGAAGCAACCACACAGTGATGTTTCTCCCCCTCCCCTCCCCCTCTCTAAAAATAAATAAACAACATCTTTTAAAAAAAATATTTTTTTAAAAAAAGGATTTTATTTAGAGAGAGGGGAAGGAAGGGAGAAAGAGCAGGAGAGAAACATCAATGTGTGACTGCTTTTTGTACACCCCCAACTGGGGTCCCTGGCCCACAACCCAGGCATGTGCCCTGACAGAGAATAGAGCTGTCGACCCTTTGGTTTGCAGGCCAGCACTCAATCCACTGAGCCACACCAGCCAGGGATAAATAAAATAAAATTTTGAGAACTCTTGTGAAGCAGCCTTCCAGAGAAGTTGCATAAGGATGCCTTCTCTCTTTTGTGTAACAATGCACATGCCCTTACAAATAATGGACAATATGAATTTTTAAACATTATGAGCATAATAAATAAAAGCAGTCTGTTGTCTTTATATTAATTACTGAGTTGAATATATTTCCATGTTTACTGGACATCTGTATTTTTATTATTTTTTTTAGAGAGGAAGGGAGAGAAAGAGAGAGAAAGAGAGAGAAAGAGCAGTGTGAGAAAGAAACATTGATTGGCTGTCTCCCATACATGCAACCTAGGTATTTCCCTTGACTGGGAATCAAACCCACAACCCTTTGGTATACTGGATGATGCTCCAACCAACTGAGCTACCTGGCCAGAGCTGGACATTGGTACTTTCTATGGAGACCAATATGATTTAAATGAAATGATACTAATACACTTTAAAATAACTCATTCAAAGCTGCTGTGTGACCATGGGGTAAAGACTGTCCCCTACCCATGAGTAGTCAGTAGAAGTGCTGAGATTTCTCATGCTTACAAGCTCCTGGGGTAAAACACCATTACCACCACATTTCCTGTAAGTTAGTGCAAACAGAGTAGGTTGAATACTTCTCACTGGAGCTGGAGTAAGACAGCTCTTTGCAAGCCAAAGGGCATGCAAAGTAGCCAGATAAAAAGAATGTCTTTTCCAACTGCATCAATTTTACATGAAGATTTAAGAGATTTTTTTAATCCTCATCTGAGGACATTTTTTT
This sequence comes from Trachops cirrhosus, assembly GCA_028533065.1. NCBI lineage: Eukaryota > Metazoa > Chordata > Mammalia > Chiroptera > Phyllostomidae > Trachops > Trachops cirrhosus. The sequence goes on from CM052543.1 coordinate 68,248,470, forward strand.
TTCATTGCTTTTTTCGAGAGGAAGGGAGAGAGAGAACTGGATAAAGAGAAACACTGATGGGAGAGAAAGCTTAGATTGGTTGCCTGCAGTATGGGTCGGACCAGGGATCAAACCTGCAAACTAGATTATGTGCCTTGACTGGGAATCAAACCTGCAACCCTTTGGTTATGGGACAACATTCCAACCAACTGAACCACAGTGACCACAGTGAGGATTCAAGACATAAACAAAAACAAACAAACAAAAAACCCAAAACCTAGGAATATATTACAGAAAAAGCAAACAGAATGTTTTCAGCTAAAATATTACATTTCAAAAAAGTTTCAGTATTCTAGCGAGGGGTATTCATTTACTCTCTCCTTTTATAGTTGGAGATTTAAAATTTCAATTTCAGTTATCTATATATCATTCTGCAATGATGTATTCTTTATTCTTCAATGTTGGGGAAACATACATTTAAATCACACGGGACAAGAAATTCATATGGAAAAACAGTAAAGTGGAACTCTCATAAGGTGATAAAAATTTGGATTTTTTAAACAAAAATGGCCATGAAATTTAAAAAATGTTTTGTTTGAAGTAAAAGAACCACTTAACTTTGGATTACAAGGCTGTAAAGACAACATCAATAATTCTGATAAAGTATGATTTAGGAGAAAGTTAGAAGCTTGACCTGATATTTCTATATCTAATGACTTTAAAATTTACAGTAACGTAAATAATGTCAAGTCAATGTTAATCAAACTATGAAAACAGTGCACCATACCTCCTTTTCTAAAAGTTATTGTTGAAGAAACACATTTTTCTACTAAATCTCAATTTATTCTAAACTTTAAAAATTAGGATCAAAAGAATCCTGAAATATGTGTTCCACAGGTACTTGCAAATCAACCTTGTAAAAATTTTTTTTTAAAATCAAGGTATACTTTATACCCAATAAAATGCACAGATGCTAAGTCCACAGGTAAAAAAGCTTTGACAACTGTATGGACAGTATAATTATCACCCCAATCAAAATGGAAACGTTAACATTTCCATTACCCAATAACTTATACCCCCAACACAATTCCCCTTCCTAGAGAATTCCTCCCCTTGGCAAATCACTCACCTTACCCTCACCTAGGCAACAATTCCACCTTACACTTCACCTTACCCTCACCTAGGCAATGATTTCCTTCAGCATATATTACTGTTGCCTGTTTTAGAACTTTATATTAATGGAGCCATACAAAATGCATTCCATTATATCTATCTTCTCACACCAACATAACTTTGAGATTTATCCATGCTGTTATGTGTATTACTAGCTCATACTTTTGTATTGTTCAATAGCATTCTTTTTTATGACCATATCAAAATTTGTTTATTACTTTTTGTTGAAGGACATTTGGTTTGTTTTCAGTGTTTGTCTATTATGAATAAAGCTGCTATGAACATTCTTGTATAAGTCTTTGTGAACATATGTGTTCCTTATGGGTAAAAACCTAGTATAACTGCCAGGTCATAAGTTAGGTATATAGGTATATATATGACTTTGTAAGAAACTATGCTAGTTTTCCAAATTGGCTATATTATTTTACATCCTTCACCAGCAATTTTTCATAGATCCAGTTGTTTTATATGCTTTCTAATATTGGTCACGTCAGATTTTTTACTCTAGCCACTCTAAGTTAAGTGTGAAATGACATCTTATTTTATTCTTATTTTCATTTCCCAAGTGACAATGTAGAGAATCTTCTTATGGGCTTATTGGTAATTCCCATATCTTCCTTTGTCTGTTCCAGTCTTTCACCCCCCGTTTTAAAATGGGATGGTTTATCTTTTTATTATTGATTTGTAGAAGCTCTTTATATACTGTGGATATAGGTTCCTTGCCAGATATATGTATTATACTTTTTCCAAGTTGGTAGTTTGCCTTTACTCTTTATAATAAACAGGCAAGTATTTTAAATTTCAAGAAGCCTTTTAAAATTATTACTACAGTTAGTGATTTGTATAGCCTAAGGAATATTGCTTACCCCAAAGTCACAAAGACTTGCAAATATTACAAACGACCAATAGCAGAGGGCTGTATCATCATTTTAATATAACTTCTCACAGTACCTAACAGAGTGCCTTGTTTATAGGAACCACCTGCATTTTGATGTGTTTCTGGAGAAAATATAAGCAAGGACTTTAAGACTACAAAATTTAGACCAGGCAACATGTTTTTGTTAAACATTAAGAAAGAAGAGTCTATGAAATGCAGTATTGGTAGATAATGTATATGGAGAAGGTGCTGTGACTGACTGAATGTGTCAAGAGTGGTTTGCAAAGTTTCTTGGTACTACTGACATTTTGGCCAAATAATTATTTGCTGTGGGGCTGCCTTATGCATTGAAAGATACTTAGCAGGCAGAGGTCCCTGACCTTTACCCACTAGAAGCCAATAGTGGGAGATGGTCAGCATACTAAAAAATATCCAAGTTAATAAAGTTATTGGTGAAAATGAAATATGTGTCTTTTATTTTATGGAAAGAACTAAACAGACTTTTTGGCCAACCCAGTACCTTTAACATATCATTTCATTGCTTTTTAAAATTCTTACACAGTTTATAGCAGTATAGAGGAAATTAATTTATTATACAGTGTTTGGTACTGCTGCTTATTGCACATAACATATATACCCACTAATGAATCTTTAAGTATTAAAATACTTAGAAATGCATGACTGATTGTTGTATGGATATAGGGAAGGTATTTTACTGCTATCTGGAAGAGTTGGTTAAAGTTGTAAGATGGGTTAGGAATGCCTTATAAGTTTTACCATTTAAATAAGGCAATTTTAATATACATAAATCAAATCAAGCTATATGCCTTAAACATATACAGTGATGTATGTCAATCATTTCTCAATAAAACTGGAAAAAAGTACTCGTGTGACACCTAACAGTTGGATATGTTCTGAGAAATGCATCATTAGTCACTTTTGTTGCTATACGAACCTAATACTATGTTTTAAACAAATCGAGATGATAGAGCCTACTACACACATAGGCTATATGTCATAGCTTAGTGCTTCTAGGCTAGAAACCTGTATAGCCTGTTATTATAATGAAAACTATAGGGAATTTTAACACAAGGATAAGTATTTGCATATCTAAACATAGAAAATGTACTGTATGAATACATTAAAAGGTAAAAAATAGTATATCTATATATAGCACTCAATCTGAATGAAGCTTGCAGGAACGAAGTTGCTCTGGATGAATCAGTTAGTGACTGGTGAGTGAATGTAAAGGCCTAGGACATTACTGTGCACTACTGTAGACTTTATACACACTGTCCCACAGGCTCTTCCTGTGCTTCCTTCCAACAGGGTCAGCAACAGAACATCAAAGCTCTCAATGTTGCTTGGCTCCACAAACAGGGATGTGGGCTAGATTGATGGGGAATATGGAGGAGAAACTGGCTAAGGCAAAAATCAACATAAAAGTGACTACCGTGAGGAAATGAAAGGTGACCTGAGAATCAGTAAGAAGAAGAAATCAAGATGGAGAGAGAGAAAGGACAATAGGGGGATAGGCAGGATGATGTGATTTTGGCTACTGCATGTTGGACCAATAGTTAGATTAAGAAATATTATGGTAGTCATAAAAAATGAGGGTATTTAACAGGGAAATTGTGTAGTACTGAGGACTCGATATTCTGACTTTGCAAATTTGTTTTTGGTTCTACTGACCCTATCTGATACACAAGGTTCTCTCTGGCATTGAATTGATGGAAGAAATAAAACTTATCTACTCTTTACAGCACTACAATCTGAAAATATTCCCAAAGTAGAAGAAGGCTGGCTCCACACTATTACAGAAAGCTTTCATGAAAGTGGCAGTGACACTCAATACCTGTTAAGGTAGCTCCTGTGGACCGGGGTACTTATATAGGATCTTAGGTCCTCAACGAAGATCTTGTAACAAATGTACTCTGAACACCATCAGGCTAGATCTGGAAGGTCTGTAGCGACCCTCTGAATATGTACGGCTGAGGATAGGCTCTTCTGTGCTGAATCAGGTCAGTGGCTGACTGGGATGTAACCTCAAAATTGAGGTGCTTTGGATCCAAGGGAACCTATTGCCAAGCTCCACAGATATTGCTTCTGTCAGAAAAAAAATTCCTTCTGAACCACACTTCCTTCCATTTCTTACAGAACACTCAGCTCCATTAGTAATCTTATTATGGAACCACTTTCTATATGGGATCCTGATCTATCACTGAACAAAACATCATTATATAGCACATGACTATAATGCAATTTTGACAGATTATCTGAAAATTCACAAACACATTTTGAGGAACAGATTATATTCACGTAATAAAGGAAGTCTGTATCTTAAATAATTATTTTAAATAATTTTATATATCTAATCAGTTGGCAATGGTTTTGGAATGAAACTGAAATACCATCATTTTTAACTATGTACTACCTAGTTATGAGGGTATTTAACAGGGATATTGTGGTATTTAAAATACCACAATAGTACACAGTAGTAGTAGTAGTAGTAGTACACAGTAGACATAACTGTGTATGTGTAGTATACAGCCACCCTCACCCGTACCTGAAGTCCCAGAAGTTCATCAATTGAAGTCTCTGGTTCAGTAGGGTTGCTATCTGTTTGCTTAGGTGCTTGAGCAATATTGTTGTCACTATAATATAGACAGAAAAATCATTTTTTATTTTTTAGAGACAGAGGAAGAGAAACACTGATGTGTAAGAGAAACATCAATCAGTTGCCTCTTCCACATGCCCCATCTGGGGACCAGGCCCGCAACCCAGGCAAGTGCCTTGACTAGAAATCGATACACCGACCCTTTACTTTGTGGGACGCCACTCAACTAACCGAGCCATGCTGGTCAGGGCAGAAAGGAAAACTTTTAGCGTACTTCTCAATTAGGCATAAACAATCAGGCATTTTAAATACACATAGCTTACCTAGTCAAAAATTTATTAATGTTCTCTGCAAGCTTTTCTTGAAGAGATTTGTTGCTCAATATTTTTTCTCGTGCATTTTCAATAACCATTTGCTGGAAAATAAAGTCAATATCAGCAAAAGAGCAGATAGACTATTATGTTATTTATAAAAAAAAAAAACAATTAATGGAAGCTGGGTAGTTTAAGAAATCTAGGTGGAAACTCAGAAGTTATGGTGGTTCCCTGCATATTAACATCTGAATACTACATTTTACAACTTGTAAGTGTTCACAGGTCCTTCACCAACAGTTACTTCAGTGATTACATAACATAGTTAAAAAGTATTTACCTGTTCATAGAAGGTTTTTAATAATCTGACTCCAGTAAAATGCCCAATTACTCTAGTAAAATGCATTACATAATTCAAAAATATTGTACTACTGTATCCTAAACATACAGCTTTTTCTTACTTGGTGCATTCACACTTGCTATCTATTCTAAATGAACTGTCTCATTCTGTTAAACTTTGCCAGCCTCCATCACAAAGCAATTCCAATGCACAGTCTTTGTAAATATGAATATCTTAAAACTCAGGAATATCTTAGGTTGCAAAATTTAGGAAGGTCACTTACCTTTTCTACTGCAAATGCATTTGGATCCTGGAAAGTCCGTATTGTTGACTGCGACCCAGACAAAGTAGTATTTTTCCTTTGAGATTCACTGAAACACATTTCAAAAGATTGTCTTTTAAGTACTATGGTTAACAGATTCAATGATAATTATACACATGACAAATATGTATATTATGAATACAGATATAAATCTCAAGATCATGGCAGAACAGATATTTACTCAATTTTGGTAAGACAAAGGTCAATAGAGTAGAAAAGTATTCCTAGACTTAAATTAAAAAAAAAAATTAATGGACTTTCGGCCAAGATGAAGGCATAGGTGGACAACACTGTGCCTCCTCGCACAACCAAAATTAAGGACAACAAAAATTTGGAAACAAAAAACCAACCAGAACAGACAGAAAATTGAACTGTACAGAAGTCCCGACAACCATTCATCCAGACCGGTAAGAGGGGTGGAGTCAACGGCCAGCGGAGAGAGGTCGCGGACGGAAAAAGCAGTGGGTGGCAGACCCCAGGCACCCAGGTGGCGGCTAGCAGACCCCGGGTGTGGGGAGGCAACGAGCATACCCAGTGAGGCACATAAGACTGCTGGCTGTCTACAGTCACACATTTGGGCGCAGATAAACCAGGTGAAAATTGGCAGCGACACAGACTGCGCAACCCAGGGCCCCAGTGCCAGGAAATAAAGCCTAAAAGCACTGACTGAAAACACTTGTGGAGGTTGAGGTGCCGGGAGAGACTCCCAGCCTCACAGGAGAGTTCACTGGAGAGACCCACAGGGTTCTAGAACTTACACAAGCCTACCTACTCAGGGACCAGCACCACAAGGGCCCAACTTGCTTGTGGGAAGTGACAGAAGGGACTGAAATCCAACAGAGAGCAGAGCAAGCACCATTGTTTCCTCTCTGACCCCACCCCCACATACAACGTTACAACCCAGCGTTGTGGGTTGCTCTGCCCTGGTGAACACCTAAGACTCTGCCCCTCATACATAACAGGTGCAACCAGACCAAAAAAAAAAGAGGCTCAAATGGAAGAACAAATGAAAGCCCCAGAACCCATCCTTTAAAGCGACCAAGAGATAGCCAAC
>CM052543.1:68255242-68290226 GCA_028533065.1 Trachops cirrhosus
AAGTCAGTCCAGGAAGTTCAGAGAGTCCCAAAGAAGTTGGACCCAAGGAGGAACACACCAAGGCACATCATAATTACATTAGCCAAGGTAAAATTACATTACATTACATTACATCAAAATTACATTAGCCTTTGCAAAGAGGGGAATGAAGGAGAGAATTCTAGAAGCAGCAAGAAATAAGGGGACAGTCACCTACAAAGGAGTTCCCATCAGACTGTCAGCTGATTTCTCAAAAGAGACCTTACAGGCAAGAAGGGGCTGGAAAGAAGTATTCCAAGTCATGAAAGACAAGGACCTACATTCCAGATTGCTCTATCCAGCAAAGCTTTCATTTAGAATGGAAGGGCAGATAAGGTGCTTCTCAGATAAGGTCAAGTTAAAGGAGTTCATTATCACCAAGCCCTTGTTTTAGGAAATGTTAAAGGACTTATCTAAGGAAAAGAAGATAAAAATATGAACAGTAAAGACAGCAAACTCACAGTTATTAACAACCACACCTGAAACAAAAGCAAACTAAGCAAACAACTAGAACAAGAACAGAACCACAGAAACGGAGATCACATGGAAGGTTACAACAGGGCATGGGAGGAGAGGGGGGAAAAGGTACAGAGAATAAGCAGCATGGATGGTAGGTAGAAAATAGACAGGGGGAGGGCAAGAATAGTAGGGGAAATGTAGAAGCTAAAGAACTTATGACACATGGACATGAACTAAAGGGGGGAATGTGGGTGGGAGGGGGTGTGCAGAGTAGAGGGGAATGAAGGGGGGAAATGGGACAACTGTAATACCATAATCAATAAAATATATTAAAAAATTAATGTAAAGTCCATCTTTAGCATTTATTAGCTATGTGGTCTGTAGCAAGGTAAGCTATGACCCTCTGACTCACTTTATAATGGGATGAGACCAATTGCATTATAGGGTTTATGAAAGAATTACATGAAATAAAGTATATGAAAGATGTTATAAATAGGTCAAGGCTCCTATAAATGTTATATATTATTAGACCTGATTTACTATTTTATATGGTTAGGTGAGAAAGCTTGCTATAAAGAAGTCTGAGGTTAGCCTTGATTGAGAGAAAACCAACAGTAAAAATTCCAATAAAAATACCCATGACATGGCAGTTGAGAAACTGGGAATAAACCAACTTTATATTAATACCCCTCTTTCTGAATATTCTTCAAACAAAGAGACATGGGTTAAGTGGGACAGAAAGTACTCTTCTCAGACTGAACCTGAAAAACGCTATCCACTGATTCAGGACTTTAAATGTTATGTATACCCTAAAACATGCCAATATTAATTATATTCACTCAAAAACATTTATTTCATAAAACCTGACACAATATCAATTTTGATGTATTTTTCTGTATCACTACAGAAAGAACATTTTCAATAAATCTGATATGCCACTGATTATAAGATGCCGCCTGATTTCAAGGAGGTTATAATGTGGAAAAAATGTTTTGGAATGGATATACAGTGAATAGTTTCAAGAACTTAATCCAACCTTGTTATTTTATTTAAAATGTAAATATCCTGGTGTAAATCCTTTTTCTTTTTAAAGGTTATTGGAAAACTTTTTTAAAAAGTATCTACTGAAAACAAAGATAGTGACTTCGGCAGATATGGCTTGCTAATTTGCACAACCAAATCAAAATTACATTGAAAACATACAGAAACTGGGAGGCTTCAGCCCAAGATGGAGGAAGAAGTAGATACACTTCACTTTCGCACACAACCAAAAGAACGGTAACAAATTAAAAACAGAGAACAACCAAAACAGCCAGAAAATCCAACAGTCTAGAAGTCTAACAAACAAGGAGTTAAGGAAGGAACATTCATCTAGGCTGGTAGAAGGGGAGGAGACAAGCTGTGGGGGTGGACAGGGAGAGAATGGAAGGCAAGGCAAGGCAAGGCAGTGGCAGGTGAACTCGGCGGGTGAGGCAGTGGCTGGCAGATAGGGTGGTCCCACATTTGCATGCAAATAAACTGGAAGGAACTGGGGATCCAGAGAGACCATGCAACCCAGGGTTCCAGTGTGGAAAATAAAGACTCAGAATCTCTGGTTGTAGAAAACCTATGAGGCTTGGAGTAGCGGGAGAAACTGCCAGTCTCTAAGGAGAGTCCACTGGAGGGGCCCACCAGGTCCTAGAACATACACAAGCCCACCCACCCAGGAATTAGCACCAGGGCAGCACCTTAAAGGGCCCAATTTACAGTGGGAAGCAGGGGAAGTGACTGAGAGCAGGATGGGAGCTGAACAAGCAACATTGTTCCTTCTCTGCACCCTTCCACACATACAGCACTGCAACACAGCAATGTGGGTTGGCCCATCTGGGTGAATACCTAAGGCTCTGCCATTTACAATGTAACACGTGTGCCAAGACAAAGAACATGTACCAAATAAAATAATAGATAAAAACTCCAGAAAAAGAACTAAGCGACGAGGAGAGAGCGAACTTATTAGATGCAGAGTTCAAAACACTAGAAATCAGGTGCTCCCAGAAATGGTTGAGTATGGTTGTAAAATAGAGGAGAGAGTGAAGGCTATGCAAAATGAAAAACATACAGGGAACCAACAGTGAAGGGAAGGAATCTGGGACTCAAATTAACAATTAAGAATGGAAGGAAGAAATAAAACATACAATCAGAACAGAATGAAGAAACAAGAATTCAAAAAAATGAGGAGAGGCTTAGGAACCTCTGGGACAACTTTAAATGTTCCAACGTCTAAATCATAGGGGTGCCAGTAAAGGAGAAGAGGAAGAGCAAGAAACTGAAAACCTATTTGAACAAACACTGAAGGAGAATTTCCCCAGTATGGCCAAGGAAATTGACTTTCAGGAAGTCAGGAAGATCAAAGAGTCCCAAACAAGTAGGACCCGAAGAGGAACACACCAAGACCTATCATAATTAAATTACCCAAGCTTAAAGATAAGGAGAGAATCTTAAAAGCAGGAAAAGAAAAGGAGATACTGACCTACAAAGGAGTACCCATACGACTATCAGCTCATTTCTCAAAAGAAACCTTGAGAAGGCAAAAAGGGGCTGGAAAGAAGTATTCCAAGTCATGAAAGGCAAGAACCTACATCCAAGATTACTCTCTCCAGCAAAGCTATCATTTAGAATGGAAGGGCAGATAAAGGGTGAAGTTAAGAGACAAGGTGAAGTTAAAGTTCATCATCACTAATCCCTCATATGAAATATTAAAGGGATTTATCTAAGAAAAAGAAGATCAAAATCATGAATAGAAAAATGAAAACAAACTCACAACGATCAACAACTGAACCTAAAAAACCAAGAACAAAAACAAGCTAAGCAAACTACCAGAAAAGGAACAGAATCACAGAAATGAAGATCACATGGAGGATTATCAGTCGGGAGGGGAAGGGGAGAGAATGAGGGAAAAGGTATAGGGAATAAGCAAAATGGGTAGGTACAAAATAGACAGGGATATTGTTAAGAATAATTTGGGAAACGGAGAACCTACAAACATATATGTAAGACCCATGGACATGAACTAAGAGTGGAGGAATGCTGGAAGGAGTTGGGGTGCTGGGTGGAGGGGGATAAAGGAAGAAAAATAGGACAACTGTAATAGCATAATCAATAAATTATACTTAAAAAATTAAAACTAAAATTTACAACAACTGTCACACAGCAACATCAGATACTGAGTTGAATGGAAGTCTAACAACTATAAAGTTGAGTCAAATGGAAGTCAGACAACTATGGAATTGAAGAAACTACATCCATCCATATTGGTAGAAGGGGGGTGGACATGGAATGGGCTGGCCCCAACACCAACATGGATAAAAATTTGGGAGGGATATCTTGAGAGCAAGGAGTCCCGGACCCAAACCAGGCACCCCAGCTAAGGATTCCAGTGCTGAGAAGGTAAGTCCCCACAACTTCTGGCTGAGAAAACCAGCAGGGATGCAGTTGGTGGAGGAGGCTGCTAGAGCCCTAAGCACTTCCTCTTGGGGAACCCAAACATGGACTCACCTACTCAGACTTGCTCCCTCTGAGTTCTAGCACCAGGCTGACAGTTTGAAGGGCACCCATGGTATACAGAGAGAGGCTGAAATGTCTAGTATCAGGGTGAGCAGAAACGACTGTCCTTTGCTGAGCCCTCCCCGCCCAGAGCCAGTAGGCTGGGGCCATATCTGAGACTCCATCAACCTGACTAACACTGTGTGACCCACCTTGGAGACCCACAGAGGCTCTACCTACTCAATTTAGGGACTTACCCAAGCTGCTTTTCCATAAGAATGGCAATCTTGGCTCCTAAATCCTGTCAAACAAGCAACAGCTGGCTTCAGTGAGCCCTAGCCGTAGCCAGATTAGAGTCACAGCTTGGCTTCACCTGGGAATATTCAAGCCCAGCACAAGTAGCAGCCATCTCAGGTTGCTTTATAGCTCAGACAGTGTGTCCCAGGTGGAACACCACTGGGGGCCGACCTTGGCCTGTACCACCTGAGAATCCCCAGGGTCAATGAACCCAGTGGACAGCTACAGACCACACAGAAGAACCACCACCCTGCCCCTGCGTGGCTGATCCTCCACGGATGGCTGAGGTTGGTGGTCAGTGGTCACAGCCAGTCCTTGCAGCTGACTGGCCTGGGTAAGTAACTCCCATTGATCTGCCAGCAGCAACCAAGGCTCACCTACAAGAGGAGGGTGTTACTCAAGCCACACAATAGGCACACCTCAAGCACCCAGCTTGGGGGATAGGGGAGGCTGTGCCACTGGACCCTGCAGGACACCTACTACGTTAGGCCACACTACTAAGACATGGTGTCAAAGCAGCTCTATCTAATACAGAGAAACAAAAACAGGGAGGTTGCCAAAATGAGGAGACAAAGAAACATGGCCCAAATGAAAGAACTGATAACAATTCCAGAAAAAGGAGCTTAAGGAAATTGAGATAAGCAATCTATCACGTGCAGAGTTCAAAACCTGTTTATAAGGATGCTCAAGGAATTTTGTGAGGACCTTAGCACCATAAAAACGACCAGTCAGAAATGAAGGATACATGAATTGAAATGAAAGAACAGTTTACAGGGAAACAACAGTAGAGTGGATGAAGCTGAGAACAAAATTAATGATCTGGAATATAAGGAAGCAAAAAACAACCATGCAGGACAAGAAGAAGAAAAGAGAATCCAAAGAAGGACACTGTAAGCATCCTCTGGGACAACTTCAAGAGGTCCAACATTCTCATCCCAGGGATGTCAGAAGAAGAGAAAGAGCAAGAAATTGGAGATCTGCAAAAATAGTGAAAGAAAACTTCCCTAATTTGGTGAAGGAAATAGATATGTAAGTCCTGAAAGTGCAGAGTGTTCCAATTATGGGATCGATGCAAAGAGGCCCACTCCAAGACACATCATTATTAAAAGGCTAAAGATTAAAGATAAAGAGAGACTTTTAAAAGCAACAGAAAAGAAGTTAGTTACCAGCAGGAGGTATGAGGGTGTAGGGGAATGGGTGAAGCAGTGAAGGGATTAAGAAGTACAAATAGGTAGTTACAGAATAGCTATGGGGATGTAAGGTACAGTAGAGAAAATGGAGTAGCCAAAGAACTTATATGCATGACCCATGGGCATGAACAATGGTGTGGGTTGCCTGAGGGAGAAGGGGGCACTGGGTGGAGGCGCTCAAAGGGGGGGGAAGTCAGGAAAGCTGTATTAGCATAATCAATAAAATGTAATTTTAAAAAACTTCAAAAATAAAAATAAAAAGCATTTACCTTTTGCGTCTACCAGGAGACATTAAATTCGCATGAGTTTTCTTCTCCTGAGCACCAGGAATGATATTTAAAGCCTCACCCGCTGTATTTCAAGAAAACAAAATAGTTAAGTCAAGGAAATGGAATAATTTTCTAAACATGAATTAATGGGATAGATATCATTACAAAATTTTGTATGTAATTCAGTTAGTATAGCATACATTCAGAGTCTACTATATGCAAGATACTGTAGAGGATATTAAGATGAATATAGTAGTTGTGACTTAAGGTTTTGCAACCAAAGAAAAAGTGTAGTATAATCTCAAGAAGAAATAACATTGCAGAATAGAAGAACTGTAAAAAGTGTAAACTAAGATACACTATAGTGTAAATATACTAAGTATATTTGCCAAGAGGTATAAAAGAGGTTGAAGGAAAGGTGGAAATGAGGGGAATGTAATGGATGGCAATAAATTGTAGCTGCACAGAAGAGAAAAAAGACTCATCTAGAAACAGAGATCTGACACCACAATTCTATCCCAACTGTCATTAACTAGCTTTTGGCCCCTTAAAATTAAATGTTTTCAAATTATGTATTTACAAAGATGTAAATACATAAAAGCTAATGAGGAAAACAGGAGTATTTAAAATACATATTTTTACAATAAATAAAAATATTTCCTGTTATGACAACTACACTTAAAAAAGCAGTAGTTTAAACAAAATATACACTTAGTACACATGTAGTACTAAGTATATATAACACGCAAGATGTACCCAGATGATTTCCGAGTTTATCCCTAGGTCTAGTCTAAGATTGAGTTAGGAGTATAAAGGATTTTGAACATGTAGAGAGAGAGGTGGACTGGAAAATACTTCTCATTTCAGGATGGCAGGCCAGCACAAACAAAAATAAGGAGATGGTGAAATATAATGTGTATTCCTTTTAAAATCAAATAGAACGAGACCTTTTCTATTAATGAGATAACTGAGATAGAACAGAAGGTTCAAGGCTGGACTTCAGTTACAACAGAAATAAAGATCCAAGATTAAAATGTCTCATAGATTTAATAATACAGCTTTTCCTTTCTTTTTTAAAAAAAGATTTTATTCACTTATCTCTAGAGGGGAAAGAAGGGAGAAAGAGAGGGAGAAACATCGATCAGCAGCCTTTAATACACGCCCCAATGTGGCACTGAATGCCCAACCTACACATGTGCCCTGACTGGAATTGAACTGGTGACCTTTCACCCCATGGTATGACACCCAACCACCTGAACCACACCAGCCAGGCTACTAATATTTCTTTTTCATGGCAAATTTACTGAAAGTCTTTCTAGACTTTTTTTTGCTGTAATTTCATACTATGAGTATAAAGACAATAGTATTAATATGTCATCTCATTCATACAATTTGATTAAAAACAAAATTTATTTATAAGTAAAATTTAAACTTACTGGTCACAGTGTCTTGTGTTTGTGTATGGTTAACCACTACAAAATTGGACCTCAAAGGAACTGAAGTTTGGCCAGTTGGTCGAATAACTTGTGTAGCTGTCAAAGGAGCAGTAGTAAATTGTCCAGAAAGATATGGTAAAGTAAGCAGCTCTGAACTGACAGGAGCTGCTTGAGATGCAAGCCTTCTCTGCCTTTTGATTTCTGCAATTCCACTTCTTGTTCGGGCTGAAATACAGGAGAATTAAAAAAAGTAACTCAATGTCACATAAGTTTGGGAATTTAAAAAAGTCTAAATAATACATACCCTACTACTTAACAGATTAAATCTACAGACTGAAAGACAGACCTCACAAATATCAACTAAATTTACAAGATGTCATAAGAAACAAACTAAAATGAATACACTATAACTCTAAGAGTATATTTCTTCTGTAATAATTCATACTGATGACAACTCCAAAAACTGGAAAACAAACTTATGGAATGAGAACAAAAAGATGTAAATACATAAAAGCTAATGAGGAAAACAGGAGTATTTAAAATACATATTTTTACAATAAATAAAAATACTTCCTGTTATGACAATTACACTTAAAAAAGCAGTAGTTTAAACAAAATATACACTTAGTACACGTGTAGTTTTAATCAAAATGTTCTTCTGCCAGAGTCAGAAGTAATTCCAAACATTATTTAAAGTTTAATACCAACCTCTCTGATTGGCAGCAAACCCTGGGGAACTTTGCATGCTCCTAACAAATAAAACAAAGTAGTTAGACATTAAAAAACTTCAGTTGTCAAGACACACTCTGATTTAGCTGCAGCCAAACATGAATTATGAGTTAAAAGGTAATAGGCCCTGGGCCCTGGCCAGTGTGGCTCAGCTGGGTGAAATGTTGTTTCCTAATGGAACGGTTGCTGGTTAGATCCCTGGTCTAGGTGTGTCCGATCCCCAGTTTGGCACCTACAGGAGGCAACCAGCTAATGTTTCTCTTTCTCCCTCTCTCTCTCTAAAAGCAATGAAAAAATGTCCTATGGTGAAAATTAAAAAAAAGAAAGGAAGCAATAGGCCCTGGCTGGGCGGCTCTGTTGGTTGGAGTATCATCCCATACACCAAAAGATCACAGGCTTGATTCCCAGTCAGGGTACATACAGGAGGTACCCAATCTATGTTTCTCTCTCACGTCAGTGTTTCTCTCTCTACCCTTCCTCCCCTCTCAAGAAAAAACAAAAACAAAAACAAAAACAAAAAAACTGCCCAATAAATATATTCTCTGCTGAGGATTAAAAAAAGAAAAAAAAAAGGCAATAGATTTCTTTCAAACAAAAATACCAAGTACATTTCTTGGGGGTTGAGGGGGGGGAAAGAACCAAATCTTATTTGCTTTAGTAGAAAAATAGTGGCATGTAAACACTCATGCAAATAATTTTCATAATCAAGTTTCTATCTAATGCAATATGCATTAGACAACCCTGACATCCTCTTAAGAATAAATCTGACTTGACTTTAGGAGCCCCACGTTTAAGAATTTTATAATTACCAATTACCTCTTGTAACTACAGAGATGCCTTCCTAGAGAATTTCTGATTTCACATATCACTCCATACATAAATACTTCAGAATTCCAAAGTTCATTTGAAAGGAAGGACATCCTGCTTTTATCAAATTTATGACTGTGAAATTATTTTACCCAACCTCCAAAGGAGCAAAGCAAAAATGTAAGAAAATTCGCAATACAAGCTGATTCTCCTTTTGTGGTTTGGAGTTACCCCTATACTTGGTAAATAATCACAGACACTGTGCCGTTGTCCTAGAAATCTATCAAGTCACTGCCAACAAGAGCCACAAAACTTACTGAATCATATAAGCATTTTTAATAACAGAGAAACCAATCTTTAGGAATACTGGGCCAAGACCCTTCTTTCATATGTAACACTCTTTCAATATAATAATATCTCAATAACTTATAAGTATTTAAGGGTATTAATAAAACTGTGAATGTCTTGGAAGATTATTGCCAAGGAGAGAAAGGACAACAGCCAGAAAATGGAAATAAAGGTAAGATTACCAAATAATGTATTATAGTTAGATACAAAGCATTTGGAACTATTTTAAAGTTTAAACTAAGGATGGAAAATGAAGCCACTAACTGAATTTAGGTGGGGTATTCACTTGTAGCTATAGGAGAAGGGTAAAAAACTAAGGTTTTCATATCACACTCAAATAAGAGATTTTATAACATCAATATCAATAAAAGATTCCAGAATTATTATTACTCAAACTTGATGCTTTACAAGGGAAGAACCAATGAGGCATGGATTCCACATTAATTCTTTGCAAATGTAAAGAAAATACAACTGTATAAGGGAATTCACGGAGGACTGGGATTAGGAGATTTGTACTCACACCAGACTGCTATTAGATTTGTATTCTGGCCAGGTATCTGCCTGTAAATTGCTATGGGAACTTGAAAATATCATTAAACTTCTCTACGTCTCAATTTCCTCATTTCTAAGCATTTTATTATACTGTGTAATTTATTTCAAATTATTCCAATCAATGACAAAGAACGATCAATAATCTCTAGAGTAATTTCAAAAATAGATCTATGTTACATAAATTCTCTGTGTGGTTTGTAAGAAGATTTAATATTCAAAGTTATTCTTGTATGTGTGCATCCCAAAATCATTATGTATACATTCTGATAAGCTTATTATATAAGCTTTTTATTACCTGATCTGAGAAAGCGTATGGTCTAACTTCTTCCACAGAGATGACATAATTGCTGGGACGTGATTTGATGTTTCTAAATAAGAGGAGAAGTTTTTTTAAAAGCCCAGTTGGAAAAAATGTATCATTTGATTTGAATATATACAGAAAATGAATGAGGAACTTTTCTCTCAGCTGTTGACCTGATGCTGGAAATTGAAGCTATAACGAGACTGCTTTCTTTTCCTGAACCCACTGAATACCAGATATAATATGAGTAAAAATGGGTATTTGTGAAATCTGAGGGTTTTTAGATTAATTTTGTATCTTCTTTGAATTAAAGACAAACTATTTTAAATCTCTGTTCTATTTCACAGCCTGTGACATGTGAAAGTCAAAGTAATTTGATTTATAAATAATCACAAAGGGTATGCAAACTGGTAGTATGGAAATTAGTTTTTTACATGCAATATTTTCATGTCCAAATCACTCTGATTGCTGAGCAACTCTTTAAAAAAAGTCTTACCAGTTACTGTCCTTAAAATTATAGGGAAAATTCCTGAGGATTAATTAGTCTTTTTTTAAAAAGATGTGCTCTAAAGCCACATTGATAGAAAACTCAATAAGATGTTTAAAATCTTCACCACATATTTATAAAAATTCAAACTTGAGAAAGTTAACAACATAAAAGTGAGATATAAACCACTGTATTGCAATAGCATATTGTTTCTGATGTTACTTACACACTAAATATTCCCATAAGATAGTTGAGATACTTTGGGAAAATAAATCTTTGATAGAAAGATCATGTGACCTTCTTGAAGAGTTGGAAATGAAATTAAGGCCCAGAACATCCAGGCTTATCACTTTCAGCAGTCTCCAGTTTTCTGACCTTGGAAAAGTTATCTGGCCCATCTAATCCTCAGTTTTCTGATACTTAAAAATGGGTCAAAACAAGCAGTATCTCTTACTGAATTATTTTAAGGGTTAAGATAAACCACATGAAAGTACCTAGCATATGCTGCATACAGTCAGTACTCAATAAATGTTAGACTTACTTCCTTTTTTATCATTTAATGCAAATTATTTATTGCCAGTTCTTTCATTAATGTTGTAAGCTACAGAAATAATAACTATTAGAGAATAAACTAAACAATTCATTCCCCCAAAAACATTAATTTAGGAAAGAATTATTTTATATTCTGATAAATATAAGCCAGGATTTTATGACTGTGTAGGTATTCAGATTTATGCTACAAACTTAAAATTAAAATATTAATTTAAAATTTTATAACACATAATCTGTTCATCCAGAGTAGTTTTATTCTACAGCTTAAAAATTATTTTTAACATCCAGATTTGTTATTTATCACTCAGTATAAAAACATACTATTTAATTAGATATTTGCCAGTAAAATTTATGTCATTATAACTGAGACAAGTTTACTTATGACTTCTATGAGGCATTACCAGCCTTTAAAAATTACTTGTAATTAAAATAATTACATAGATGGTATGTAAAATAAAAATAAATCCTTGAAGATGAATTCTTACCTTTTGTTTTCATAGCTACATATTCATTCAAAATTGCTGTCAAGTTTTTTCCAAATAAAGACTGAAAGAAAAAAAATCAAGCATTACCAAAACCACTGAATACAACCAATATCCCACTGTGAAACATTTTACCATGTAAAGTAAAAGATTGGGATTACAGAATAGGTGATAAAGGAAGTGTACAGAACAGGTTATCCAAAAGGAAAATAGTCACTAAAGTTAGGGTAAAGAACCTTGTCTGTTTGAGTAAGACATTGTAACTGTGTTTCTTTGGCTAATAAGAGCCCCAAGGCATAAAAAGCAATTTTTAGCTGGGAAACAGGGATCCAGTCCTACAACTATTGAAAAATAAGGACCCCTTTCTATCTAGCAAGCCTAGTGAACAAAGCAAAAAATTAAGTGTAAGAGATACCCTTCCCAAAAATCTACTTTCTTATCTTCACTTGGATCATTTCATAAACTCATCCTCCCTGCCCCTATTTGCACTACTATTAAAGGACAAAGGTCATGTAATAAAGTTTTCAGGGGAAGGCTTACTGAAGTCTGTTCCCGAAGCAGGGTCTACCCAGAAAGGTTGAGTAGCCAAGACATTAATTAAGATGTCACAATGTTTCCCTAATGGACTTAACCTTGTTCCTGCTGCTGTTGTCTGCGCAGACTGCCATGACTCAGGTGAAGAGGATCCTGTCTTGTGATAGTCTGTAGTCTTGGGTGGACTGTCTGACCTTCTGGTTCTGGTGTTGGTTGGGCTCCTTTCCTTTGTAAATTAAACCACACTGGCTTGAGCCACCTCTGTCCCTCTTGCCCAGGGTCCTCCTCAAACTATCTACAAGTTTTTTTGGTGTGATTTTCACATTGTTCTTCATGTCTTGACTCCATGTAGAACACAGTCTGTCTCAAATAGAACAGGCAGTTTTGGATTTTTACTCAGAATATGGGAGAGAGGGGCAGGGGAGATCTAGCATGGCCAGGGTCTTGGGTGAATATTTAACAGTCCCCTTCTCAAACGTGTTGGTTTTTCTCCCTTGGGGCTTTCTCAGTGACTGACCTTCCTTCTACGGCAAGGTCCTTACAATCGCTCCTTACAATTGCCCTTACCCAGTTGTCCCCAAAACGTCATGATTGTTAGCCACTTTCTTCCTTGAGATGATCCCTGACGTTTCTTCCTTAATCCACTAGGCCCCTTTCTACAACCAGATTGTCCTATCAGAAGTACTTCCCAGTGATGTGAGGAAAGCAGACGTGAGATTCCTGCACAACAGCAAGGGCAGTGTCTCTGAGATTTGGAGATATGTTATGAGACAGCACAACATTCTCAAGGAACGGCATTTGGCTTTCAAAAGAGGTTCCTGGCTTTGGGTTCAAGATGACCAAGTAGTAAGAGCCCGAGCTCACCTCCTCTCATTGACACCAAAACTACAACATATGGACAGCTATCTCTGAGAATGCCCAGAAAACTAGCACAACAGATATTCTACAGCTACAAATATAAAGAAGCCTCACTGATACAGATGGGTAGGAGAGGCAGAGACTCAGTCTACTCCCTGTGTGGTGACCCACAAGTGAGAAGGATATCACAACTGCATTAAGTTGCCTGTGAAGAGCGAATGATCTGAGCCTGTCTGGGGGGCCTGCACAGGGAAGAGGATAACATCTGGCTTTGAAAAGCAGTGGGGCTTATGTCTCGGAGAGTCAACGGGCTGTAGAAAAACCAGTGCAGAGGCAGCTACTTGAAAAGTACCTGGGTCATATGTGAAGGTAATATACTGACTAATTTTAGAGCATGTGCTGGAGCGATAAAGATTAGTTGAAACAGTCTTCAGAATCAGAAGTACTGGTGGGTGCCATTTCCTCCCCTTTTCTGGCCTGACACCAGCAGGTACCATTTCTGACACTCTCCATTAACCTTGCTGATAGTGTTCACCCCATCCTGACATTTTCCTGAGGACCCACCCAGGCTACCACCTCTCCAAAGCAGCTGCTGTCCTGCCACACAAGCTAGTACACAACAGTGTGTCTGCATTAGTTGAAGTCAGGTGTCGCAGATTGCCACACTGAAGGCCTGCTCTGTCCACCAATGTTGCCATAACAACTGTTACCAGGCCTCACAGCCAGCCAGGCCAGGCACCAGCCTCACCTGCCAGTGTGTCCACAGAAGCTGTGACCCAACTATAAAAAGGAGGCAACATTAGTCCACAAAGTGAGTGAACACCCCTGGAGCCCTTGGCTGTGGTGACAAGGAGGGATGCTCAACTGGGCCCTATAAGACACCTTCTAAGTAAAGGAACTTTTTAATTCCAAGAGACATAGCTACCTAATACATAGGAAAAACGGGCAAAATGAGGAGATGAAAGAATATGTTTCAAAAAAAAAGCCCAGACAAACCCCAGAAAAAGGCTTCCATGAAACAGAGATAAACTGTCTACTAAGGAGTTCAAAGTAACAGACATAAAGATGCTCATCAAACTCTGAAGATAAGCAGATAAACTCAGTGACAACTTCAACAAAGATAAAAACTGTAAAAAGAACCTTTCAAAACTAAAGTACACAACAACTGAAATGGAAAAATACACTAGAGGGAATCAGAACACAATCAGATGATACATAAGAATGTATCAGCAATCAGAAGACAGGATAGAGAAAAATCACCCAGCTGAAAAATCAAAAACAAAAGAAGAGAAAGAATGAGGATAGCACAAGGGACCTCTAGGACAACATCAAGCAAAACAATATTCACACCTATAGGGGTTCCAGAAAGAGAACAGGGAAAGAGACAGAAAATCTATTTGCATAATCACCAAAAACTTCCCTAACCTGATTAAAGAAACAGACATTCAAGTGTGAGAAGCACAGAAAGTCTGAAAATCATAAACCCAAAGAGACCCAAAGCAAGACACATCATTAATTAAAATGGCAAAGGTTAAAGACAAAGAGAAAATCTTAAAAGCAGCAAGAGAAAAACAAATAGTTACATATAAGGAAAGTTCATAAGACAATCAGCTGTTTTTTCAACAGAAACTTTGCAGGCCAGAAGGGAGTGGCACAATATAGTCAACATGATGAAATAGATAACCAAAGATACTCTAACTGGCAAGGTCATCAACTCAGAATTGGACGAGATCAAGAGCTTCCCAGACCAGCAAAAGCTAAAGAAGTTCATCACCACTAAACAAGCATTACAAGAAATGTTACAGGAAATTCTTTAAACAGTAAAGAAAAGGCAAAAACTACAAATAAGAAAATATATGAAAGAAAAAAGATCTCATTAGTAAAACCAAAAGTATAGTAAAGGTAGTAGACCGACCACTTATAAAGCTAGTATGAAAACAATTAAAATGGCAATAAGTACATACCTTTCAATATTTACTTTAATGTAAATAAAGACATAGGGTATCAGAGTGGATAAAGAAACAAGACCCTTAAATATGATGCTTATACAAGACTCACTTCAGATGGAAAGACACATACATACTGAAACTAAAGGGATGAATAAAGGTATTTTATGAAAATGGAAACAAACAAAAAGCTGGGATGGCAATACTCATACCAGATAAAATAGACTTTAAAACAAAGGCTATAAAAAGAGAAAAGAAGGACCCAGCATTTTTACTTCTGGGCATTTATCCAAAGAAAACAAAACACTAACTTGAAAAGATATTTGCACCTCTATGTTCACTGCAGTATTATTTCCAATAGCCCTGATATGGAAGCAAACTAGGTATCCATCAACAGATGACTGGTTATAGAAGCGACACACACACGAATATTATTCAGCCATGAAAAAGAATAAAACCTTGAATTTTGCAAAATGATTGGACCTAGAGGGTATTATGCTAAGTGAAATAAGCAAGAGACAAATATTGTATCATTGCACTTATATGTGGAATCTAAAAAAGTAAATAAATGAGAAACCAAAACAAAAAGACTCATATAAACACAGAGGAAAAAAAAGAAGTTACCAGAGTTTTGGACAGCAGGTGATTGGGGGCAAAAAGGTGAGAGGGTTAAAAGGTACAAACTTATACATAAATGACAAGGATGTAAAGTACAATATAGGGAACACAGTCAACAATATTGTAGTAACTTTATGTGGTGATAGATGGTTATTAGACTTCCTGTGCCGATCACTTTGCAAGTTACATACCACATTTTGCCATGCATAACGTACTCCGGTGTATAATGCGCCCCCATGTTTTTGGCCCAAACTTTCAGGGAAAAAATCCTTCGTTTTAATTTTTTCATTTAGTTTTTAATTTACTTGCATTTAGAAACAAAAACAATGATCATATTCCAGAGTACTATTTCACACACAGATACCGTTATTGTTTTCTAGAGTTACACTTTTAACTCATAAGCATAAATAAAAGAATTGAAAACAGTTATATAGATGTGGAATTAGTACTACCCATGTATAATGAACATCCCTATTTTTCCCTCAAAAATTTGGGTAAAAAGTATGCATTATACAAAACAAAATACAGTAAGTGTCAAACTACTATGTTGTACACCTGAAACTAATATGATATTGTATGTCAACTATATTTTAATTAAAAAGAACTTTACATTCCAGAGCTAAAATTAAGAGTATTTCCCAAATAGACACAGTTCTTCCCTAAAAGAAATTATATATTCAGCTATATAAACTTGAAAGTATTCAAGTTTGTGATTCGCAGAATATTATCCCCCAACCCCCACCACTTCAAGATATCCAAATCCTAATAACTGGAACCAGTGAATATGTTAGGATACAAATCAAAAGGGAGTTTAAGTGTTTAAGGTAGCAGACAGAACTAAGGTTGTTAATCAGGTGACCTTAAAATAAGATTTTCTTTCTGGGTGGGCCCAATCTAATTACAAGAGATCTTTAATGTAGAAGAGGGAGACAATACTGTTGAAGAGAGTTGCAAGAAAAACTCCATAATCTGTTTCATTGGTTTTGAAGATGGAGGCAAAAAAACAAGACAAGGAATGCAGGCGGCCTCTAGAAGCTGGAAAAGGAAAGGTGTGGAATTCTTCCCTGAAGCTTCCAGAGGGACTAGACCTGCTAATAAATTAAATTTGAAGGTAAGCCCACTGAGAGCTGTGGACTTCTGGCCAATAGAATTGTAAGGTGATAAAGCTGTGTTTTAAGCCAGTAAGTTTGTGATAATTTGTTAAAGCAGCAATAGAAAACTTACCCGTTTTGTTCATTTGCATTTCAGTATGACATTTATAATTAAGCTTATTGTTATCTACAAAATTACTTGTGGGGATTTTGATTTTAATGAATCTCTAGATTAAAATGGGGAGAACTAACATCTTAACACTACTGAGGTTTTCAATCCATGAACATGGTACATCTCTCCTTTTATTAAAGTCTTTGATTCTTTTATGTAGATTTTACAATACAGATCCCATACACATTTTGTTAGATTTACTACCCAAGTACATTCATTTTGTTACTATTGTAAATGGTATTTAAAAAAAATCAATTTTATGAAACACATTCATAAAACAGATGAATGGCAGCCAGAGGGGAGGGGTATTAGGAGACTGGGTGAAAAAGGTAAAGAGATTAAGAAGTATAAATTGGTAGTTACAAAATAGTCACTGGGATATAAAGTACAGCATAGGGAATATAGTTAATACTATTGGATTAACTGTGTATGGTGCCAGGTGGGTACTGAAAATATTGGGGAGAACACTTTGTAAAATACAACTGTCTAACCACTAGGCTACACACATGAAATTAATAAAAAATAATGAATATAAACTATAATTTTAAAATAAAATCAAAAATTCAGTTTCCAATGATTCATTGTGGGTATAAATATGATGAACTTTTGTGTATTTTGCATCCTATGACCTTGCTAAACTCTGTCAGCTTTGTAGATTTATTTTTCTTATGTGGATAATCATGCTGTATGACAGATGAAATGAATCTAAGGAGCCATGTTTATAATGACAAAATACCATTTAAAATGTAGTTCCAGAATATACCCACTAAATGATACTCTGTTGGTCTAGTGGTATTTTAGAAGGTAGTAACAAGATATCAAAATCCCTGTGTTATATTTGTCTGAAGTAAGCAATTAAATAGGAAAGGATGGGCTGCTATTAAATATCATAGACCAGGTAGCTTAAATAGCAATGACTTCTCATTGTTTTGGAGCCTAAAAAGTCCAGGAAACAAGGTGATGGGTGATTTGGTTCCAGGAGAGAACCAATTCCCTGGTTTGCAGACATCCACCTTCTTGCTGTGTGCTCACATGGCCTTACTTGACGCGTGCATGTGCGAAGACTTCTCCCCTTTACTCTTTTTATAAAGGCCCTAATCACATCATGAGGGTTGCAACCTCATGATCTAATCTAAACCACACTGGGGGTTAGGGTTTCAACATAAGATTTTGAAAGGACACAAATATTCAATCCATAACAGGCAGTAAACAAGCCCCGGACAAGCAGTAGTGAAACTAGTAAGAAATGACAGTATCATTCCAACCAAATTTTCAGGTGCAAAGTTGTAATTCACTTGTAAAAAGAGCTGGCATGCTTTTGGGTCTTTCCAATCATGAATGAATACAAACTATCAAATTTTTGCCAATTTTGATTTTGCTAATGAGATGATTTTTAGACTGTGTATGTAGTCTCTTATGTTGGTCAATGGTGAAATATTTCCCTTAAGAAATAAATCACTTACCAGTAAGCAGGCTGGGATGAAACCCTCATCTGTACAGTGTTCTGCATATTCTTTTAAATGTGAACTTTCCAAAATAAAAGTCTGGCAGGTAGAAGTGAGGTTTTCCTGTTGTAAGTAACCTAAATGAAAAATGAAAGTTTAGGTAATTTTAGTAAATTCTACACTTGTGATAAAAGAGCTGTTAAAAATGCTAGAGCCCCACACTGGGCACACAAGCATACTTTTTGGGTTGGCCAGAAAGTTCGTATAGTTTTTTCCATACAATGGCTCTAATAGTGTTTAGTTGTCTTTAATTCATTTGAAACAATTTTGTTAGACTGTCATACCGAAGTGCATTTAAAAATTACTTATCAAAACTGCAAACTGGTACAGCCTCTATGGAAAACAGTATGGAATTTACTCAAGAAACTAAAAATGGAATTGCCTTTTGACCCAGCAGTGGAACTGCTGGGTTTATACCCTAAAGAGTTTTGAAGCACTAATTCAAAAGGACCTATGCACATTGTTCAAATGCATAGCACCCCAATGTTCATAGCAGCACAATTTCCAATAGCCAAGTGGGGGAGGCAATCTAAGTGCCCATCAGTAAATGAGTGGATCAATAAACTATGGTACATTTACACAATGGAATACTACGCAGCAGGAAGAAAGAAGGAGCTCCTATCCTTCAAAACAACATGGATGGAACTGGAAAGTATTATGCTAAGTAAGCTAGGTGCTGAAAGATAAATGCCATGCTGTCACCTATAAGTAGAACCTAATCAACAAAACAAACAAGCAAGCAAAATACAACCAGAAGCATTGAAACGGACAACAGACAGTAACCAGAGGGGAGGGGAGAAGGAAATAATGTGGGAAAGAAGGGAAAGGGATGTAAATGAACATGTATGAGGACCCATGGATGGAGCCAAGGCGGGGGTGGAACTGAGGGTGGGAGGTGGGCGTGGGTAGGGCAGGAGAAAGTGGTGGTAGAAAAATGGGAGACAACTGTATTTGGACATCAATAAAAAAAAGTAAAAAAAAAAACTGGTGAATTTTTGTGTAGCCATTTTAATACTGAAGATAGAAGAAAATATGTAACATTTTCAGCATATTATGCTTTATTGTTTCAAGGAAAGTAAAAACGCAACTGAAACACAAAAAAAGATTCATGCAGTGTATGGAGAAGGTGCTGTGACCGATAGAATGTGTCAGGAGTGGTTTGCAAAGTTTCTTGGTACTACTGACATTTTGGCCAAATAATTGTTTGCTGTGGGGCAGTCTTATGCATTGGAAGATATATAGCAACACTCTTGTACTCTACCCACTAGAAGCCAATAGCAGGAGATAGCCAGCATACTTAAAATATCCAAGTCAATAGTTATTGGTGAAAATTAAAAATGTGTCTTTTATTTTAAGAAAAAAACTAACTTTTTGCCAACCCAATATGTATATACACGTACACATACACTCCAGACAAGGGTCATATCACAAATAGAATCTCAGGTGGAATGCTGGGATTCTACAGACTTGCTCAGAAACACAAGTTTATACAGCCACAAAGTTAAATATATAAAATAAATGGCTTTTTAATGGTAGAGAGTCTAGATAAACTAGAAAAATAAGGTGCTTAATAAAGTATAATTGCTGCACATTAATGCTTACATGAGAATCAATAAAGTAACAGATAAATAACTAAAAAAGGAAGTGTTATTCTTCTGCTTCATAGCCTCCATGTTTAAGATAGGATACGTGGTAAAACAGATGCAATCAATAAAAGCTACAGAAACTGTCAACAAGAAATACCCACCCCCCACCAGATACCAGATTTATGGCTTAAAATTGGCTGAGACCAGTTGGATACAACATGGTGACTTATTTCACTTAACAGTAATACCTTACCTCATTATATGCTCACTGTAATACAGTAGGATGCTAAATGACCATGCTCTGAAATGGAAAGCCCACATTAACAGCCACATGTGACTTATAGAGGTCCTCTGAGAAGTTTCCACCCTGTTCCTGGGAAGATTTTAAATATTCCTCCCCATTATTGAACATTCTATCCCCCCACCAAGAACCTCAATAAAGGAAGCAAATTGTGCTAACGGGAGTGGCTCTGTCTGTGGAGTAGCCCACTCTGTCTCACTGCTTTGCTAATAAACTTAAAATAAATGCTGGCTTATATTTGAGTTCTGTGCTGCCTGAAGCCAAGAATCCACCGTGGGTTGTGGAACCTTGGTCTGTATCATCTCAACTAAGTCAGTAGATGGCATATATTAATTTAGTAAATTACCAAAAATCCTCATTCTCCAAATGTTGCTATTTACTTGTATACGTCCTTTATTTGCCTAATGGTTTGAGGAAAAAATTGAAAAGAACAACTTTTCATGAACGATAACAAAGACACTCTTTTTTTTATTTTATACCCTTTGGGAATCAAAGCATTATTTCAACAAGAACTTCAACATTCACACAAAACTGACATTGAAACAATATTATAAAGCAGCGCTTGGAATTTTTACACATATGTATTAGTACTGACTATCAGCCTATCCTTGTCCTTTTGTTTCTTAGGATTACTAAGGTTTAACTAAACCAACCACTAAAAATACTCGTATTTTTAGCATTATGGAGAAAATGGTGGTAGGAAAATGGGAGACAACTGTATTTGGACATCAATAAAAAAAAGTAAAAAAAAAAACTGGTGAATTTTTGTGCAGCCATTTTAATATTGAAGATGGAAGAAAATATGTAACATTTTCAGCATATTATGGCACTAGTATTATGGCATAAAAAGAACAATGAAAAGGAAATCAGGAAACCAGCTGCTGCTTCTTTTTTATCTTCATCCAAGATATGTTCACTGATTCTCTCTCTCTCGCTCTCGATATCGAGAGAGAGAGATATCGAGAGCGAGAGAGAGAGAGAGAGAAGTTGCCTCCTGTGTCTGACCAGGAATCAAATCCACAGTCTAGTATGTGCCCTGACTGGGAATCGAACCTACAACTGCCTGGTACACAGGATGATGTTCCAAATAAACAAACAACCCAGCCAGGGCAGGAAACCAGTTTCTATTATAGTCTATTAAAATAAGAATTGTTACTTTGGGGGAAAAGTCACCTATATTCTCCTGGACTCAAGATGCTTCATCTATAAGGCATCACACTTGCCTTGACTTGTGGATCAAATCTAGTTAAATTACTACTCTCTTGTGTAAAGCCCTTCAATGACTGCATAGCTTTCAGTTTAAACTTCTAAATTTTGAGCAGCTTCAGTAGGAATTGTGAATTGAGGACCTTTCAACCATAAAAGCAATGACAACACTGATACAAATGATCAAAATCAATTTTTACAGAACTCTCAAAAACAGTAAGTTTTGCAAAGATCTGGGATCATTTATATTTTTAAAATGGTTAAAAGTTAGTAAGTACAGTGAACACTGTGGTATTTCAACTTGCTCTATTTCCATGCTCATTTCCCCAGCTTAGTAGTACACTTGAAAATAAACAACCTGCAATCATTGTGAAAACCATCAGCCTAGCGGCCAGTGCAGCAATCAGATGGGGCTGGAATTTTCCCAAAGCCCCATTCCCAGAAACTGTCATTATTTGACCTGTGTGACAGTTCCCTGTAAAATCCCACTTGTATAGCTTGTCTTTGAATTTAATCAGTGTGCCTCCAGTGCAAACAATCTTTCCCTTGAGGTGCTTGCTTAAAATAAGCAACAGGAATTGCTTAACACCATAGCTGCCTGTGACATAGAGTAACAGCTGGGACAAATAATAAGCTAAACAAACAATATGAAAAAGAGAAGCCGGGGAGAAATCCACAGGGGGTTTGGAAAAAGCTCTGACATGGTCCTAAAATACTAGGTCATGTATTTTAGGGCAAGTGTAGGGCAGTGTACATACTTAGAAGACGTGAGAAGGCCCTAAATCCTCACTTCTGGTTGAGTAAGTGAATACTAAGGCAGAGTTGTCAGCTGCTGAGATGAATGTTTAAGCAGGCCCCAAGTACACAGAGCCCACAGCAAACAATGGGAAATGAACTGACTCTAATCATTGCAGGATAATAATGTCCAATCATAGAATATAAACTCAAGTAATACAGACTTTAGTACAGTATTAGCTCAAGAAACTAAACAAATAACAACTGCTTAACAGCAACAAAGACTAATAACAAACATGAGGGCGAAAAATGTGATTTCAAGAACTGTCACATAAAGTGTCCAGTTGTCAACAAAAAATATGAAACATGCAGAGAAATAAGAAAGTATGGCTCATCTATGGTGAGTGGGGAGAGCAGTTAATAAAAACTACCACTAAGCAAGCTATGACACTAGACTTAACACTTTAAATCAGCTATTTTAAATGAGTTCAAAGAACTAAAGAAAACCAGGCTTAAATATCTAAAGGAAATTATAACAATGTCTCATCAATAGGACATAAAATGTAGAAATTATAGGAAAAATCAAGTAGGTATTCTGGACGTGAAAAGTATAACTGAAATGAAAAATCACTAGAGGGGGCTCAACAGATTTGAGGCGGGTGAAAGAATCAGTGAAGTTTAACACAAGCAAATGAGATTATCCAGTATGAGGAACAGAAACAAAAAAAGACTGATAAAAAAGGTGAACAGTCTCAGAAAACTGGGACACATCAAATGGGAGGATAAAAAGTACAATGGGAGCCTCGGAAAGAGACAAGAGAAAATAAAGAGCAGAATGAATATTTGAAGAAACAATATCTAAGAACACCCAAAATTTTATGAAACACATCAATCTACTTATTACACAGGGAACTTTACAAACTGCAAGTAGGATGACTTGAAGAGATCCAAACCAAGACACATCATAATTGACCTGTCAAAAGACAAAGACCAATCTTGAAAGTAGAAAGAGAAGCAGCTCGTCATATACAAGGAATCCTCAAGATTAACAGCTGATTTTTTATTAGAAACCAGGAAGGCTACAGGTAGTGAGATAAAACACTCAAAATGGTGATAGAAAAAAGTCAATCAAGAATTTTGTATCTAGCAAAACTCCTTCAAAACAAGGAAGTTAAGAGAGTCTCAGATTTTTAGAAAAAAAAAACAAAAAAACAAAAAACAAAACAGAATTTGTTGCTAGCAGACTTGCCCTATAAGAAATATTAGAAGGAGTCAGTTTTTCAGGCTACAATAAAATGACACTAGACAGTAAATCAAATTCACATAAAAAATGAACACTGGTAATTACATAGGAAAGTATAAAACAGTAAAAATGACTTTTTTGTTTGTAACCTTCATCTCCTCTCTGCTTTAAATGCATATGGCAATAACTATAAATCTAGGTTGATGGGCATACAATATATAAAGATGTAATTTATACGACCTTAACAGCAAAAAGGAGTGGGAAGAGAATGCAATTATGGGGGCAAGTTTTATTCATTTGATTGATTGATTGATTGAGTTTATTTGGGTCATGTTGCTTAATAAATTATATAGGTTCCAGTTCCAGGTAAACAATCCTATAATACATCATCTGTAAACTGCACTGTGTGTTCAGCACCCCATATCTAGTTTCATTCCATCACGTAACATTTTTATATAGTATTGAAATTAAGTTGGTTCTAATCCCAGAAAGGTTGTTTAACTCAAAATAAAACATCTGAAGAAAACGATGACTTAAAATAGTAAATTGAAAATATTTACCGCATTTTGCTGTGTATAATGTACACCCATGTTTTTGGCCCAAAATTTCAGAAAAAAAAATCTTTTATTTTAAATTCTTAACTCAACTTTTAATTTATATATAAAACTAATTACTATATCCCAGAGATTATTTTGCACATAGATATCATTATTGCTTTCTAGAGTTACACTTTTAACACATGAGCATAAATAAAGGAATTAAAAACACTTATCAAAAAGTGCACATTAAACATGGCAAAATACAGTAATACAAAAAAGGCAGTAGTATAAAGGAAGAGCAGAACAAAGACATCAAGCATATGGATTTCGAATATTTAACTGGCAGACAGAGGGAATGCACACTTTATCAGTAATTACTTTAAATGGTAATGGGAATAAATGCTCAATCAAAAGGTAGTGATTCACAGAACAGATGAAACACATAATCCAATTATATGATTGGGATAACAGATATACTAGAGTCAAAGACTGAAACAAGCTGAAAATCAAAGGATGGAAAAAAATAACATCTGGACAGTAACCAAATGAGAACTGGAGAGGCTACATCATATCAGACAAAGTAGACATTAACACAATCATTGTTACTAGTGACAAAGATATGAGAATTACAAGCATATGTGCACCTAACAACAGAGGCCCAGAAGACATAAAGCAGAAATTAACAAAAGTGCAGGGAGAAATAAACAATTCAACAAAAGTTATAGACTTCAATATACCACTTTGAGTAATACACAAATAGAAGATCAAGAAAGAAATCGAAGACCTGGACACTATACTATAAACTAACTAAACCTAAGAGACATAACACACTTCACTCAATAACAGAATACATGCTCTTGTCAAGAACATACAATTTTCAAGATAAACCATTATTAGGACACAAAACAAGTTTGAAAAAATTTATAAAGATAGAAATCATAGAGTATACTATGTGCCTACAGTGAAATGAAATTAATAAGAAATGTGGAAAATCCACAAATACATGAAAATTAAACATCACCATACTATGTAACCAAAGGGTAAAAGAATAAATCACAAGAAAAATGGAAAGAGTTTTAAAATAAATGAAAACAAAAACATCATTCCAATGTAAATATTTATATTAAAAAGACGAAAATAGCTAATCAACAGCATATCCAACCACTAATAGAAACTACTAAAACAGCACAGTAAACTCAAAGAAGGAAAAGGAAATAATGGTTATTACAGAAAAAAATGAAATAGGAAATAAAATAAAGAGAAAAATCAAGGAAACCAAAAATTAGTCCTCTGAAAACATCAACGAAAAAGACAAATATTTAGCTAGATTAACCAAAGAAATAAAAAAGAGGACTTAAATGACTAAATTCAGAAAATACTATCAAACTTACAGAAATAAATCAGATTATAAAGAAATACTACAAACAGTTCTACATCCACAATTTACTGAGACTAGGTAAAGTGAATCACTTCTACAAAGTGGTCCCCCTGATATTTCTAGCACACAACTGACACCGTAAGTATTTATTACAATATTATTGAGTATAATCCCTAATGCTGTATATACAAGACTATTTTGTAACTACCAATTTTTACTTCTCTCTCATCTCAAAGATTCTATTTATTTTTAGAGAGATGGGAAGGGAGGGAGGGAGAAAGAAAGGGAGAAACATCAATTGGTTTGCCTCTCACACACCCCCAACTGGGGATCTGGCCTGCAACCAGAACTGTGACCTGACCAAGAATCGAACCTGCAACCTTCCAGTTCACAGGCTAGCACTCAATTCACTGAGCCACACCAGCCAAGGCCCAATCTCTACTTCTCAATACCTTCACCTTTGTCACCCAGTCCCCAATAGCCCTCCCCTCCGAAAACCATCAATCTGTTCCCCTCTGTATCTGTTGGTATATTTATTCCTTAATATTCTTCTTTAGATTCCACAGATGAATAAAATCCTAAGATATTTCTCTGTGACTGACTTATTTCACGTAGCATAATACCCTTTAGGTACATGCCTCCTGTCACAAATGGTTAAGATTTTTATGTCCACTTAATATTCATATTTTTTATATTTTTTCCTGTTTTAAAAAATACTCTAATATTTTTTGTAATACTGGTTTGGTGGTGATGAACACCTTTAGCTTTTTCTTGTCTGGGAAGCTGTTTATCTGTCCTTTTGACTCTAAATGATAGCTTTGCTGGTAGAGTAATCATGGTTGTTACATCCTTGCTTTTATCACTTTGACTAATTTGTGCTAGTCCCTTCTGACCTGTAAAGTTTCTGTTGAGAAATCAGCTGACAGTCTTATGGGAGCTTCCTTATAGATACCTAACTGCTTTTCTTTTGCTTCCTTTAAGAGTCTTTCTTTGTCTCTAACCTTTGATATTTTAATTATGACGTGTATTGGCATGGGCCTCTCTGTTCATCTGGTTTGGGACTCTGCACTTCCTGGACTTGTATGTCTATTTCCTTCATCTGGTTTGGGAATTTTCCTGTCACTACTCTTTAAAAACAGGTTTTCAATTCCTTGCTCTCCCTGTTCTCCTTCTGGCATCTCCATGATGCAAATGTTGGTATGCTTGACACTGTCCCAGAGGTTTCTTACAATAATCTCAATTTGTCTTTCTGATGTTCTGATTGAGTGTTTTCTGCTTCCTTATAATCCAAATCCTTGATTTGATTTTCTGCTTCATCCAGTATACTGTTGATTCCCTGTAGTTTATTCTTCATGTCAGTTAGTGTATATTTCATTTTTTCTTTAAATGGTTTCCATGTCCTTTTTTATGCTGTTGAAATTCTCACCAAGTTCATTCAGCATCCTTATAACCACTGTTTTGAACTCTGTAGCTGGTAATCTGCTTGACTCCATTTCATTTAGTTCCTTTTCTGGAGACTTCTCCTGATCTTTCATTTGGGTACTGTTTCTTTGTCTCATTTTGGCTGCTTCTTAGTGCTTGTTTCTATGAATTAGGTAGAGCTGCTATGTCTTCCGGACTTGGTAGAGTGGCCATACGTAGTAGATGTCCTGTAAAGCCCAGTGGCGTAGCCTCCCGAGTCACCCAAGCTGGGGACTCCAGGGTGGCCCCTGTGTGGCACTCTCCTGTTGTAGTTGAGCCTTGATTCCTATTGACATGTCAATGGGACGGATTGACTCCCAGGCCAATCAGCTGTGAGGACAAGCTGTGACTAAAGAAGAGGAGCTGCTCTGCAGGGGCCATTCAGGATTTGCTTTGGTGCCCACTGAGTCTGTCCCTTGGTGCTCACTGAATGTTTAGCTTGTGGAGGTGATAGGGTGGTAATTTGGCATGATCTGCAGTTCTCTACCAGGTGCCCTGGCTCTGGGGTCTCCTGTGAGGTGCAAGATCAGCCATGGTTTGTGCCTTACCTGGGGCCAGCTAGCAAGAGCTACAGAGTAATGTGCTGATGGTTGCTACTTTTACTGGGTTTGGAGATGCCCAGGGGAAGCCAAACTGCCAAAAAAGGCCTGCTGCTGCTAGTGCCAGGCCTGAGACCACTTAGCAAGAGATACTGGGTATGCAGAGGCCAGATGCTGCTTGTTTTGAGAGATTTTAGGAAAGTCCAAAGCACAAGGCAAGAGAAGCCATTTGTATGGAAAGCCACTCAAAATGGTTTGGGTGGGTCCACAACTTGATTGGGGCAGGATTTCAGGGAATCACCACGGCAGGGCAAACAGTTAGTGAGGTTGATGGAAACTCAGATATGACACTTGCCTGTAGCCTCTGTGGAAAAGGGTTCAGCAAAGGAACAAGGGACTCCACCACACTTCTGTCTGGGAGAAAGCTGCCCCTCTAGCCTTGACCCTGAACCAGGCAATTCAGTTCCTTCCCACTATGGCCCTGGCCCCTTTTTAAGCAGATGCCCCAGTGTCAGAGCTGAGTGCGTAAGTCTCTGTAAGCCCATGTATAGGGTTGTTAAGAGGAATACTTGGGACTCCAGAAGTCCTCTTGTCTCACTCAGCTACAATCCCGAATGATTTTTACAGCCAGAAGTTATGGGGACTTCTACTCCCAGCACAGGAACCCTGGCCTAGGAGTTCTGATGTGGGGTTGAGACCCCTTGCTCCACAGCTGTGATATCCTTTCCAATTTTTCTGAAGGTTTTGGAATTTTTAAATTTTTATTTCATTCATTCATTCACTCATGCATTTTTACAGAGAAGGGAAGGAGAGAGGGAGAGAAACATTAATGTGTGATTGCCCCTCACATACCCCCTGCTGGGGACCTGGCCCCCAACCCAGGCATGTGCCCTAGGCTGGGAATCGAACCAGTGACCTTTTAGTTTGCAGTGTGGCACTCAATCCACTGAGCCACACCAACCCAAGCTCCTTTCCAATTTTTTAAAAAGATTTTATTTATTTATTTTTACAGAGGGGAAGGGAGGGAGAAAGAGAGAGAGAAACATCAATGCGTGGCTGTCTCTCAAGGGTCCCCTACTGGGGACCTGGCCTGCAACCCAAGCATGTGCCCTGACTGGGAACTGAACCAGCAAGTTTGGTGCTCATTCCACTGAACCACACCAGCCAGGCCAATTTTTTAAGAAGATTTTATTTATTTTAGACAGAGGATTTTAAACAGAGGAGGAGGGAGGGAGGGAGAGAGGAAGAGAAATATCAATGTGTGGTTGCCTCTCGTGCGCCCTCTACTGGGGACCTGACCTGGCCCACAACCCAGGCATGTGCCCCAACTGGGAACCGAACTAGCCACTCTTTGGTTCACAGACTGGCACACAATCCACTGAGCCACACCAGCCAGAGCTTCTTCCCAATTTTTAACTGCCACATGCAAGTGTGGGACCAGCCTGTTCCATGTGTCTGCCTCTCCTACCTTTTCTTTATATTCTTAGCTGTAGGCCTTCTGTTTAGTTAGATTTCAGTGGTTATGAATAATGGTTGTTCTATAATTTAACTGTAATTTTGATGTGGGTGTGGGAAGTTCCAAATACTGTCTGTCTATGCCACTATCTTGACTGAAACTCCAGCTAAATCCAGCACCACTCAAGTCACTATACTCCATGACCATATGCAATTTTGCCAGAAATGCAAGGTTGGTTCCATAAAACAAAAATAAATCAATGTAAAACACTATATTAATAAAGCAAAGGTAAAAAATACACATTATCATCTCGGCAGATGCAGAAAAGTCTATTAACAAACTACAACACCCTTTTCATATTAAGAATCCTAAAAGGCAATGTCTTTAACTGAGCAAAGGCATACATGAAATCCCACAACAATATCATACTTAATGGTGAAAGACTCAAAGCTTTCTCCATAGGATCAAGGGCAAGGATGTCTGTTCTTGCCACTTCTATACAACACATGAACTGAATGTTCTAGCCTGGTAATTACTAACAAGACAAATAAAAAGCATCCAGACTAAAAGGAAAGAGTTAAATATCTCTGTTTACAGATAACATGAAGTTGTACATAAAAATTTTAAGGAAACAATGTGCATGCAGAGAAAAACTATTAAAGCCAATAAGTGATATTAGTAAAGTTTCAGGATATTAGATGAATATAAAATATGATTTTTATTTCTACACACTTGCAATAAACAACCTGAAAATGAAATTAATACAATTTCATTTATAATAACTCAAAAAGAAAAAATAGGAGTAAGTTCAACAAAATAAAGAGACCATACTAAAAAGTACAAAACATCACTAGAAAATATTAAAGAAAACTAAATAAATGGACAGGTATCATTATTCATAATCGTAAAATGCTGTTAAGATGTCAATACTCCCGAAGTTCGTCTATGCACTCAGCACAACCCCTGTAAAAACTCTACCTTTTGTGCCCTGGCTGTGTGGCTCAGTTAGTTGAAATACTACCCTATGCACCAAAAGGTTGAGGGTTTGATCCCCAGGTGGGGCATGTATGCAAGGCAACCAATTGATGCCTCTCATATCATATTTTTTTAATCTAATTTTCTCCCTTCTCTCTGTAAAATCAATAAACATATCTTCAGTTGAGGATTAATAAAAATTTTTTTTAACTCTAACTTTTGTGCAGAAATTAACCAACTGTTCCTAAAATATACACAGAAAGATCGAGGGCCCAGA
The DNA here is from genome assembly GCA_028533065.1 of Trachops cirrhosus. Classification (NCBI taxonomy): domain Eukaryota; kingdom Metazoa; phylum Chordata; class Mammalia; order Chiroptera; family Phyllostomidae; genus Trachops; species Trachops cirrhosus. Next base: position 68,285,112 of record CM052543.1, read on the forward strand.
GTAACCAAAACAAGCTTGAAAATAAAAAAGTTGGAGGAATCACATTCATTCTAAAACACAGCTAAAATAATCAAGGTAATGTGTTACTGGCATGACGGCACACACAGATCAGACACATGGAAGAGAATGAACAGTCCAGACATTCATGGTAATTGATTTTCAAAGAGTACCAAGTCAGTTAAATGGTGGAAAAGAATAATAGCCTTTTCAACAACTGGTGCTAGGATACCTAGATAGTCACACACAAAAGAATGAAGTTAGACCTTTACCTCACAGTGAATACAAAAATTAACACGAAATGAACGTAAGAGTTAAAACTATAAAACTCTTAGAAAAAGACACAGGTGTACATCTTTATTTTTGACCTTGGATTAGGCAATGGTTTCTTAGATATGACATGTAAAAAACAAGCAAAACAAAAATAACCCAGTCATAGAAAGACAAATACCACATAATTTCACTCATATGTGGAATCTAATGAACTAAACTAACAAGCAAAAGGAACAAATTCATAGAGAGCAGGATGACAGTAATTGGAAGGGGTAGTTAAGAGGGTACAGGGACCGAGCAAAAAGGAAAAATGGCTCATGGACATGGACAACAGTGTGGTGATTGCTGGCAGGAGGGGAGCATAAGGGGCTAAATCGCAATGGAGAAAAACAGTAAAAAAAATAACTAAGGGTGATATTAGCAGACGCTGTAGATTCATTTAATTAAAAACATAAAGAACAAGCAAGGAAAAAATAGAAAATTAAAAACTTTTGTGCTTTCTTCTTTATTCTAAGAAGAAAGTACTAAGTCAAACAGCAAACAAACTGGAAGAAAGTATTTGCAAATCATATATATCTGAGTCGAGAATCCAGAATATATAAAGGACTCTTACAAGATAACAGTAAAAAGGCAACAAAAGATTTGAATAGACTTTTCTCCAAGAAAGATATACAAATAATTTATAAGCACATGAAAAGAGGCTCAACTTCATTTGTCATTAGAAAAATGTAAAATCAAAACCAAAATATAATCACTTCATACTCACTAGGACAGCTAAATTTAAAAGATAGACAGTAGTTAAGTACAGATGCTCTCCATTTACAATAAGGTTATATCCTGATAAACCCATATTAATTTGAAAATGTCCTAAGTTGAAAATGCATTGACTACCCTTCAACTATCAAACATCATAGTTAGCTCAGAGCACTTACATTAGCCTATAGTTGGGCAATTACTTGAGTTTCATCTCAAGAGTAATTGCCTTTCTTTCTCACCAGAAGCTGGAGATACAGATAGGTGTTTCACAGAGATATGAGATATTAAAATGCAAACACAATACCCAAAATAAGTTGGCAACACAATACACTGTGCTTATTGGTTGTTGACCCTTGTGCTCATGTTGTTGATGGGGAGCTGTAGTTCATTGCTGCTGTATAGCATCACAAGTATAGTAGAGTATATTACAAGTCAGGGCAAAGATCAAAACTCAAAATTCAAAGTACCACCATAAAGTGGAAAAATCATAAATCCAACCATCGTAAGTTGTGGACTGTTTGTACTACAAAAATGTGAAGAATTTGGAAACCTCATATATTGTTAGTGGGATAGTAAAAATGATAAAACCACTGTGGAAAAACACTTGGCACATTAGTGAAAATGTTAGACACTAAATTACCATATGACCTAGCATGTTCACCCTTAGAGATATATGTAAGAGCATTAAAATCATAGGTCCAAACAAAACTTGTACATGAATGTTCACAGTAGCACTTTTTGTAATAGTCAAAAAGTGTCAACATCGGAACTGTCCACCAGTGAATGGAAAACCAAGATGTGATACATCCATATAAAAGAGTACTATTCAGGCATTAAAAGGAATTAACCATGTATACTTGCTACAACATGGATGAATCTTGAAAACATTATGTTAAGTTCAAGAAGTCAGACACAAGCCCTGACTGATGTAGTTAGTGGGTTGGGTGTCATCCTGCAAACTGAAAGATCACAGGTTGGGGGCACACAAGAGGCAACCTATCAATGTTTCTCTCCCTCTCCCACCCTTTTTCTCTCTCTAAAAATAAATAAAATCTTGAAAAAGTCAGATACAAAAGTCCACATATTGTATAATCCCACTTACATAAAATGTCCACAATAAGAAAATCCATAAAAATATAAAGTAGATTAGCAGTTGCCAGAGGATGGGTGAAGGTGTCATTGGGTTTGACTGTTAACTGGCATGGGGTTTCTGTTGGAGTGATGGAACTGTTCTGCAATTAAAATAGTGGTGATGGCTGCAAAAAATTGTGAATATGCTAAAAAACAACTACATTTTACACTTTGTGGTATGTGAATTATATCAGTGAAAAAAAAATCATACTAACTCCTTAACATGTCATGAGGTTCGACTTGTTTTGCATCCTAATTTCCTCTTTAGACATATGTGTGGTTATTCCATATCTCCTAGCCAAACTGGTCTTTCAATTCTGCAAACAAATGCTCTTATTTCAAGGCCAATGTATACTTTATTCACTTTGTTAGGGCATCTTTATTTTTTCCTAGCATAGCTAATTTCTACTCATTCTTTAGGTCTAGTGTAACTATCACTTCCCTCAGACAATTTTTATTTTTAAACCTCTCATTATGTACTATACTCCTATTACCGGATACTAGATTCCCTGACATTGTGTTTGCCAAAAAGTCTGTTTAGTTTTTTCTGTAAAGTAAAATAAATATTTTTTATTTTCACCAATAACTTTATTGATTTGGATATTTTGAGTATGTCGGTTATCTCCTGCTACCGGCTTCTAGTGGGAAGAGGCCAGGGCCACAGCCTAATATCCTCTCATGCATAAGACAGCCCTACAGCAAATAAGTAATTGGTCAAAATGTCAATAGTACCGAGAAACTCTGCAGACCACTTTTGACATGTTAGATCAGTCACAGCACCTTCTCCATACACTGCACATATCTTTTTTGTTTTTTGTGTTTCAGCATTTTTACCTTTCTTGAAATAATAAAACATAATATGCTGAAAATGTTGTGTATCTTCTTCCATCTTCATTATTAAAATGGCTGCACAAAAACTCACCAATTTTGATAAATTAAAACAAATGCATGCTGATATGACAGCTGTAACAATACAATCTAACAAAATTGTTTCGAATGAGGTTAAAGACAACTGAGGACTACTAGAACCTTCTTTAAGGAAAAAACTAAACAAACTTTTTGGCCAATCCAATACTTGCCTTTGTAGTATACATATCTCAGGGCTGATACACTGGTTAATTAGTGTTTAACTATAGCAATTATTCACTTAACATCATCAATAGGTTCTGTGACTTTAAGCCAAATAACAGGTTCTGTGATTTTAAGCAAAACAATATGTAATTAAACTAATTTCACCATAGGCTAATTGATATAAACAAGAGTTAGTTTAAGAACTGGCATCCTATCAACATTGTAATGAAAAAACGGTGAGCCAAACAAATTATTCAAAGACCTGCTATACTAAAGCAATTATTTCTAAGACGGTCTATTCCAACTTTAAAATTATATGGTCTTTTCACCTGAAACTATATGTTTAACTAACTAGGCCCTACAACTCAAAAACCTAATGAGTGGGCCTACAAAGTCACTGTGTATAAATGTTATAAAAAGGAAAGGGAAGGAAATTGTCACCCCATTTTAGGAAATGTCCTAGTTGGAATGTGGTAACCAACTCACCACTTTCTACTTATTGATGAATCAGTTTTCCAACTTCTTGCTAACTAATGGTATAAGAAAGAAACAAACATACATATAAAACACCAAAGATAGGGTCCTTTGAAGCATTTACAAACCAGAAGAAGCACACCGGCCAGTGTCTGTTAGGTGGAATGCAATCCTGTGCCCCAAATGGTTGTAGGTTTGATCCCTGGTTGGGGCACATGTGGGAGGCACCCTATTGGTGTTTCTCTCTTACACTGACGTATTTCTCTCTCTCCTTTTCTCTCTCTAAAATCAACAGACATATCCTTGGGTGAGTATTTAAAAAAAACAAACTTTTTTTCTCAGATACTACTACTGCAATACCCCTATCATTGAAAATGTGAAATCAGACTTCCAGTCAAGATGGAGGCATAGGTGGACGCACAACGTGCCTCCTCCCACAACCAAGATAGGGACAACAACAATTCAGAAACAAAAGAATAACCAGAACTGGCAGAAAATTGATCTATATGGAGGTCGGGCACTCAAGGAGTTGAATTGGACACGTTCATTCAGACCGGTAGGAGGGGCAGAGTTGGGCAGCCAGGTGCAGGTCTCAGAGCAGAGAGCAGGGAGCGTTGGGACCGGACGCTGGTAAGGCAACCTGGACGCACAAGGCAACCGGGGTGGCGCCCATGACCGCAGCGGGCAGACCCTGAGCACATAAGCGGTGGCTGGCTGGGCCCTGGCCCAGGTGGTGGCCAGCAGCAGACCCGGCAAGGCGGTGATTGTGAAGCAAGGCACTGCGTGCAACTCAGGGTCCCAGCACCGGGAAACAGAGCCTTGAGGCACTGATTGAAAAGGAAGGTCCCATGGGGTGCACAAACCCACCCATATGGGAATTGGCACCAGAGGGGACCAGTTTGCTCGGGGAAAGTGACTTAAGGGACGGAGGTCCAACAGACAGCAGGGCAAGCTCCACTGTTCCTTCTCAGATCCCACCCCCACATACAGCGTCACAACAAAGTGACTGGGGCGCCCCGCCCTAGTGAATACCTAAGGCCCCACCCCTCATACGTAACAGGTGCAACAAGACCAAAAAAAAAACCAAAAAACAAAAAAAAACCCCAAAGAGATGGCTCAAACAGACCAATTGAAAGCCCCTGAACTCATCCTTTTAAGTGACCCAAGAGATAGCCAACCTATCAGATGCACTGTTCAAAGCACTGGTGATCAGGAAGCTCACAGAATTGGTTGATTTTGGTCACAAACTAGATGAAAAAATGAAGGCTACAATAAGTGAAATGAAGAAAAATGCACAGGGAACCAATAGTGATGGAAGGAAAGCTGGGTCTCACATCACTGGAGTGGACCAGAAGGAAGAAAAAAACATACAATCAGAAAAGAATAAAGAAATAAGAATTCAAAAAAATGAGG
>CM052543.1:68290726-68343485 GCA_028533065.1 Trachops cirrhosus
GAGTTCATCATCACCAAGCCCTTATTGTATGAAATGTTAAAGGGACTTATCTAAGAAAAAGATAAAAAACATGTACAGTAAAATGACAGCAAACTCACAATTATTAACAACCACACCTAAAACAAAAACAAAAAGAAACTAAGCAAACAACTAGAACAGGAACAGAACCACAGAAATGGAGATCACACGGAGGGTTAGCAACAGGGGAGTGGGAGGAGGAGACGGGGGAAAGGTACGAAGAATAAGTAGCATGGATGGTAGGTAGAAAATAGACAGGGGGAGTGCAAGAATATTATGGGAAATGTAGAAGCGAAAGAACTTATCACATGGACATGAACTAAAGGGGGGATGTGGGTGGGACCTCGAGGGTGTGCAGGGTGGAGGGGAATGAAGGGGGGGTAATGGGACAACTGTAATAGCATAATCAATAAAATATATTAATAAAAAATAATAAAAAAGAAAAAAGGAAAATGTGAAATCACCTCACATATGAAAGACCAAAAGATAAATTGAAATTTTACTTCTTCATTTTTCACAAACAACCCTATAAAACTATAGTCAACTGAAAATAAAGCATTTTTTAAGATGGCTGGCTTTCTGACAGTTACATTATTTGGAGCAAGTCAGATCCTACTAGGCTTTCATGAATATAGAAATTTGAAATGTGTAGGAACCATTAGATTCACCCTGGAATCAGGGCAGTTGGAGGTTTTTTTGTGCTTCAGGATTTAAATAGAAAACTCTAAATAAACAGTTTCTTTTCATGGTGGAGAGTTTCCAAACTACTAACCATCCCAAAATGTTGTTTCATAACCACTTGGGAGTTCTAACAGGTAGTGGCATGAAAAATTCCTTAAAGTATATTTGATTTAGCAAATCCCACTCTGTAATGCATAAATTATAGATATCTATACAAAATATAAACAGTATATTTGTGGCATCAAAATTTTACATGGGAGGGGTAATTAGGGAAAAAAAAGCCTAAAAGTATTCTTTTAGAGTGTGATATTGAAATAAAGGTTGAGAACACTGCCCTAGACAGAATGTAGTGATACAGTTAAACTTTCTTAGAAAACATGGTCATTTGTGTTAGAATAGGCTGGGAAAGGAATCATGACATATCATATAGTTTATGATTTATCATAATACATTATACTTTTGTACAACATATACTTCAGAAAAGGCTCCATTAAAAAGCTAGATCACTTTATAAGTGTTTGTGCTCCACTTTGGACAATCTAGAGTTCCCATTTTAGGTTAGACTTGATGTATTTTATTTTCCTTTTGTTGCAGAAGTCTAAAATAATGTGGTAAAGTAATAGTTGACCACATCCATGTTCATTTATCATTTTATAGATACAGTAAACTAGTTACTTGACCACAAAAGGCTTACTTATCATCATTAAGTACCTGACTGAAATAAATTCTCAAGTATAATTATAGGGGAAGTTTAGGTACAAAGTATTCTAAATTTCAAAAGTCACAATGAAAATATAAACAAGACCAATTATCTCTCTCTTTTTAAAAGATTTTATTTATTTTTAGAGAGAAGGGAAGGGAGGAAGAAAAACATAAATGTGTGAGAGATACATTGATAGGTTGCCTCTCATACGCCCCCAACTGGGGATCTGGCCTGCAATCCAAGCATGTGCCCTGACTGGGAATCAAACTGGTGACTTTTTGGTTCGCAGGCTGGTATTCAATCCACTGAGCCACACCAGCCAGGATCAACTATCTCTTATTACAATAATAATACAAATAATTACTCTTCAACTAAAATTAGTTATTGTTTCTCTTTATTTCTAAAAGTAACTTCAGAATAAATAACTGCACCTTTTGTGTAAACTTAGTGGCCAAGTTGTTCAAATAAGTAAGAAAGTAAGCCTGGGTTCCCTTTTTTCTTAACACAACACTGTTTCAGTGGAGGTAGTAATGAATAACAAAACAGACTAAAGGAGAGACATAACTGAAAAAGAGAAGGAAAGATAAATCTAAATATATCAAGGGTATTCAAATTTTAGGAACTAGGATGCCAGGAGTCTGGCCTCTCTTCCTATTTATAGAGAGGGAAGTTAAAAAAGAGGTGACTGATGAAAAAAGCAAGAGACAGAAAATCCTTTTACCTGAAAATATATCCTTCACATATCCTAATAATTCTCCCCAAACATTCATGGTTTAATGATCCTAAAAAATGTAACTATTTTATGAGAAGACTTAACTTATGATTCCTTATATTATTATATCCACAAATGACGAAGTCTGTGTTAATAAACAAGTTATGATTAACCAGGATCCATAAATACAAACATAATACAAAAGTGGTAAGACACTAGGACTTATTTCATGGGAGGATGGGGGCTAGAGAAAATATTATCAGATTTGGGGAAAATTTGCACTATTTCAAGGAAGAGGTGAGTCTTGAAGGATGGCTGCGGAATCCCAAAGAAGCTGACAGAAAACATATGAAGAGTAAGTTTGGGGAACAGGCCCTGGCTAGATGAAGCACAATGTATAAGACAGAGAATAGGTAAAGATACAACTGAAAAGACAGAATAAGTAAGGATCATAAAAAGTTGTAAATGTCAGCAATGACAATATTACTATAATAAATAGCAGTATGAATATACAGAATCTGAATAAATGGTATTAAGTAGACAAAGGGAAATATCATAACCACAAACTTCTGTAAGTAAGAATTAAATATCTGTAATGTTTTGGTGATATAGTGTTGAATAAGAACAGGAGGTCTTGACTTTTTTGGGAGGTGTGTCAGTCCCGGTTCTGTTTGCCTTTGAATCTATTCTTCCCCCTTCTCCTGCTCTGCACTGTATGACTGCACTGACCCCATGCAGGCAATGTTTCCTAGGCTCCATGTCACCTGGGTAGTGGCTGGGTTTAACAAATAGGAAGCACCAGTGATAAGATTGAAGGGCAGTTGGAAGCCACACTTTTTTCCCCTCCCACTCATTCTCTGCCCTGGTAGAATCTCCACTATGACTACTGCTCCCTTACCAGACAAATCTACCTTCCATCTTCCACGTAGTAAACCTCTGGATTGCCTCATCTCTCCTTGTCCTCACTAACTCTGCGGCCTGCAGCTGTTGCTGCTATCCTCTGAGTTGGCCTCACTTAAGCTGCTCTTTTTAGCTTTTCTATCTCCAGTGTAACCAATTCCCTCATTTAATCCCTTCATGTTAAATACTCAGATTGGTTTCAATCTTCCGAAACGGAATGCTGAAGCATACAGACAGGAAGAAGCCTATTTAGGAATCTAAAACATTCCACCTGCACATAAACCTTTACAGACAGTTTTAGGGGATCCCAGAACCCTTTAAGCCTGTCCATTAACCCCAGATTAAAAACAGTGAATATACAAAAAGGTAAATCTTTAGGAAAAAAAAAAGATTCTAGGGGGGATAAGATGGTTACAGAAGAATGTAAATGTGAATAATGCCACACAGCTGTACACTTAGAAACCACTAAAATGGTTAAATTTTGCATGTTTTTAAAAAAAGGCAAAGAAACACTCAATTACAATAAAACATGGTAAAGGTACAACAGAAATAATGTGCAATTCTGTGGGAACATTTAAGAAGAAAGTACTAACTATACCTGCTGAAAGAGGTTTCAGAGATTACATTTGACCTGACCTGTGAATGTAAGAATACTAGGAAGACAGGGAGAAAAACACTGCAGGCAGAGGGAACACAATATAATGGAAAAACTGGTTAAACTGTAAGTAGTTTGGTATGTCTAGTGCACAGGGCAGATGTTGAGAAGTTGAGATAAAGCAGGGCAATTCCATAGAGCACTTTGAATGACATACTGATAAAAACCAAATTGGTGATCCAGAGGCAATAAAGAACACTTTGACATATTTTGACCTGTGAAATATTTAATGAAATTCTAGGAAGGAAACAGCTGGCTGTAGCTGAGTAACAAGAAGGGCTATTTAAGTGCAATGAGGTAAAAAAGTCAATGCATTATGTTGAAGAACAAAAAGTAGGTAAGGAAGTAGAGCAACTAAGTAAAATTTATTGTTCTTTGAATAAATTTGACTCGTGAAAGGGTGAGAGAGCATTAGATAGAATATGTGATGGGGTGTAGGAATGTGGTTAGTGTGTGTGTGTATTTGTGTAAGGGTACAAACCTTTATGTGAACTCCAAGAAGAGAACTTCTTAATTAGCATTTGGCAATGTCTGGAACATACCAAACACCCAAAGATATGCTGAAAGAACATTATGAAGAAAAGGAGGCAACAAAGAGAGACTGAATATGGGGAGTACTTATAAGAGAAGATTCACGAGTGTATAATAAGTTAATATTTTAAGCCACTAAGTTTTGTAATTGTAGATAATTATGTGCTGATAGGAGCTTCAAGAATATATAATGCTAAATGAAAAAAAGCAAGAGCAGTGTGCGTGGGGAAATTTATTAGATATTCTTTTGCACAACTTGAAATTTTTGGTAAGTGCACAACTGTTTCAACTTTAACAATGTGAGGTGTAGTGTGAATGCTTTAGGTAGATTTTGCTTTGTAACAGTAAATATGATGAATTGCAAGATTATCTGAGAAGCAATGACAAAAGTCCAAAAGAGAAGTAATGGGAAGGCATATTGCTAAGATATGTGGCAATCCAAATGGAATGTGAATGGCAAAAAACTATTTTAGGATAAGAAACAAGGGCTGGAGTTTCTATCCATTGGTAAAAAAAAAAGTAGGAAGCAGAGCAGCTGGTTTGTGCAGGATAAAGACTCACAAGTTGGTGTGAATTATTCCAGTTAGAAAATCATATTGCTTTTGTAAGACCAGTGTTTCTTGACTAAGAGTAATTTTGCCCTCTAGAGAACACACTGGCAACATTTTTTGTTGTCACATCTGGATGAGGATGGAGAGTGGAGTGCTAAAGGATAGAGGCTAGAGATGCTGCTAAACATCCCACAATGCACAAGACAGTTCCCCTTAAGTAATTATCTGGCCCAAAACGTCAACATTCCTGAGGATGAGCCTTGGCTGGTGTGACTCAGTGGCCTGTGAACCAAAAGGTTGCCAGTTCAATTCCCAGTCAGGGCAAATGCTGGGTTGCCAGCTAGGTCCCTAGTTGGGGGCTTATGAGAGGCAACTAACTGATGTTTCTCTTCCTCTCTTCCTCCTTCTCTGAAAATAAATAAAGTCTTAAAAACAAGCAAACAAACAGAAAAAAAACAGCACTTAGGGTGAGAAACCCTGTTGAAGACTGGGTTACTGAAGCACATCTGGATTACCAAAGTGCCAAATCTCAAAAATTCTTAAGCAAACACTGCATTGAGGGAAAATACAAAGTATGTCAATGTTATGATCACTGTGAAAGTCTACTTTGGATTGGTTTACATGTAATCCTAATATAACAATTACAAGATACCTTTTCCTCACATACAGATATAGATTCAGGTTAACTGTACTCAATTCTGATAAAGTGGGTGAAATATGAGCCAGACATTAACAAAATATTAGTTTACACTTAAGCCCTTTACTTAGTTCTCCAAAACCATGTGATGGAGCAGCCACATACCATCTAATATTTCCTGCAAAATGTGTTTATCAAGAGTCTGTGCACAAACATCATTTCTTTGGACAGAGCTGAGTATTTTAAAAAAAACAAGACAATGGGTTTATCTAACAATAAAACAATGGTAGCAATGACTGCAGGCACTACGGGAAGTTTCAACAGAGGAGTTTATCATTTACTTTCAGGGATGTCGCATATGATGTCTGTAAATCATTTGCTCGAATTTTGAGTTTATGTGGCTCTCGCTCCCAGCAGTACAATCCTCATTCTTTCAGGGTACAAACAATAGCAAAACCTGTTTCCCACACAGACACTAATACACCTTGACAACTGGCCCGAGGAACTAACTAATTCTCTGCAAACGGAGGAAAAACTAACCAAGACTAGAAAAGCCCACTGAAAGTCATTTCTCATGTGAAGTTTCCTGCTAATCAAAAAAACTGGAATTGCTGTTGTTTTAAAATATGCAGCTGGCATTTCAAACCTCTACACGGGACGACTTTTTGCAGTGGGTGGAGAGGGAAGAACACACCATTCGCCCCAAATTCGTAGATCTAAAAGCGAGTTATCAGAAGGGCGTCAGGAAGGTCGTTCCACAAAGCTGGGTGCCTGAGGAAGTCCTCATTTTTTCCTATTTTGGCCCCAGCCCTAAGAAGAGAAAGTGCACCCAAGATTGAAAAACATTCATTCCCTCCATCACGTAGCCAACGCTCCTTCAAAGGTCCCGACTAAGTATTGAGGCCTGACTTGCCCTCCAAACCCGGGCCTCAGGTGTCCCACCCAAGCTTCTCCTCAGCGATACTCCCCTACTCCCCGCCATGCAGCCTGGCGTGGAGAAAAGTATCCACACACAAAGAGGCTTAACTGCCTCAGCCTCCAGCTTAAGAAGAGTCACCGTCAGGCTGAAGTTGTCGGGGGGGAAGCAAAACCCCAAAGCCTCCCCACCCTGGGAAAACCTTTGGCCCCAAAGGTCCTTCCGCCCAGCTTAACTGGCCCAATATTCCTCCCTCCCGCATTCGAGCTTACCCAATACCAGCCGGGCAACGTCCGAAGGTAACAACATAATCGAAGCTGCAGATGGAACCCCAATAAGAGAAGAGGCTCGGGTAAAAAGCCGACGCAGCAGCAGCAGCAGCTACCGTGCCGCATCTCCCGGTTCCAGTGGCGGCACTGAACCCGCGGCAATTCGTCCCGCCTCTTTCACTTCACGCCAGCCAATCGCTTCCGCTGCAGAAAGAAAGGCGCCGAAATGAAACCCGCCTCCGTTCACCTTGAACCTGTCGTCATTTCCTCCTTCGTATTTGAAGGGGTAGGGTTGAAGGGGGCGAGGAGGTGGGGTGGAGGCCCAGGAGTCGGAGCTGGAGGTCGAGCTGCAAACGCAAGCGCGCACGCCATTGGTGGGCAAGGCGCAGGCGCGTGGCTTTAGACGTGTTCGATGTTTTGGGGAAGCGGGGCCTCCGGGCGGCGACTTGGTGATGATGAGGCGCATGGGCAGATGGTGCCGGGGTCTCCGCTCAGCCTTACTTCTTCCTGTGGAGACCCGCCCTGCGAGGTCGCGCCAGGTTTGAACCGGAAGCGGGAATAGTTCGTGGATAGCCTGCTGGACCCGTCTGCGGCCTTGGTTTTAGGAGATTTGGGCTGTAACCACCGGCTTCTCGAGAGATTGCACTTTGGCTGTCGGAGTCCAGCGGTAAGGACGCGGAAGCCATGCTCTTGGGGAATTCAGTCGTTTTCGAGCCGTCTGGCCCCAGCTTTCAGAGACTCAGTCTCAGGACTCCAGAGCGGCCCTTACACCTTTTCACACGTCATCTTTCTCCGGCTTGCCGAGCCCGTAGCTAATTTATCCACGAACCTTATTCTAAAGACAACTAGATGACTTGACTAATACGATTTTTTTCCCCCTCATAATTAGTTTTAACCAGCGAGCGTCTGTTGAAGTTTAAACTACAGTCGTGTGGTTAAGATCTTGGGCTCTGGAATCACACGGCAGGAGTTGAAATTCAGGCCGTCAACTGTGTGACCTCGCTGTACAATTTTCTTTGTGATAATCCTTTCCTGTGGTGAGCATTCAAGAGCGTTCGCTGCTGTTTTTGCCAGGCACGGATTAAGTAAAAAGACTGTAAAACTCAGGATGATAATGTGATAAAAGAGTACTGCGATAGTAGAGGTGTCAATGAGGTTCTGTGGAAACAGCCGGGAAGAATCAAGTCAGTTTGTGCTGAGACCTCACAGTGTTAAATTGCCTTGGAGGATGGTAGGAGTCTTCTGCAGAGAAGACAGTGCGTGTAAAGCCACAGAGTGTAGAAGGTTCCTGAAGCTCAAAAGTGAGGTCTGGTATTGAATGAAATAAATTTGGGCGTTTGCAACGTGGCGAAGTCATAGGAATGGATAAGATCACACTGGGAGAACACAGAGTGAGAAGTAAGGGGACAAGGATGTTCTTTCAGGTTTGGGTGGAAGAAGCATCAAACTTATACAGAAAAGGAAGTGTGAATATTGATAACTGCTACTGATAATTTATTGAGCATTTGTTACGTTCCATGCACTGTGAAACATGTATGTGAATCCTTACAATACCTCTTTGAGATAGTTATTAGTATTATTTTTTATTTTATCATTAAGAAAACTGAGGTTAACAGAGATTAGCTAACCTGCCCTAGGTTATGCAACTTGTAAGTAGCAGCATCAGTACAATCTGAGTACACAGCCCACACTCTTACCACTAGAAAAGAATGGCATGCTAAGGGTAGAATTATGTCCAGAAAGATGGGATTTGGCATCGTCAAATTCTGCAAAGGGATCACTGTTAGATTGACCAATTCAGAGGTTGTTACGTAAAAAAATGTAAATCAGCCCTGGCTGGTGTGGCTCAGTGGATTGAGCGCAGACCTGGGAACCAAAGGGTCACTGGTTCAATTCCCAGTCAGGGCACATGCCTGGGTTGCAGGCCTGGTCCCCAGTGGGGTGGGGGGGCACATGAAAGGCAACTACACATTGATGTTTCTCTCCCTCCCTGTCTCCTCTTCCCCTTTCTCTAAAAATAAATAAATCTTTAAAAATATAAATGAATCATTTAGTTGCATTTTGGGAGCAGAACCTAGATCTTTCTGAATTAGCTCATTAGTTAAATTCAGCTTTAACTAGTGACACTGTTACTGTAGCTGACTACTCTCTAGTTCTTTTGGTTTTCTTTTAGTTCCTCCAACATACTATGTGCTCTTCCATCTCAGGACCCTTAGGCTGTTATGCTCATCTCCTTCCCTAAAATGTTCTCCAGCTCTATGATTGGTACTACTTCATTCAGATCTTGGCTTTATTGTAACCTCCCCTGAGATGTGTTCCCTAATACTTTATCAAAAATGATCCTTTCTATTGCATATTTCTTTCTATTGAGCCATATATAACAACTTGGAATTATGCATTGATTTATCCATGTACTTGTTTACTGTCACTCTCTCTCACTAGTTATTACTCCACAAAGATAGAAATTGTGTTTATTTGGTTCATTATAAGTCTAGACCCCCCCAATATAGTACCTTGTACATATCAGTTGCCCAATAAATATTGTTGCATGTATCAGAGAATGAGTATCTCCTTATGTACATAATACTGCACTGTTTTGTTTTTTTTTAAAGTGATTGGTCTTTGAGAAATAGAAGAGAGGAAAGACAAGCCACAGCTTAAAAAAGGAATTTCAAGTTGCCTCTTCCTGGAAGTGTCACATGTTTAGTAAACATGCATTTTATTCACATTACAAATAACATCTTTAGTATATTTAGGAATAAAGGTGCCTACATTTATTATTTTTTTATTTTTTAATTTATTTTACTGGTTATGCTATTACAGTTCTCCAATTTTTTTCTCCTCTTTATTCCCCTCTGCCCTCCACCCCCATCCCACTATCATTCCCCCACCTTAGTTCATGTCCATGGGTTTGTACACATAAGTTCTTTGGCTTTTCCATTTCCCATACTATTCTTAACCTCCCTCTGTCTATTTTGTACCTACCATTTATGCTTATTTCCTGTACCTTTCCACCATTTGCTGCCGCCTCCTTCCCACTGGTAACCCACTGTGTGATTGATCTCCATTTCTGTGATTTGGTTCCTGTTCTAGTTGTTGGTTAGTTTTGTTTTTTTCAGGTTCATTTGGTGATAGCTGTGAGTCTCTTGTCATTCCACCATTCATATTTTTGATCTTCTTTTTCTTAGATAAGTCTCTTTAACATTTCATATAATAAGGGCTCAGTGATAATGAACTCCTCTAGCTTTACCTTATCTGGGAAGCACTTTATCTGCCCTTCCATTCTAAATGATAGCTTTGCTGGATAGAGTAATGTTGGATGTAGATACTTGCCTTTTGTGACTTTGAATACCTCTTTCCAGCCCCTTACCTGCAAGGTTTCTTTTGGGAACCTTGTAGTTCTTATGGGAACTCTTTTGTAGGATAACTGCCTCATTTTCTCTTGCTGCTTTTAAGAGTCTCTCCTTATCTTTAATGTTGGGTGATGTAATTATGATATTCCTTGGTGTGTGCTTCCTTGGGTCCAACTTCTTTGGGACTCTCTGAGCTTCCTGGACCTCCTGGAAATCTATTTCCTTTGCCAGATTGGGGAAGTTCTCCTTCATTATGTTCTCAAACCTGTTTTTCATTTCTTGCTCTTCCTCTTCTCATTCTGGCACTTCTATGATTCAGATGTTGGAATGTTTAAAGATGTCCTAGAGTTTCCTAAGCCTTTACTCATATTTTTGAATTCTTGTTTCTTCATTCTGTCATGGTTGAATGTTTCTTTCTTCTTTCTGGCGAAACCCTTCATTTGAGTCTTGGTTTCCTTCCTGTCACTGTTGGTTCCCTGTATATTTTCTTTTATTTCACTTAGCATAGCCTTCATTTTTTCCTCTATTTTGTGATCATACTCAACCATTTCTGTGAGCATCCTAATTACCAGTGTTTTGAACTGTGCATCTGATAAGTTGGCTATCTCTTTATCGCTTAGTTGTATTTTTTTCTGGAACTTTGGTCTGTTCTTTCATTTGGGCCATATTTCTTTGTTTCAATGCAGCTGTTAATTAGTAATGGTATTGGCCAAGGTGGAGCAGCCCAGGTGGCTATGTTGTGGGGGAGGGGTCTGAGAGGAAACAATGCTACTTGCCCACCTCTCAGCTGGCTTTCAGTCACTTCCTCTGCTACCACAAGCAAATTGGGCCCTTCTGGTGCTGATTTCCGGGTGGGTGGTTTTGTGTACATTCTAGAATCCTGTGGGTCTGTCCAACGAAATCTCCTGTGTGACTGGGAGTTTTTCCTGCTGCCTCAACCCCCACAGGTTTTTTCTAGTCAGAAGTTTTGAGGCTTTATTTACCCTCACTGGAACCTGGTTTGTCTCACTCCTTGTTCCCCCTGGTGTATCCAAACACTAATGTGGGACCACCTGCTCCACAAGCTGCTGCCTTGCCTGGTCTGCCAACTGCTGCCTTGCCACGTGTCCTCTCCAGCCCAACTGCCCTTCTCCACCCCATCTACCTGTCTGGATGAATGTTTCTTTAACTCCTTGGTTGTTGGACTTCCATATAGTTCGGTTTTCTGTCAGTTCTGGTTATTTTTTGTTTTTAAATTTGTTGTCCTTCTTTTGGTTGTGTGAGGAAGCAAAGTGTATCGAATATGCCTCCATGTTGGCTGGAAGTCTCAGGTGCCTTGTTTCATGGTTCTTTGAATATTGCTAAGGTGTTTTATTTTCTTTGTTCATTCATTTAAGAGGACTTTAAACTAAGATTGAGCAAAGAGGGGGGAAAGTCCTAGATAAAACTATAAGGCATAGAAACATACATATGAGAGTCCCATTCTGAACAAGTATATAATCAACTGGAAAAGACTATCAAGTAAATAACATCTTGTCACTAACAACAGAGTAAAAGAGGTTGTAATAGGGGTAAAGGGGCCAGAACAACCAATGAATACAAGAGGAGGAGAATAAGAGCTATCTGCTAGTGAAAGAGGTAGTTTTATTAGGTGGCTTTCTTTTACTGTGAGTGTTTAAAGAAAGAACAATAACTTTTTAGAAGGGATTTCTTCCTTTGTAGGAAGATGGTGTATGGCCTCTTCTTGCCACTTTTAAGATTCTGTGAGATTAAACATAGGCAGAGAAACATACATAATATATCTAGATGGATGGGAAAAAAGAAATTTCCCACTTTTTTTCATTTTGAGATATATGTATGTGTAGATATCATGGGCGTAAATGTGTATATTTTTCTTTGTTTATTAACATTGTATAACAGAAGTGAAGCTTCTTCTTTTTAGATTTTTTCAATTAAATTTTTAGAGAGATAGGATGGGAAGGAGAAAGAGAGGGAGAGAAACATCGATGTGCAAGAGATACATCGATCAGTTGCCTCTCCCATGCCCCCAGTTGGGGATCCAGCCTGCAACCTAGGCCTGTGTCCTGACTGGAAATCAAAGGGGTGACCCTTTAGTTTGCAGGCAGGTACTCAATCCATTGAGCCACACCAACCAGGGCACTGAGCCACAGCAGCCAGGGCAAAAACAAAATACGTATATAAGATTTTTTTAAAGATTATCAAAAGAAGGTTTGATTATACTGGAAAATCTAAACAGAGGGTGGCTACCTCAGTGGCATTAAGGCACAGTAAAATATAGTTGATCTTTTGACATTTGTAAGGGATATCGTTGTAGTTTACAATTTTCTTTTAAAATAGGATTATATCATTTTCCTTCTGCTTTTATATATTAAATGAGAACCATAAAGTCAGTTATGAAGAAAGTGCTAGGCAAGGCTTAATAACTCTGATAACCTCCTGCATATTAATTCCAAAGCATATGCAATTTAAGCTTTTTGCTCAGCTATGTAAGTCATGACATATAGAAAAGGTACTTTTCAATAGTTTAGATGGTCACTGTTAAATTCTTACATGCTCTTTTCCTTATTCTTTGCTTGGTTGGCTTCCATTCATTTCTGTATTTCAGTTTAAACGTCATGTTTCTTAGAAGAGGTCCCAGAACAATAAAGTAAATTACACGTTTCCTATTTTTATCTTGCTGCTGCATACAAAGTACACATTTGCATGTTGAAGCTTTGTTGTAACATTAAGAAAACCTCATTTAAGTATGGAAATGTTAAGAAAAGCCATTGTGACTTTGATCACAATATGCCTCTAGTTGTACAGTTAGATACAACTACATAGTATTAACCACAGTCTGAAATAATTTTATGTGTGCATTTTTACAGGCAATGATGTGTTTTCTGAAAATCTGAACCATGAGTCTAGCACTTGATGATCTGCTTATTTGCTGCCGTCAACTGGGACATGATAAAGCCACAGAACGAAGGGTAGTAAATTACTTAAATTTAATTTTTGTTTGAAATAAGTAATTAATTACCCATTATTATCTTCTTTTTTTCATTTTCAGAAAGAAGTTGAGAACTTTAAGCGTCTGATTCGGAATCCTGAAACCATTCAACATTTAGATCGGCATTCAGATTCAAAACAAGGGAAATACTTGAATTGGGATGCTGTTTTTAGGTATTCCATTCTAATTTTTTTTACTATATTTTTTTCATTTTTATTTCTGTTGTGATTTTTTTGTTGTTATATATTTAGGTCTTATTTATCTTTGTCTTCTATATAACACTGCTTGTATATGAAGTTGGCTCTTAGTATTTATTTGAAACATAATTTTTAAAAGATGTTTATATATAAAGTTAATTTTAAATTGTTCAGTGAAATGACTTAGACGTATCTCACTCAAGATTAGATAGAATTCTTTTCATATCAGTTAGTTCATAAAACTTAATTATAAATTAGAGAATAAAGTGGTAACAAGTGCTTTATTGCTTTTTTTGTTTTTTAATCTTCACTCAAGGATATGCTTATTGATTTTAGAGAGAGAGAGAGAAAGGAAGAGGAAAAAACATGGATGTGAGAGAGAAACATCAATTGGTTGCCTCCCAAATGCTCCTCTATGTGGGATCAAACCCACAACCTTTTTTTTGTGTATGAGATGATGCTCCAGTTAACTGAGCCACCTCGGCAGGACCTGACATCTTTAAATATTATTTTAAGTAACTGCCAGATGTTAAATTATAATACAAAAGTAAAAGGAATTTTAGAATAATTCTATGTGAATGCAGTTTAAAAAAAAACAAAATTCAGGCATTGGAAAGATGCAATTGGTTGTTGGACTGGTGTGGCAAACAGAATTACTGCATTTTTACATTAAGACAATTTTCAACTGTTAAGTCCCTTTATAACTAGAAATATATTATAAGACATAGGAAAGACAAATAAGATAATTAAAGTAGAATACTGAGAAAATTGAAATATCTGTAGTCAAGAGGAAGTATGAGTATTTACTTCTTTTCCAGTTTTTGAAGCAGATAATCTATTTTAGTTTTACCTCTTATTTGGTACTATATTCACTATTACAGATTTCAGTGTGAATGACATGAAACATGCATGCCTTTTTTTGTTACTTAGTTTATTTCAGATACGGCAAATATAGTTATTCTCTAAAGGCAAATATTCCTTTGCATAAGGTAATCAGGTAGGCCGAATATGCACCTGGCACTCTCAAGTAATCATAAATATTTTATAGGCAGGCTTTATTTAAAGGCTAGAAACATTTCCAGCTGCCTAGGAAAGAGATAGATCATGCTTAGAATAACAGGAATAGGTGACAGAGAATTGAGAGCACCTAATAGTACTGCAAGATTTTAATGATAAAATGAGAAATCAGGAAGTAAAGCAATAGGAAATCATGAAGGTTATACATTAAGAGCTTTGCAGAGCAGACTCTAAATTGGTATGGTGGGGGCTTGAATGAGAAATTTGTTTCATTTAGTTGGTACATTGATTCAAAGAACATGGTTTAAAAGATGCTCTCTATGATAGCATGAAGGAGTTTTTGAAGCTATTATAATAATTTAAACATTTGATGAGTTTCTGAAATTCTATTTTGTTTTCTTGAAGATTTTTACAGAAATATATTCAGAAAGAAACAGAATGTCTGAAAACAGCAAGATCAAATGTGTCTGCCTCAACACAAGCCACCAGGCAGAAAAAAATGCAAGAAATCAGTAGCTTGCTCAAATACTTCATCAAGTGTGCAAATAAAAGTAAGTGCTATATTACTTATTATAAATAATTGGCTTACTAATTAATTGTTGCATGAGCTGGGTCTGAATATGACGAGAAAAAAGTTGAGTGCTAACTCTAATTTCTAGTACGTAAGTGATGATTTTTAATATTGGTTCACATTTGGAGGAATTTATATAAGCATGGAATGATATAATCTCAGGATTAAAAGGATTAAAATTGTTATTTCACCACCTATTCTTCTTGGATTGATTCTTTGTGTCCTTAGCACTTAGGTAGCCATACAATTAAACACACCTTTTCAGGCTTTCTTTTCTATCTTTGATAATAGCTTTAATAGTAGCAAAAACTTCTCTCCTTTTGTTCTTGTTTCTGCCTTCTGAGATACTACAGAAAAATTCTAATTGATTTTTTTTCAATATGACTTTCTTTAAGATGTTTGAAGTTAGCAATGATATTTCCCTTAAGTCCCCTTTTCTGTGCTAAACACACCTACTTCCTTCAGTGCATATGAGTGGCCTTCTTTTCTGAATGTTCTTCAGTTTAATTCTACCTTTTTAAAAGTTTGGGACTCATTCTCATAGGTGTGTTCTTATTGGTACAGAGTGGATCAGGACTTGACATCTTTTTTTTTAAATAATATATTTTATTGATTATGCTATTATAGTTGTCCCATTTTCACCGCTTTATTCCCCTCTGCCCTGCACACCCCCTCCCACCCACACCCGCCCCCCCACTTTAGTTCATGTCCATGGGTCATACATATAAGTTCTTTGGCTTCTACATTTCCTATACTATTCTTAACCTCCCCCTGTCTATTTTCTACCTACCATTTATGCTACTTATTCTCTGTATCTTTTCCCGCTCTCTCCTCCTCCCACACCCCTGTTGCTAACCCTCCATGTGATCTCCATTTCTGTGGTTCTCTTCCTGTTCTAGTTGTTTGCTTAGCTTGTTTTTGTTTTAGGTGTGGTTGTTAATAACTGTGAGTTTGTTGTCATTTTACTGTTCATATTTTTCATCTTCTTTTTCTTAGATAAATCCCTTAAACATTTCATATAAGGGCTTGGTGATGATGAACTCCTTTAACTTGACCTTATCTGGGAAGCACTTGATCTGCCCTTCCATTCTAAATGAAAGTTTTGCTGGATAGAGCAATCTTGGATGTAGGTCCTTGCCTTTCATGACTTGGAATATTTCTTTCCAGCCCTTTCTTGTCTGTAAGGTCTCTTTTGAGAAATCAGCTGACAGCCTGATGGGAACTCCTTTGTAGGTAACTGTCTCCTTATTTCTTGCTGCTTTTAAGATTCTCTCCTTATCCTTCATCTTGGCTAATGTAATTATGAAAGGCCTTGATGTGTTCCTCCTCGGGTCCAACTTCTTTGGGAGTCTCTGAGCTTCCTGGACTTCCTGGAAGTCTATTTCCTTTGCCAGATTGGGGAAGTTCTCCTTTATTACTTGTTCAGATAAGTTGCTCTTCCTCTTCTCCTTCTGGTACCCCCATGATTCAGATGTTGGAATGTTTCAAGATGTCCTGGAGGTTTCTAAGCCTCTCCTCAATTTTTTGAATTCTTGTTTCTTCATTCTTCTCTGGTTAGATGTTCCTTTCTTCCTTCTGGTCCACACCGTTGATCTGAGTTCCAGTTTCCTTCCCATCACTGTTGGATCCCTGTGCATTTTTCTTCATTTCGCTTAGTGTAGCCTTCATTTTTTCATCTGATTTGTAACCAAATTCAACCAATTCTGCGAGCATCCTGATCACCAGTGCTTTGAACTATGCATCTGATAGGTTGGCTATCTCTTCCTCGCTTAGTTGTATTTGTTCTGGAGCTTTGATGTGTTCTTTCATTTGGGCCATATTTTTTGTCTTGGCACTCCTGAGCCACGAAAGGTTACATGCTTAAGGCAGGTTCTGCTGAAATGACTGATGTGCCTGAGTAACTCAGAACGTGCAGGTAAAAATGCTGGAGTAACTCGTCCCAGTGTAAAAAACCTACCTGCATCCATACAACTGTGGTTCCTTAGAAGAAAGTATGTTCTCAGTGAAAGGGATGGACCACAGCTCTTTTCTTTCCAAGTTTTCCGCTTGCCGCATTCCTTCCCTCCAGGACTTGACATCTTTTGTTCTATACTTTTACTACTTAATTCTAAGACCACATTAGCTTTCTTGATAATCAAAACCCATATTCTTAAATAATACTGTGCTTACTATTGACTTTTTAAAAACACAGAAAAACCTTGTTTTTTGTTCCTGAAGAGCTGCATATCTCCCATTCAACTTGTACAGTTGATAGTTTGAAAAGTTGACATTTTTTGAACCAAAATGCAGGATCCTAGTAGGCTTATGTAAAGAAATGGGCTTCAAAATGGGCTACAATGCTAAAAAATTAAAATCATGACTGTTTGTTAAGGGACTCTTGGGGTTAGACTTTGTTTACTCTTCACATATAAGGACTTGGCTTTGCAGTAACAAGTTTACTTAAAGAATCAGAAAAGCCCAATGTTGGTAAACATTATTAAGTAGAAGGACGTAGGTTACTAGTGGATGATATTTCAGAATGGAGATATAAGACTTGAGCCTTAAAAACAAGGTTTCGCAAAAATTTAGTTTGCGCTAGCTCTTCTGAGATGCCAGTTTGTGTGGATAGTTTTAGCCCTTGTCAAGGACTCCAGCATAGATAAAAGAAAGTGACACTGAAATATTCTGTACGGCTTTTGCCCTATATGATGGCCTCGCATCAATTAAAGTTTGTATTCTTGGCTGCTAACATTGAGTTCTTTATAGATCTTTATGTGTGCCCATTTGTAGTCCACCAGAATAGTTTGCAGCTTATAGTTTTGTTTTACGATGACAGAAGAAAATAAATTTAATTTGCAAAATTAACACTAGAGATCGCCTTTGAAAAATATATGAAAGTATCAATATGTTGGTTTACAGGAATGAGTGGATGGAATTACCAATGTATGGCTAAAAAGTGCTGTTTTTATTTAAGGCTTTGTTTCCTTTCAAGTTTGACTTTGTAACTTAAAACATCTTTCATCTTAAAGTAGAACCAGGGAAGTGTTATCATGTCATCTCACTTCTTCAGTTGCTTTTTTCAAAGGGTTGGAGAGTTGATGGGATTTTAAACACAGGTTCAGACTTTGCCAGGCCCGCTTAGCAGTTGGTAACCAAGGTATGGTGAAAGAAACAGATTTTTAAAAAAGAGGCAGCTGGAAAGGAACCAGGAAACAAATATTGTTCATTCCTCGATTTAGGTATTTGTCACCTTCTGTACAATGTATAGACATTCTAGAGAATAGAAAATCCAACTGGGATAAATGTTACATTCCATGAGGTTACTTAAAGTCATTGCAGCCAACTTAGGTATCCTTTTGAGGCAGTTCTTTAGAAAAGACTTGTCAGCGTTATTCTTAAAACACTTCTCAAATTTGGTAGAGAAAGAAAATATATTGGGATAAGGCCACAGGGATATATTTCATTCTGATATTAATTTATATGGTTATTCAACAAACGTTTATTTACCATTTACTATTCTAACCATCTAATCAGTCACTGGGCTATATGTTGGGATATAGACATTAATTCCTGTCTGTAAGGCTGTAATCATATAACCTGTTAGAGATAAGAAAATGGTGTAAGAACTCGAAGAGAGAGAAGCACAGGGTAGCAAAGGAACATATGGTGATTTGTTTGATCATTGACCAGATGACTGAAGTTATGATACAAACTTTAAGAAAAATGATTTTCCAGTTATATCAGTGTATATTAATTTAGCATAGTCTGATACTTAACTAATCTCATCATAAGAAAATTCTGAACTAGAGTATATTCAGATATACATAATGACTTGTGGTACTCTGCTCACAGCCTATAACAAAAAATGTTATATGTGATTTTTAAATTGTTAACGTTGAGATATAAAATTTCAGTTGTGACATCAATATGATTTGCTCAAAATAAATACTTTTCAAATTTAAAAAGCAATATCACCATGAAAACTTTATTTTAGAAAGTGTGCATCTATGTCAGATAGTGAAGATCTATTAACCTTCAAATTGCAAATTAGTTTTTTAAAAAGAAAGAATTTAGCATGCTTCCAGTAAATACAGTAGATAAACCCAATAAGGCAGCAGACACATAAACTATGTAGGCATGTATAACAAGTATGTAGAGCCTGTTAATTTGGTTCATAAGTACAGTATAGTCATATTTGGGTTTTATGAAACATCAATTATAATTAAAGTGAAACTGTAACAATACACTAAAATTGGCTTTTTACACAGATACCAGGCAGTACAAGCTCAAAACTTGAGTAAATTAACGTTAATTTACATCGTATCAGTTAGTATTTAAAAACAAATTTCAATTCATAACACTTTATACTTTTTGAATCTGATTCAGTTAAGAGTGTGAAAATGGTTAGATCTAGGCTAAAAATAATTCTTTTTCTCACCCAAAATCAAGGCATAATATTGCCTTTATTTATATTTATAACCAGGCATCAACTTTACTAAGCCACAAAATTTAAAAACTATTAAATGATATCTAAGGGTATTTACATGAAAAGGCAACATGCATTGTGTTGTTTTATCTCATGACTGGTTATGCTTTTTTCAAAGGGTTTTAAAACTATATTCATACTTTCTATACAGCCTACTGCAACATGTCCGACAGTTCTAGAAAATGGGTGCATTCAAAGGAAGCAGAATCATTTTTGAGTCAGGCACTAGGGTCAGTCTTTTCTCCTTAGAACAGATGATATAACAAACAACTTGGCTCTGCCTGGATGACCTAATGCAGTAAGATGGTTCTGTTTAGATATATTTCTGTTCAATTTGTGGCTATAACATCAAGCTCTTTTGTCTGTTCTGTGAATGATCTCTTTGTTCTGACATTCTTTCTCATATTTCCCCTTGCAACTTCTTTCTTCACTGATGACCACATTATTTGAAGGACCTTTGTCTGAATCAGCTATGAGCACATATATTATCTTGCTCTTGTGCTGCGGACGCGGCAGTCTGAGCCCCATCATTGCCTCCATTGGTTATGCTGTACTTTTCCTGAGGCATCACTGACAACTTCATATTCAACATCCCTTCCTAGGTCTTCACTTATGAAGGTTGTTGATCAGTGAAGTATAGTTCTGAAGGAAGTCATCTTGAACCTGGCTCACGTTTCTAATTCCAAATTCTGACAACTTCTTGTGATTATTAGCTTCTGTCTCTCCCTCTTCTGAAGATATTAGGATTGTTCCTTTCCCATCTTTAATTTGAACATCTGGTAATACCATAGCAAATTTTTCTTTCACAGTCTTATAATATGAGAATGGTCATTTTATGGACATTCAGTTGCACAGTCACCTCTGGCTTGCTGGCACTTGCATAACAATTAGGGTTGGGAGGATATAGTGCATAACACACAAGGAGCTGCTTTCTTGGGTTTGGTTTTTTCATTCAAAAATGTTGATCTACACTGGCCTAATTTATCTGATAACATTTCCAGTCCTTCCAATACTATTAACCCAGCAATCACTGCATTAATAGTGATGATAGTGGAGTAATGTTCCTTGACATTGATTTTATGTCAAATCTGCTCTTCATATTCATACTAAAACTATGCATCCTGATGTTTGTAGCAGAGGAAACAAAATCTATTGCCAGTGGGTCATCTTTATCCCATATTAGCTCAGCTCCATCCCCTTTTTCTGCTGAATGAACCCTCAAAGTCTCGATGCTCTTTGAAAGAAGACATGCGTTCCTCTTTACATATAGAACCTTCTGGTTTTTTAGACCTAACTGGGGTTCATGTTGTTGATCTGATGCATTGGTTTCTTCTTCCTGAGTTTGTACTTCAGCCCAGTCCAACAGAACTGGAGATTTTCTTTTCCACATAGTTTGTCCATTGTCAACAGATTCCTGGTATCATCTTTAAAAAGCTTGGTAAAAAGTTTAACTGTATCCTGTCCAGCTGATTTAGCCCATTCTTTTGTGGAAATGCATTTAATGTCACCATCTTGATTCAAAATTATAACCTTATATATTTATATACCATAAATACTATTATAGGCCTTAGAAGTAATTTTGCTCTTCAGAGAAAATATCCTCCCTATAATCTTGTTATTCTAATAAATTTACTTTTTATAGAAAGTACCAAGAAACTATGGGCCTTTTTAGTTCTAATTCCAGAAATTGTGAATTACTAATGATAGAGTGATTGTTCTGCTGTACAAGAATACATTCCTATAGAAATTGGTAAACTCTTTTTGTAAAGGGAACGGATAGTATATGTTTTTGACTTTGTAGGCTACATAGTGTCTGTCTCTACTACTGAGCTCTGGGTTTTAGCCTGAAAGTAGCTGTAGACAATACATAAATGAATGGACATGGCAGTGGTCCAGTAAAACTGTATTTCCAAAAGCAGGTGGCTTGAAGAATTTTGCTTGTGGGCCATTGTTTGCTAACTCCTCCTCTATGAGAAGGAGGTTAGCTAACAGTAATTTCTGAAAAGGAATTATTTAGATAGTTGCCATTCCAAGATCCTTACTTATCTGAAGATTTATATGTTTTTATTTACTTGTTTATTTATTTTATTTTTAAATAGGAGCACCCAGGCTAAAATGTCAAGAACTCTTGAATTATATCCTGGATACAGTGAAAGATTCATCTAATGGTGCCATTTATGGAGCTGATTGTAGCAATATACTGCTCAAGGACATTCTTTCAGTGAGAAAATACTGGTGTGAAATATCTCAGCAACAGTGGCTAGGTATGTTTTGAAGTTTGTTCTGAGTGAATTTTTCCTTGTGAAATGGTATTTCACCAAAAGCATAGTCAGAGTCCTTCTGTATCCCTAGATGTAACCTCACAGTTTAACAGCACTTTAGTAAAATTAAATGGTTACAGAATTGGACCCTAAGCTTTTATTTATAATGTGCTTCCTAAATTATTTTCACTGACAGTATATTAGGTGCCTACTATCAGAACTAGAATTACAGAATTGAAAGATGCCATCCCCTGTCCTCAAGTACTTGACAGTCCAGTGGCAGGAGAAAAAACAAGTAAACCAAAATTATAATACAATATGTTATAGACATGTTTGGGTGCAGTGAGTTCACATTATCAGTAACATGTAAACTCAACTATAGTTAAAATAGGATGAAGAAAACCAAGAGAGAGAGATATGGCATAAAAACGAAAGTGAAAGAGTTTCAGATTGAAAAGGGTGAGACACTTTCAGTATTGTAGAAGTGGTAAGACATGTAAGTATACATTGGACTAGGCAATTAGCAGGTCACTGACAAGATAATGGAAATCAAAAGTGTTAGCATAGGATATGTAAGATACTATATGAGTATATAGGACCTGTATGATGTAGGACCCAGTCACTTACAAGATAAGTAGAGTGGGTATCAGAAAGGAATCGAGTGTTTTTTGACAATTTGTAGGTGAACAGTACTAAGAGATCACAAAGGAATAAAGTTATGGTCAGTTGACACGGACACTGGCCCACACTGTCCACAGCATTATGGATGAGATATGAGACAAAATCACACAGACTACCGAGTCCTGTGGAGGAAGAGGGATGGCGCGGCTTCTCTCAAGAGGAGAGCGCCCCAGCCCTTGCCTTGACAGGCTGTTATTGGGTTCAATTTGCATAGGAATACAGGGTGCATACATAAAGCTCATCAATCATTGTCAGGCATAAATGATTAAACAATAGATAACATTCAGAGAACTCTGAGGGCCTATTT
Organism: Trachops cirrhosus; assembly: GCA_028533065.1. NCBI lineage: Eukaryota > Metazoa > Chordata > Mammalia > Chiroptera > Phyllostomidae > Trachops > Trachops cirrhosus. Next base: position 68,313,141 of record CM052543.1, read on the forward strand.
TGAGTCAGGGTCAGCTAGTTAAAGGACTGTAAAAGTTTGAAGAACAAACTCACTTCCTACTTGGACCCTTATCATTTAAATTGAGGGTATTAGCAAAGTAGGTCTCATAGGACTTTATGCATTCTTTCTTAGGCCTGATTGCCCTAGGGCACCCACTTCCAGCATTATTTCAGGCTTAAGGCATTGTTTCAGGCTTAAGTCAGTCAGGGGAAGTAAGGCAGCCAAGAGATTAGGAGACTTCTTGCAGACAGAATGAGGACTCAGGCTATGTTAAAGCCGAGGGGCGAGGGTCCATCGCTCCATTTTTCTATAGCCCCTTAAGTCCTTCCCTGGGGCCTCCCAGTGATCGTGCCTGTATTAGGTTATTCCTCCCTTGAGGAATTTTACCCATCATTGGCTAACCGATCATGCATTGGGGGCCAGGGTGGGTGAAATAAAGTGGGCAGAGGCGGTGCCCCTGCCAGGGAGATAAGCTTTGTCTCCTTTGTGACTTATGGTCTGAAGGTGGCTCACTCAGCCTTAGCCATGGGGGGGTTACAGCTTCTGAAACCAGGCAGGGCAGTTTCCAACAGTCAGTGACTGAAAGATTTGAGTTTATTAATTTCAAAGATGGAACATTTCTAAGTCTGAATGGTTTTAATTGGTACCAGGAAGTAATTTAGTATTGTGACAATTTGTTAGATAAGAAGTATGGTGTGACCACAAAGTGAAGCATTTGAGTTCATTGATTTATTAAAGGTGGGAGCATTTCAGGGTCTGAATGGTTTAATGGGTAAAAGTGGAATATAGCTATAATGATGTCACTTTAAGCCAGATGTCAAAGTCTTCTAATACAACCACCTCTGAAAATTTAGAAACTCAGTATTTTTTCTGAAAAGTATTCAAGATAAATTATGCTAACTAAATTAAAAGCCATTTATCTATATCCTTTACTATCAGTTTATCATTTCAAAGTAAGAAATATTCGAACCATAAAACTATGACCTAATCAGTGCTATGTATTACACTGTACTGTTCCCACATGAATAAAGGCCTTCTCAGGCATTTGCTTTAATTTCTAAGGCATCATCTGGGTCCTTTGCTGTTGCTCTGAATGCAGGGAGGCTTTATCCTAAACACAGCCCTCAATAGACCTAGTGGCAGCTGTCGGAGAAAAGGCCAGTGATGTCCAGGATACTCTGACAAGTCTCATCAAAGAGTTACATCCTAAGTATTTAGGATATTTGCAGATATTAGATTATTGTAACCATGGATCTCACTGGATAAAAAAAGGTAGCAGCCCTTCCTTTAGTCTCTGTACTGTGGTTTCATCATTTATCATGTTCTCAGAAATCCTGTTTGTTTTATTGTTATATTTTTAAATCCTCACCCGAGGACATGTTTGATTTTAGAGGGAATAGGTAGGGGGAGAGAGAAAACGTTGATATGAGGGAGAAACATTGACGTAACATCCCCCAACCAGGGATCAAACCTGCAACCTAGGTGTGGTCCTTGATTGGGAGTCAAACCCACAACCTTCTGGTGTACGGGACAATGCACCAACCAACTGAGCCACCTAGCCAGGGTAATCCTTTTTTATTTTTAAGCAAACTACTGCCTCTTTCTTAATGTGCCCTTTTGTTGAATTACGTCTCTAGTTAGCTCCCTTCTCTGAAACTTGCTTCTCTAATGAGGACTCTGCTCAAGAAGTGAAGTTAATGAAGTTAATGTTCAATATATACACATATATTTGCTAATGGAGGTGATTAAAGATAGGTTATGGATTAGATTGTCCAGGGAGAGTTTAGAGTGAGATTAAAAGATGGCCTAAGACTGAGCCAACATTTCCATATGAATTTTGGAATCAGCTTTTTGATTTCTATAAAAAATAGTGCTAGGGTTTTCATAGGAATGGCATTGAATATATTGAGTAATTGAGGAAGGATAGACATCTTAATACCATAGAGTCTTCCAATCCATGAACATGATATATCCATTTATTTAGGTCTTTTTTGATTTCTAGAAGTCAGTGTTTTAAAATTATCAGCATATAGAATTTGTATATTTTTGTTAGATTTATACTGCAGTAGTTTGTAAATTATACTGGCTTTAAAATTTCTATTTCCATGTTTCTCAGTGCTGTTACACAGTACAGTTGATTTTTGTATATTGGCATTGTATCTCGGGACCTTGCTAAAATCACTTACTAGATTTAGGAGTTTTTTTGTAGATTTTGTGGAATTTTCTATTTAGACAACCATGTCATCTATAAGTACTAGAGAGATTTTTCCTTTATTTCCAACCCTTATGGTTTTTATTTCTTTTCCTGTTTTATTTTTTTTGGCTAGGACTTCCAGTATGATTTTTTTTAATGGTAAATGTACATGACAAAATGTACTATTTTATCCATTTTTAAGTATACAGTTTAGTGGCAGTAAGTATATAATTGACCCTGGAACAACATGAGGGTTAGGGGTGCTGACCTCCTGCACAATTGAAAATACGTGTATAACTACTGTACCCACATGGCTGTGTAATCATTGCCATCCATTTCCAGATCTTTTTTCACCTCCCCAAACTGAAATTCTGTCCCAGTAAAGAAAACTTCTCCCTTCTCCCCTCCTGCAGCCCTTGGCAAGTGTTCTACTTTCTGTCTGCGTGAATTTAACTATTCTAGTTACCTCCTGTAAGTGAAATCATACAGTTATTTGTCCTTTTTGAATTGCTTATTTTACTTAGAATAATGTCTCAAGGTTCACCCATGTCATAGCATATTTCAGAATTTTCTTCTTTTAAGACTGAATAATACTTCATTGTATGTATATACCACATTTTGTTTATCCATTCATCATTGGACACTTGGGTTGCTTCCATCTTTTGGTTGTTGTGAGTAATGCTGCTCTGATATAGGTGTACAAATAGCTCTTTGAGTCCTTGCTTTCAATTCTTTTTCTTTTTTCTCATAACAGTGATCAAATGTGAATGTATGTGAAGTGATATGTCATTTTGGTTTTGATTCACATTTCTCTAATGATCAATGATGTTCACTTTTCATGTGCTTATTAGTCATTTGCATGTCACCTTTAGAAAAATGTCTATTCAGGTCTTTTGCCCAGTTTTTAATCAGGATTGGTTTTCTTTTTCATTTTTAAAAAAGATTTTATTTATTTGTTTTTAGAGAAATAGGAAGGGAGGGAGAAAGGGAGGGAGAGAAACATCAATGTGTGAGAGCTACATCAACCGGTTGCCTCTTATACATCCCAAACCAGGGACCTGGCCCGCAACCCAGGCATGTGCCCTGATTAGGAATTGAACTGGCAACCCTTTGGTTAGCAGGCCAGTGCTCAATCCACTGAGCCACACCAGCCAGGGCTTTTTATTGTTGAATTGTAGGAGTTCTTTATATATTCTAGATATTAATTAATCTCTTATCGGATACATGGTTTTCAAATATTTTCTCCCATACAATGGGTTACCTTTAACTCTGATGACCAAGTCCTTTGATGCATAAAAGTTTTTATTTGATGAGTACAATTTATCTGTGTTTCTTTTGTTGCCTGTGCTTTTGGTATTATTTTTTTAAAAATTCGTTGCTAAATCCACTGTCATGAAACTTTCTTGCTATGCTTTCTTCTAAGAGATTTATTGTTTTTCTTCCAGTATAATTTTAAATAGGAGTGGTGAGAGCAGACATCCTTGTCCAGTCCTGGTTTTAGATGGAAGTATTCAGTGTTTGGCCATTAAGCATGCATGATATTAGTTGTCAGTACAGGTTGAGAATGTTCCCTTCTATTCCTAGTTACTCATGGTTTTATGTGATGAATGGATATTGAATTTTGTTAAAAGTTTTCTGCATCTGTTGAGACAATCATATGGGTTTTATTTCTTTAGTTTATACATAATGTGAATTATGTTGATGAATTTTCCACAGGATGAGTCAACCTTATATTCTTGGGATATTTCCCAGTAGGGCATGACGCATTATCCATTTTATATTTTATTACATTGAATTTGGAGCTTGTTGTTGTTGTTGGAAGGTTTTTAACTATGAATTCAATTTCTTTAATAGATAAAGGATTATGTAGGTTACATACTTCCTTTTCAGTGAGCTTTGGTAATTTAAGAATTGGTATAGTTTATCTAAGTTGTTGAATGTATTGAGCATAAAGTTGTTCTTAAACATTATTGCCTTATTTTTTTAATGTGTATAAGTTCTGTAGTGATATTGCATCTTTCATTATTGATTTCTGATCTTATTAGTTCCTTCTGTTTTGAGTTTAATTTGTTCTCTAGTTTCTTAAAATAAAGCTTAGATCATTGATTTGAGAATTTCTTTCCTAATATGTGCATTCAATATAATGTTTTCTTTAAATACTGCTGTAGTCACACCTCACAAATATTGATAATATTGTATTTTAATTTTTCTTCAATTTAAAATATGTTCTAGTTTTTAGTTAGAGTTACTCATGGACCCATAGATTATTTGGAAACATGTTATTTAATTTCCAGTTGTTGGGGGAATCTTTATGGGTTTTTAATTTTCCCTTTTATAGTTTTCAGTCTAATTGTATTATGGTTAAAGAAGATATTCTTTATACTAGAAGGTATTTATAATTGTTATGATTTATGACCCAGAATAGGGTCCAATTTGGTGAGTGCTTCATATGCATTTGAAAAGAATGTGTATCTGCTGATGATGAATTATTCTATAAATGGCAGTTATAGAATTGGTTGATGGTATTCAGTTCTGTAACAGACTGGTGTGGAAGTATGAATGACAAGTTAGGAAATTCATTAGCAAATACGGACAACACTTTCAAAAAGCTTTGGTTGTCAGGGGAAAGGAAAGAGGGGCCCTGTTAAAGAGGAGAAAGACTGGAATATGTGTATATGTAATTGGAAGGATTTAATGGAGAGTACTTGAATACACAAAAAATTGATTAGTATGTTTCCTGAGAAGGGGTTCCAAAACAAGAACCCTAGGATTGTCCCAAGGAAGAAGATAGTCTCTCTAATAAGGTAGGAAAGAAGAAAAGTTAGAAATCTTTAGTGACTTACCTGCACAATAGTATAAAATGTGGACTCCTCTCCCAAGCCTTGGAAATGCTGCTTACTTTTGCTTCTGCCTACCTCTCTGACCTGGTACCTCACTTAACTAAAAGCCTACCCCCACTGTTCTGATTGCTGTGCTGTAACTATAGTGGCCGTTATTTGGATTTTCTAACCAAGTGATTTCCAAACTTTTTTTTAATAGCCTTTACTTTTTTAGAGCAGTTTTATATTCAAAGCAAAATTAAGCACAAAATAAAGAGTTCCCAGAAATCTCCTGACCTCCCACAGGTACAGGTCCCTCCACTATCAACATTCTGCACCAAAGTGGTAACTTTGTTTCAATCAGTGAACTTACATATACACCTCATACCTGTCCCCCGCCCCTTGGCCCCAAAGTCCATAGTTTACATTAGCATCACTCTTGGTGTTGACAACTTCTAGTTTTGATAAATGTATAAATGACACTTATTCACCATTTAAGTATCATACAGAAGAATAGTTTTCACTGCCCTAAAAATCCTTTGTGCTCTGCCTGTTTATCTCTCCCTTTCCCCATTCCTAGCATCCACTGGTCTTTTTACTGAATGCCATATAGCTGGAATCATACAGGATGTAGTCTTTTCAGATTGGCTTTCACTTAGTAATATGCATTTGTTTCCTCCATGTGTTTTTGTGGCTTGATAGCTCATTTCTTTTTAGCATTGAATAGTATTTCATTGTTTGGATATACCACAGTTTAATTTTCCATTCACTTTCTGAAGGACATTTTGATTGCTTCCGTTTTGGCAATTATGAATAAAGCTACCATAAACATCTGTGAGCAGATAAGTTTTCAAATCATTGGTATCGTAAATACCAAGAATAGTGATTGCTGGATTGTATAGTAAAAGTATGTTTAGTTTTGTAAGAAACGGCTAAACTGTCTTCCATAGTGGCCATTGGTAGTTTGTATATTAAATATCAGTAAAGCTTAATTTTTTATTTGTAATTAACTTTAGTAAAAAATAAAGAGTTTCATTATTTTGGTCTGACACTGCTAAGGATCATCTCACACACTCCTATTTAGAGAGTTTAAGCCCTTAACTTGCACTTTGTCCTCTTGTCAGAGGCTACCTTCTCTGTGACTGCTTTTGTTTTGTTCTTCAGGTCTCAGCTTACACATCACTGCTGTTTCCTGATTGCTCTTTCTAAATTTGTTCCTCTCTTTTTTTCTATCATAGCACTCTGTTTTCTTCATAATACTTTTATGAAAGTGAACAGTACACTTCTAAATAATCATGGGTTGAAGGAAAAGTCTAGAAATCAAAGCATATTTAGAAGTGCTTGAAAATGAACATTACAACATTTCAAATTCTGTGGAATGCAGCTAAAGTTATGCTGAGAGGGTAATTTATAGCATTAAATTCCTGTGTTAGGAAAGAGGAAAGTCTCCTGGACACAGAGAACAGATTGGTGGTTGCCAGAGGTGGAGGAGTGAAGGGCAGGTGAAACTGGTGAAAAGGATTAAAAAGGACAAAGTTCCAGCTATAAAATAAATAAGTCATGGAGATGTAATGTACAGTATGGTGACTGTGGTTAATAATATTATATTATATATTTGAAAGTTTCTAAGACAGTGGATCTTAGAAATTCCCATCACAAGGAAAAAAATGTGTAACTGTATATGGTGATGGATGTTAACTAGACTTACTGTAGAAATCATTTTGTAATATATACAAATCATGTATGTTATATTCAGCAACCGCGAGAACGAATGCCGGAGACTTTTCGGGTTTTCAAAGATGTTACTTTATTGGCCAAGGTTTCTTTTAACCTGCGCGGAGGGCAGACTCTCCCAAATGTGTCCGGAGACACAGTGCTCATAAGAGCTGCAATGAGAGTCCCCCCCCACTCCCCATTGCTTTCAGCTACATCCTTATATAGGGGTATGCAAGCAAGCGTTATACAGAAGCAGACGTGGCAGTTAACCATTTGCTTACAGATCTCATGCACGGGAACAGGGTTAGGCATTGGCTCACCGGTTGTAAAATTTCAAACCAAACGTGTTAAATTACATCTGTTTTACGATCCTTTGTTCTTGCACGAGGCAGGAGAGCAAAATGTCTGTTTAGTAACCTCCTGTGCCCTGGGATCTAACCAATTCCTTTTGCCCTTCAACTAGGTTCCTATTTTCTCATGGTCTAAGTTTTCCTTGCTCCTTACAATGTACACCTGAAACTAATGTTATATTCCTAAAATATTAATCCCTTAAAAAAGATCTGAAATCAATAATCTGAGCTTCTAGCTCAAGAAACTATAAAAACAAATTCTAAAACTTCAAGCAGAAGACCAGAAATAAATGAAATTGAGAACAGAAAAAAAAGAGAAGTTAATGAAACAAAGCTAATTCTTTGAAAATATCAATACAATTTAGAAGCACTAGCGAAAGTGACTTAATATAAAAAGAGAAGACACAAATTACTGATTTAGGAATGAAATGGGACATAATTGCATATCCTGCAGCTATTAATATAAAAATAAGGGAATACTTGTAAACAGCTCTATACACTTAAGTTTGACAACTGAATATTTAAATGGAGCAATTCCTTAACCACACACTATCAAAACTCACCCAGTATGAGTTCCCAAACCTCATAGTTAAATGAGGTTCATAATTTAAATCTTTTAATAAAAGAAATTGAGAACAAGAAAAGGATATCTGTGCTCACCACTTTCTCAACATTGTACTGGAGGTTCTAGTCAGGGCAGTTAGGCCAGAAAAGGAAATAAAAGGCATATAGATTGGAAAGGAAGAAATAAAACTGTTCTATTTGCAGATGCCATGCTTGTCTATGTATAAATAAAGTTCTAAGAAATCTACATTTAATGGTGTTATTTGGGGTTTTATTTTATTTTCTTAACTCCAGAAACTCCCTTTTAATATGCTGTTTTACCATCTGCTCTTTGGTCTTTTCCTGTTGAATTCATGGAGGAAGTGAATTCATCTGGAGGCATGCACTGCCGCTGTTTTTCAAGTTGGACTCTACTGTTCTGAGACTTTAGTTGAATGTCTTACACCAGCTTTTTTACCACTTACTAGGGGAGTAGGTGCGATTCTTTTACAATTGGAATCATTTCTCCCAACTTACATTTTATGTTTTTAACCCTGAAACTTGAGCTTTAATTAGACACAGTTGCATTGTTAGCTTTTCCTGTTTTACTTCTCTGTTTCTGCCAAGTAGTAAGAAGGAAATGATAAAGATAACCCTTCCTCTTTTCTGATCTCCAATGTGTGTGTATTAACTCAAGTGTTTACCATTATTTAGGTATTGTATGTAGTGGGAAAAGTTTGGGAAGCACTGGTATAGAGTCCTATAAACTAATGTCAGATATGATAGGAATCCTTTGAAAAATCATTTTTCTATTTAATATTTGAAGTATTTATATTGTCCTTATTCTTTTGTATTTAAACTATTTCTGTAGAATCATGTGACATACAGTTGAAAAGGAAGCTACCCATAGGTGTTATTACTCACTTTACTGAAGACTTTGATTATTTCTATGGGAAGACCCTGCATTAACAACCTTGTTTTTCACTCTGTTGGGAGATAATTCTCAATACATTTCACGTTTCTGCACATCTTATGAGCAGAGACACTGCTTTCTTTCCAGACTGTTTTTTTAAGTATGTTTGTATAGTGAGCCTAGGGATATAGAGATGATGATAGAGATGATTAATGACTTCCTCCAGAGCAAAGGACAGGTTTCCTTGCAGTCCATTAACTATTAAAAGCTCGGGGTTTCTTTCCTGTAACATAACTCACTGTTTACACCTGTTTCACCTGTCACTCTTCAGGATGCCTTTGGGATTAAGTAATTTATGCAAAAATGAAAGTACCCTACTATTGTGAGAAATAAATTGTCCATTATTAGTCAAATAGCATTAAAACAAAATAAAACTGGAGTGTGCACTGTGTCAAGTACTTTGTTAGGCTTAGATGGAGAAACAGGATTAGAGAAGTTAAGTAGCTTATCTGAAGTCTGGCTCTTAGTGTTCATTCTTCTGCCTGTTGTTCCTGCCTTGAACACAATTTATATAAAATACAATTACATAAGGATGGAATGCCCTTACTGTATAAAATATATATTAGCATAATTTAAATCTTTATTCTCTGTGGGATTATTAAATTTTAAACTGAATTGTGACATTTAAGTTACATGATTTGCTAGTTTTCTTTTTTAAAAACCATAACTAATACATTTTTGTTTCTTTGTTTTTTAAGAATTGTTTTCTGTGTATTTCACACTGTATCTTAAACCTTCACAAGACATTAATAGAGTTTTAGTGGCTAGAATCATTCAAGCTGTGACTAAAGGATGCTGTTCACAAACTGATGGATTAAATTCCAAATTTTTGGATTTTTTCTCCAAGGCTATTCAGAATGCAAGGTAATCTAACCTCTTTGTTTTGTTTCATTTCAATTTGATCTTGAAAGACTATGTTGTAGATTCAGTGGCTAAAAATTCTACTAACTTTAAAAACTTGGCTCTTTATAGTGGAACTAGTGGATTCCCAAACAAAGTATTAATTAGGTCTAACAATTGCTGAATATCCAGTATGCAGAATGGGAAATGATGTTCCTAAGTGAGAGATCTGTCTTGCTTTTCTAATGACAGGAAAACCTAAATACCCTCTAAGTAGTTTTATTTTCCCCATTTTTGATGGTAATAATGAAATAGAGTTAGTATATTTTGGAAGTATCAATATCTTACATTTGTGTGGTATTACTCATTTTTTAATGTGAAACACTTTGTAAATGATAGGCATTACAAATCAGTTTTGTATAATTTGACACAATATTTAGTAGGGACAGCTAACAGGAGTGATCCCTTAGCACCAAAGAAGAACTCTTTTTGGTTGCTCTGTAGTACTGCTGGGATTTTATTCTGAATAATTCTGAAACTAAGGTTATTGTTTTTGAAAATTAGATTTTTTTAAAGCGTGCAGTTAATAACTGTCTTTAGTTTGTGTACTTTTTCCCCCATTATACCAAGTTGAGCCTGTTTATTTTTTTATCACAGGCAAGAAAAGACTTCTGCAGGTCTAAATCATATCTTAGCAGCATTTGTTATCTTCCTCAAGACTTTGGCTGTTAACTTTCGAATTCAAGTGTGTGATTTAGGAGATGAAATTCTTCCTACCTTGCTTTATATTTGGACTCAACACAGACTTAATGACTCCTTAAAAGAAGTAATTATTGAATTATTTCAACTGCAAATTTATATCCATCATCCAAAGGGAGCCAAAACCCAAGAAAAAGGTATAAAGGAAGTTTTTGCTGCTTTGAATTTGCTTCTTCATTGAAACATACAGGCTTAAGCCTGAAATCTGTATTTGGTAGGAGGTAATGACCTTCCTTTGGATTGCTGTGCTTGGTAATATTAATCATGATGATATTTTTCATACATTTTTTTAGAATTTGAAGCTGTGGTAGCAAATCATATTATGTCTTACCATGTGTTTAACACAATGCTAGTTATTGTGAGGAATACAAACAAATATGAGACACTATTCCCGCTAGGAGTTAATTAGGCAGCAATAATTATTGCTAAGAGATAAGACACAGACCAAGTATAAAAGAATTTCAAGAAGGCAGGGTCTTGTTTACCCACATACTGCTTTTATTAGAAGATAAAATAGATAAATGTGCACTGAAAATAGCCAATCAGATTAGTCAGTTCCCAAGGAAAATTGGTACATATAGTCTTAGACGTCATAGTTACTCCAGGCCCCTGTTTACTGGGAAAACCAGAAGTGAATTCACCCTTGGTTCGTTCACATTTGTCTTTTTATCACGAGAATATTGCTTGAATGGTCTAGGTCCATTGAGTAGACAGGAACTTTCTTGGATGGAACTGAGCGAGTTTCCTCACATTTAGGCTGAGTTTCCCTTTGTGCTTGCACTAGCCTTCAGACCAATTCATTATGGCTAGTTTAATGATCTTATTAAGAAATCATGCTACATTGCGTAATAGCAGCTAAAACAAGAAAGAACTGTTGTAGCCACTATTCTTTTCTTTATCACAAATAGCTGGGTGTGTTCATGAGTTCTAGTATGTATGGTTAGATGTATTAGTAGCCCATGAAACCTCTGTGAGTCAAAGAATGGTGGCTTTTCTTAGTTTTTCATCTTTCACATAACTCTCACCAAGATGAAAATCAGGTTTGTGAAGAAATGGCATGACATGTTTAGGGTTTTAGTTAACTGCATATTTAGGATGAATTAAAAATTGGCAGGATGATGAGGATGCCAAAAATGCTAATGTAGTTTTAGGCTACAATCGTAGATTTTGTGGAGAAGTGGGTAGTTTGTTTGTTTGGGGAGTAATAGCCCATTGTTCCCCATGCTGGTCAGATCACAGTTGGAGTATGATTTTCATCGGATATTGTAAAGTCAACATTTTAAGGACATAGGTTGACTGGAGTGTGTCTAGGAAAAGTGGACTGGGATGATGAGAATTATGGATAACATGTCATTTGTACAATAATTGAAGGAACTGGTAAGGTGTTTTTCACTTAAACAGACATACAGAGAACTTGGTCCTCATGCAAAAGAGGGAACTTATTAACTGTATTTGCTTCATGGGAGAGAAGAAATTAGAGAAAGTTTGATTGAGATTTTTTTTAGAGATTTTATTTCTTTTTAGAGAGAGGAGAAGGAGGGACAACGACAGGAGAGAAACATTGATGTGTCAAAAAATGTCGATTGGCTGCCTTCTGCAACCCAGGCATCTGCCCACTGGGAATCGAACCTGACCTGCAGGATGAATCCCAGCCTGCTGAGCCACACCAGTCAGGGCCAATTGAGATTTCGATTGAGTTGATTAGAGAACATTAGGTCAGCATATGGGAAAATTTTTGAGCAAATACAGTTAACTGAGTGTGAAATGGACCCTTTAAAGAGTTTGTCAAGGACCATGTCAGAAGAGGCATTAGTACTGAATAAAGGTTGGACCAGATGTCTTCTAATGTTGTTTTCACTTTAACAGATGAATAATTTGGTGGGAGTTGGTAGTACATATGGAGTGTATACAAAAATTATATTTTTTGAATTACAGGTGCTTATGAAGCAAAAAAATGGAAAAGTATCTTGTACAATTTATATGATCTGCTAGTTAATGAGATAAGTCATATTGGAAGCAGAGGAAAATATTCTTCAGGATCTCGTAACGTTGCCGTCAAGGAAAACTTGATTGAATTGATGGCAGATATTTGTCACCAGGTATTTGTCACATTTTGAAATGTCCTGTTAATTTTTTTTAGCAAGGCTCTTAAAAACTGTGTTCTGATAAAAATCCTATAAAATTACTCTGTACATGTAACTAACTACTCTTTTCAAAATACCATAAATATTTAGAATTGCCTCTGACTTGAAAGATGACTGTTCTACATATTATGAACTTAGTGAAAGTGGTGATGAACTTTTTCATTCTTAAAATATTGCCTGTATGTAATAAGATTGCCCTAACCATAATGTTTCTTTCCTTTGTTCTACTGAGTTAGAAATCACATATCATAAAATACACTATTTTAAAGTATACAATTTAGTGGTTTTAAGAAATTTCACTGTTTTATACCCATCATCTCTATTCAGTGGTTTTTACAGTGGTTTCAGTAATTATAGTACATTTCCCTAAACTTTGTCCTAATTTCCCACTGCTTCCAGTAACTAGCAACTAACCACTAATCTTTGTCTATCGATTTTGCCGATTTTGAACATTTTATATAAGAAGAACCATACAGTAGTTGGTCTTTTTTGTCTGGCTTCTTTCACTTAGCGTGTTTTCAAGTTTACTGTAAATCAGTATTTCATGTTTTTATTGCTGAATAATATTGAGTTGTATGGATATATCTTATTTTCATTATCCATTCTTCATTTGATGGCTTAATGTTTCTGAAGTAAAACTTTTATCAGAGGTTTGGTTAACATCCTAGATAATTTCACTTATCAGTATTTTCTTAATGCTAAATTTATGATTTTTATGTCTTTTTAAAAGATTTTACTTATTTACTTTTAAAGAGAGGGGAATGGAAGGAGACAGAGGGGGAAAACATTGTTGTATGAGAGAGAAGCAGTTGCCTCTCACACATCCCCGACTGGGGACCTGGCCTAGAACCCAGGCATGTGCCCTACCTGACTGGAAATCGAACTGGCAACCTTTCGGTTCGCAGACTGGTGCTCAGTCCACTTAGCCACACCAGCTAGGGCAGTGTGTTTGTGTACTTTAAATATTTTATTGATTGTGCTATTACAGTTTTCCCAATTTTTCACCTTTTGGCCGCCTCACCCAGCACCTTCCACTTCCCACAGGCAATCACCCCACCTTTGTTCATGTCCATGGGTCATGTGTATAAGTTCTTTGGCTGCTCCATTTCTTATACTGTACCTTACATCCCCACGGCTATTCTGTAACTACCTATTTGTACTTCTTAATCCCCTCCCCTCTTCACCAATACCCTTACACCCCCTTCCCATCTGGCAACCATCAAACTGCACTCTGTATCCATGATTCTGTCTGTTCTTCTTGTTTGCTTACTTTGTTTTTTAGATTCAATTGTTGATAGTTATGTGTTTATTGCCATTTTATTATTCATAGTTTTGATCTTCTTTTTCTTAAGTCCCATTTAACCTTTCATATAATAATGGTTTAGTGATGATGAACTCCTTTAGCTTTTTCTTGTCTGGGAAACTCTTTATTTGCACTTTGGTTATAAATGATAGCTTTGTTGGGTAGAGCAGTCTTGGCTGTACATCCCTGCTTATCATGACTTTGAATATTTTTTGCCAATCCCTTCTAGCCTGCAAAGTTTCATTTGCAAAATCAACTGACAATCTTATGGGAACTCCCCTGTAGCTAAATAACTTCTTTTCTCTTGCTGCTTTTAAGATTTTATTTTTATCTTAACCTTTGACATTTTAATTGTAATGTGTCTCAGTGTTGACCTGTTTGCATCCATCTTATTTGGGACTCTCTGTGCCTCCTGAATTTGCATATCTGTTTCCTTCACCAAATCAGGGAAGTTTTTCTTTCATTATTTTTTAAAATATATTTCCAGTTTCTTGCTCTTTCTCGTCTCCTTCTGGTACCCATATGATGTGAATATTGGAGTGCTTGAAGTTGTCCCAGAGGCTCTTTACACTGTCCTCATCTTTTTGGATTCTCTTTTCTTCTTGTTGTCCTTATTGGTTGTTTTTTGCTTCCTAATGTTCCAAATCATTGATTTGATTTACAGCTTCCTCCACTCTATTGTTGTTTCCCTGTAAATTGTTTGTTATTTCAGTTAGTGTACCCTTCATTTTTGACTGGATTTTTTATGCTGTTGAGTTCCTCACTAAGTTCCTTGAGCATCCTTATAACTGGTGTTTTGAACTCTGCATCTGATAGCATGCTTATCTTCCTTTTGTTTAGTTCTTTTTCTGGAGTTTTGATTTGTTCTTTCATTTGTGCCATGTTTCTTTGTCTCTTCATTTTGACAGCCTCCCTGTGTTTGTTTCTATGTATTAGGTAGACCTGTTAGGACTCCCTGTCTTGGTAGTGTGGCTTAATGTAGAAGGTGTACTGTAGGGTCCAGTGGCATAGCCTTCCCTATTGCTCAAGCAGGGTACTTGAGGTGTACCTTCCTGGTGGCCTGAGTACACCCTCCTCTTGTAGTTGAGCCTTGATTGCTATTGGCAGGTAAATAGAGGGATATACCCAGGCCAGTCAGCTGCAAGGACTGGCTGTGACCACTGACCACCAGCCTCTGCCCTCCATGGAAGATTGACTGCTCACAGTCAGGGTGATGGTGCTCTGATGTGGTCTGTAGCTGTCCACTGGGTTTTCAGGTTCTGGGGTTTTCCAGGTGGTGCAGGTCAGGGTTAGCCACCACCTGTGTTCTGCTTTGGGCAACCCAGCATGAGCTACAGTGCAGTCTGCAGATAGCTGCTACTTATGCTGGGACTGGAGGTTCCCAGGCAGAGCCAAACTATGATCCAAAGCTGGCTGCTACTAGTGCCAGGCCTGGGGTGTTTAGCCAGCAGTAGGTGGGCTGTGAGGGCAGGCCATAAGTTAGGTGGGGTGGAGCCTCAGGTAAACGCCAGCACAGGGTAAGTAGTGTAAGTCAGGTTGATGGAGTCTTAGATATGGCTCCCACCTGCCTGTTCTGTGGCTCTATGCGGGGAATGCTCAGAAATGGTACAATGGTCTCTGCTTGCTGTTCTGTCTGGGAGAGAACTGTCCCCCAGCTCTCACACTGACGTCAGACGCTCAGTTCCTCCCTGTATACCACTGGTGCCTTTCAAGCTGCTACCCAGGTGATGATGGAGCTCAGAGGGAATGTGTCTGGTTAACTTCAGTGCAGACACTTTAAAGGAACTGCCAGGGAGTTGAGTAGTTTTTTTCACATACTCCAATCCTGCTGGTTTTTGCAGCCAGAAGATATGGAGACTTATGTTCCTGGCACTGGAATCTTTTTTTTTTTTAAGATTTTATTCATTTTTAGAGAGAGGGGAAGAGAAGGAGAAAGAGGAGAGAAATACCACTGTGTGGTTGCCTCTCATGCATCCCATACTGGGCACCTGGCCCACAACCCAGGCATGTGCCCTGACTGGGAATTGAACTTGCGACCCTTTGGTTCGCAGCCCACGCTCAATCCACTGAGCTACACCAGCCAGGGCTCTGGCACTGGAATCTTGGGCTAGGAGCCTGATGTGGGTTTGGGACCCCTCACTCCCAAGATACTCCTCCCAAATTTTTATCCACCACATGTGGATCTGGGGACTTGCCTGTTCTGCATCACTGCATCTCTTACCCTTCTGGATTGATGTAGTTTCTTTAGTTCTGTAGTTGTCTCCTTCCATTCAACTCTATGTCTGATGGTTCTACGTGATCATTGGTCTGTAATTTAGTTGTAATTTTGCTGTGGTTGTGTGAGAACTCAAGCCCTGTTTAATTATACCTCCATCTTGACCAGAAGTCAAAATTTATGATTTCATTACTTTGAAAATGGAGTTTTTTGCTTTGCTTTACATATGTTGGTGATTTTTTTGTAAATGTGATAAGGAAATAAAACTAATACTCTTCTTGGTAATATTTACTTTCTAGACAGCCATGACAGTCATGTAAAATGTTTGTTACTATATTATGATATTTATATATTTCTATGATTTATTACTCTTGCTTTATAACTTTCCTTATCTTCCTTTGAGGAGGAACACATTTTTTAATGAACTATTAGAAAATAATAGTAATGTAAAAAAATTTAAGTTTTTCTTTATTTTATAGGTTTTTAATGAAGATTCCAGATCTTTGGAGATTTCTCAGTCTTATATTACCACACAAAGAGAAGTTAGTGACTACAGTGTACATTGCAAAAGGAGAAAAATAGAATTAGGCTGGGATGTAATAAAAGATCATCTTCAAAAGTCACAGAATGATTTTGAACTTGTGCCTTGGTAAAATACTATTTTTCCTTTTTCAGTGTCATTTTAGTCTCATTTATTTTTTTCTCACAAAGACCTACTTTAATCTTATTAGCCAGTAGAATCCTTTAATCTCAGTGATCAAAACTAGGTCATTTGTCTACTCCCAAACTAGTCACTGACAAAGGGGAATATGATTGCCAGGATATATTGAGATTACCATGGCTCATCTGCTAGTTCCTGGGACCCAGCCACCTTTCTTATCATAGCTGGGAATAAGGGAGAATAGCTGCCTGGGAGGTAATCACTAATGTATGCATCATGGAATTCACTGAGTCATACAACTCAAAACAAAGAGATTTTAGTATGGATAAGCACCTTTTAGTAGAATTGGAAGAAATTTTTTAGGAAGAAATTAAAGATAACATTTAGAAATCAGAATAATTTGGACTTTATGCCCTAGCAAAAGGTTATTCTTTTTTTTAATCGTCACCCAAGGATACATTTATTGATTTAGAGAGAGAGGAAAGGAGGGAGAGAGAGACATCAGTCCAAGAGAGAAACATTGATTGCTTGCTTCCTTCTGGAGCTAAATCCACAACCTAGGTATGTGCCCTTACTGGGAATTGAACTTTTGACCTTTTGGTGCAGCTGACGATGCTCCAACTATCCGAGCTACACTGGCCAGGGCAAGGTTATTTTTCTTATTTGCTATGTTTTTTAGTTTTATGCAGCATTCTCATATAGCATAAATAAAGTGTAGAATTCTGTGAAATCACAAAATATTAGATCTGGTAGGAATTTTTAGAATTCATCCAGTTCAGCCTATTTGCTTCACTAAAAAAGAACTGAAACTGAGAAAGGTTAAGCAACTTGCCTAAGGACAGTTAGAAATTTATAGATTATAGTGAAACTTATGATTAGTGTTCTTTTGATATTTACTGTGTTGATGTAACATTTAAATATAATTGAATTATGTGGGAAAAGTATATTGATTTAGATTCCTGTTGCTTAAACTCATTTGTTTTCTATAGTTAGGGTTTCTACTTCAGATTCATTAATTTGTTCATTTAGTCAAGAGTTATTTATTAGCCCTGATTTATGTGGCTCAGTTGGTTGTGTATGGTCCTGCAAAGCGAAAAATCACCTGTTTGATTCTCAAGTCAGGGCTCATGCCTGGGTTGTGGGCTCATTCCTGGTTAGGGTTCATGTGAGAGGAATCCAATCAGTGTTTCTCTCCCTTTCTTCCTTCTCTTCCCCTCTTTCTAAAAAAAAATAAAATCTCTTTTTAACGAAAGAGTTATTAATTGAATACTTGCTATGTGCCAAACATTAGGGATACAAAGATAAATAAATTAAAGTTTCTGTTCTTGAGTAGGACACATTGTAGAGAACTCACAGCAAATATTTATTGAAATAACAGAATTAATATTAATGAAACCAGTTTTTTTGAAGTTTTTGTTTGTTATCTTGGAGGAATATTATTGGTGGTAGAAAAACAGGGATGGGTGTGATAACTCAAGAGCATAATATTAATAACTTAATTCTTCTTTAAAGTTTCTGTGTAAGGGAAATATGATAGTTTACTCAGCTAGGCAGAAAGTTGCCACTTCTTGCCACTTTAGGAAGTAGGGCCCCATAAATTTTAAGAGCCAGTGTATTGTGAGAGTAGTATGGAAAAACGATGATGGGGATACTCTACTTAGGATATTGTAATAGTACTGTCTGTATATTTTCTTTTAATTTGGTAATAGAATGGAGTAATTTTCAAATTAATTATGTATATTTTTTCTTTTAGGTTACAGATTACAACCCAATTAATATTAAAATATCCTGCAAGTTTACCTAACTGTGAACTGTTACCATTATTGATGATACTCTACCAGCTTCTACCTCAACAACGACGTGGGGAACGCACACCATATGTGTTACGGTGCCTTACGGAAGTTGCATTGTGTCAAGGCAAGAAATCAAACCTAGAAGGCTCACAGAAGTCAGATTTATTGAAACTCTGGATTAAAATTTGGTCTATTACCTTACGCAATATTAGTTTTGAACAAATACAAGCTGAAAATTTTGGCTTACTTAGAGCCATAATTCAAGGGAGTTTAGTTGAGGTTGACAGAGAATTCTGGAGGTTATTTACTGGGTCAGCGTGCAGACCTTCATGGTAAGTTGACTGTATTGTATCAGATTTTGCAGTTTTTATATATTATATGTATAATCACACACACACACACTACACACACACACACACACACACACACACACACACACACACACATTCGTCTACCTCCCTCCCACCAAATTTTGGATTCTGTAAGTTCAATTCTGTTTCAGGCACTTTTATTGTTTGTTCAGATAGTCTTAATAAATAAATAAATGTAAATTTAGTTTTAAATGTGGAGAGATTGCTAAGGCCAGTATTAAAGAATGAAATGTTTAATTTTTTATGTGTAATTTGACAGTTCATTATTTATTTGCTCAATATTCATAAACCATATTTTTTTGTAATACTATTACTTGAAGACATTACTTTTAACATTAATCATTCTTTGTTTTGTTATAGTCCTGTTACATGCTGTTTGACTTTGGCACTGACAGTCTATGTAGTTCCAGAAACAATAAAAATGGGAATGGAGCAGAATACATGTGAAGTAAATAGAAGTTTTTCTTTAAGGGAATTGATAATGAAATGGCTCCTATTCTATCAGTTAGAAGATGACTTTGAAGATAGTACAGAGTTGCCTCCAATTCTTCACAGGTAATTTGAGTTCAGTAGCATGCTGCTGTTTTTTGGTTTTGTTTAGTGAGGCTCTATCCAGTACTCTTTGATGCTAGATGGCTTCATTTTACAGTGATAATGAAGCATTTCCCAGAGCTACCCCTAAATATTACATAGTCCCTTTGTTGTTACAGTGTTCTTTCTTTTTGTGCCTATGTCTTTGTCCTAAGAGGACAATAAGGGGGATGTGCACAAAAACTATGCATGTAACTCAGCACTTATGTGTTCCTTTGTGATCATCTGAACATATATTTAACTCATGTGTATCCTAGAATCATAATGAGAGTATCTTCTGGGTGAAATATGTTAATGGGAGGATGAAATGAGAAAAAGACAAAATGGGACTGAAGGACTAGAATGGAGAGCAGCTTGCCCACTTAGCCTTTCCATAGTCAGTAATTGGAACTGAGACAGATCTCTGGATCCTAGTGCTTTAATTTCATAATTGTTTTATTTCAGAACTGAGCTTTAAAACTTCTATGCACTTTTGCATCTGGGAAATGTTAAAAACATTAGTGACATAAAATAATGCTCTTTAAATTCTTCTTTCAAATGTTAAGGCATTCAGTATAGATGAAAGCAATTTTAATTTTGGATCCAAATTTTAGAGGTCAATACTAAAGCCAAACATTGATGTTTAAGTTTAAAGAAGACTTTAAATGGCTTTTAGTGTTTTGAGTGAAGATTTTATTTTTTTTTATAGTCATTTCCCACATCTTTCACTGGAGAAAATCCTTGTGAGTCTCACTATGAAAAATTGTAAAGCTACAATGAATTTTTTCCAGAGTGTACCAGAATGGTATGTTATCTAATAGAATTCTGTTTTTCTTTTAAGTTATATCTTTAATTACATAGAGTAGTAGTACATCTTTAAAATTTTGAAGAAATTGGTCAACTAAAAAAATTGCAACTGTTAACCCAAGAAATGTTTCTTTTAATTAATGATTACTCTTTATCTTCTATAATTTTAAATCTAGTTTACTATTTTAAATGCTGTATAGTGTAATGTGACATTTGCCAATGGAAGAAATAGAATGTTATGATGGGGAATTAAAAATTACATGAAATGAGTTTTTTGAAGATAAGACCTATTTTAAAAAAGATTTTATTCATTTATTTTTAGAGAGAGGGTAAGTGGACAGAAACAGTGGGAGGGAAACATCGATGTAATAGAGGAACATCGATCAGTTGCCTCTCATTCTCCACCCTTGAGAACTCACAGCCTACACATATGCCCTGACTGGGAATTGAATCTGTGACCTTTAGCTTTGCAGAACATGCCCAGTCCACTGAACCACACCTGTCAGGGCAAAATGTGACCCGTTTTTATATGTAAAAAAATCTGACTATGTTAGCTTTAAAAACTAATGATAAGAAAATCCCAGTGATAATTGAGGAAAAGGAAAACAAAATAAATTTTCAAACCTCTTTTTAGTTAATTGACTCAAAGGCTTATTTTTTCACTGTGACTGAAAATGACTCACTGACATGAAGGTTTCTAATATCCCTCAAGAGGGCATAAGTAAAAAAAATGCTACATTTTGGAGAAATCAAAGGTTAAAAAAGGAAATGATTTAATGTTATTCTTCATGCTTATATCTAGTGTTATTAATATATTCTTTTTAATACTTTTTGAATTTGCCTGAGATTGTCACTTGTATTACTTTTGTCCATCTCTTAGTAAAATTGGTTATTGAATAATGAAATTTGATACAAGTAGGTATCAAAGTCCAAAGAAGAGAAGCATTTAAAAGACTAATCCTTTGATTGTATAAACAGTCTTTGAATAAGTTAATGTTTTCATTTGTAGTAGAATGCTGCTATATGAAGTTGAAGTATTAGGTAGTTTGATTATAAATTAAAGATTATAAATTAATGCTGCTATATGAAGATGAAGTATTAGGTAGTTTGATTATAAATTAAAGATTATAAAATAAAAAAAACTACTTTTTTGAAGTGAACACCACCAGAAAGAGAGACAAGAACCTTCATTCTCAGCAGTTGAAGAACTATTTCTTCAGACAACGTTTGACAAAATGGATTTTTTAACCATTGTGAAAGAATGTGCTATAGAAAAGTCTAAATCCATTGTAGGCTTTTCTGTCCACCAAAATCTCAAGGAATCTCTGGATCGCTATCTTCTGGAACTGTCAGAACGGCTTCTAAATAACTATTCATCTGAGGTGAGTTTTTAAAAAGAACTAAGGCCTGTATTTCTACTTTGGTAGACTGGTAGGAAGGAGAAATGGGTAGGAAAGGAAAGGCACTAAGGATGGGAAAACCTTACTTTTAAAATCAAAGTGACAGTACATGTCAGCTAATAGTGAAAATAGCATGAAAAAAAGGAAAACTGAGGATAATATTTTAATACTTTTTTGTGCCAAGAATTCTGGATGACACTGTAGAAGTAGAATTCTTTGGGTAGATTTAGGAGGAATGATAATATTTTTGAGTACAGTGATTATTTTATGAAAAAGTGATTCAATTTTGTGTAGGGATTTTGTGGAATTGTTAACAGTAACAGCAATATTACTGACATAATTGAAACTGATATACTATATTTTTCAGACTATAAAATGCACTCCGCCTCCCCTGCAATGGGAGGAATAATGGTTGTTAATGCTGCTGTTGAGTTTTGTTTACATTTACTTTGGTAAAATATTATGTTATTTACGTTATTAAATATTTTGCCACATTTTTTGCTTCAAAAATTTTTTTTCCTATTTTCCTCTAAAACCTAGGTGCGTCCTATGGTCTGAAAAATATGTGTCATAAATTTTGGTGGCAATTGACGTTGAAAAAGTGATTAATAAGTGTAATAAGTGAAGTGTCAGTCACCCATATTTTAGAGGTCATCCAGTAATTTCTCATATCATTTCCTTTGTGGTGTTAATTCACAAATTCTCTTCCCGTTTATTATTCTGCCAAAACTTTCATGTCTTTCTACCCATTGCTATATATTCAAATCATCTGCATGTCAAAATCCTTGCTAGATCCTTTCGTAGATAATCTCAGCCACAACAATTCGTCTTTTAATTTTCATAATACTTAATGTTTCTGTTTTTAGAAGTCAATTAGCTTCTTCCTTGTACCAAAATTTGTGTATATGTTTTATACACAAATACCTCTTAAAACCATGCTATAAACTCCTTAAAGGGGGGAGATATATATATATATCTATATACACATATATATATAATTATATATGTATGTGTATATAGATATATATAATTATATATATAATTAATCTTTGTATATGCCATGATGCCTTGTTAAATGGTAGGTAATAAAATATTTGTTGAATAACATAAAAACTGCAAGCTACTCAAAGGAGTGAATTCAGTAGCTAGGGATAGTGAGTTGAAGAACCAGAGAAGGGACATTTCATGTGCCTTAACCTTAATTATTGACATTCTTCTGAATTACAGTTGTAGCCACTTTCCTTAGAAAGTAATATGGTATACTGTGTTTTCTCCTAAAATGCCATTCCCTACAATATAGGAACAAAAAAATCCAAAAATCTTGTTCTTCTGTGTAACCTTTGCAAAATCATTCAAAATTTTATAAAATTGGTTAAGGACTATCTGCTTACAAAAATAGTTGCATTAGTCTTTGGAGTCTTAAAAACTGAATAAGTCAAGGTTCTTGTCTTTTAGAAGCTCTGAAGGTCATTTTAATATTTCTTTATATGAGTTTTTTCTGAGTATGTTCTAAGAGTTACAGACATTTGTTTGCCTATTAATTTTTTTTCTTTGTACCTCAAATATTTAAGGGCCTTTGCAGTACACTGTGCTACTTTAAGAGGAGCTGTCTTACATGGCCATTATGAGATACTTCTGCTGTTTTTCTTGAGAACCCTGGTTATCACAACTCTGCAAGTAGATCTTAGATGTTTTCAGAGATGATCAGAATTATACCACTGTTAACTCAATTAACTAACTTTTGTTTCTTAATATGTACATAAAATTTGTTCTTAGATAATCATAGAGTACTGAAAGTATTTATGAACCATATGTTTTATTTGTGTTTTACTTTAAGACTACAAATACAGAAACACTTGTCCGGTGTTCAAGTCTTTTGGTGGGTGTTCTTGGTTGCTATTGTTACGTGGGTATAATAACTGAAGAGGAAGTATATAAATCAGAATTATTCCATAAAGCCAAGGTAAGAGAATTAATGTGAATAAGTTCTGGATTAATTAAATGAAATATATCCTTGCAGAAATTGTGTATTTGTTTGGAAAACAAATTTTTATGTAGGTTACCCCTTTCTGTTTTATTGATGCAGTCTGAGAAGAAATGATACTATGTGTCCTTCCTTAAGATTTGAAATTATTTTCAGCCAACTATAAATATAGTAACTGAAGTAATATTACATTAAAGTTTAATAACAAAAATTCCTGATTTTTATCTGTACTTTTAAAACTTTTTTCTGTGATCCATATTCTAAAGAATCCTTGACTAAGAGTGTTCATCAAGTAGGTGCTAAGCATGAAACTCATTTTCATCTTGGTACTACTGTCAGTTGTGTGATTTATAAGAACATGGTATAAGATTTGCCATTTAAAAAAATTGTTCATGCCCTGGCTGGTGTGGCTCAGTGGATTGAGCACTGGCCTGTGAACTGAAGGGTTGTGGGTTCAATTCCCAGTCAGGACATATGCTGGGTTGCAGGCCGGGTCCCAGGTTGGGGGAGTATGAGAAGGAACTGATTGATATTTGTCTCACACATCAATGTTTCTTTCCCTCTCTTCCTTCCTTCCTCTCTCTAAGAATGAATAAATAAAATCTTAAAAAAATAAAAAAGTTCATAAATTTTAATTATACGTATAAATCAAGTATAACTTCTTAAAAAACTTAATTTTACCTTTATTTTTATTATTTTTGGAGGGAACATTTTTTCTTTTTTCTTTTTTAATATTTAATTTATTTATTTTTAGAGAGAGGGGAAAGGAGGAAGAAAGAGAGGGAAAGAAAC
Source organism: Trachops cirrhosus (assembly GCA_028533065.1). NCBI lineage: Eukaryota > Metazoa > Chordata > Mammalia > Chiroptera > Phyllostomidae > Trachops > Trachops cirrhosus. Next base: position 68,337,375 of record CM052543.1, read on the forward strand.
ATCAATATGTGGTTGCCTCTCACATGACCCTCAATGGGGACCTGACCTGCAACCCAGGCATGTGCCCTGATGGGGAACTGAACCTGGACCCTTTTGTTCTCAGGCCTGTGCTCAATCCAATGAGTTACAACCCGGGCATTTGTTAATTTTACCTTGAATTAAAATTTTTAAAAGCCATCACTAAACTATAATTTTGACTGAAATTTGATTTTTTTCTTCTTTTATTCTTAATAGTGTCTAATGCAGTGTGCTGGAGAAAGTATCACTCTGTTTAAAAATAAAACAGACGGGGAATCTAGAATTACTTCATTGAGAAATATGATGCATCTGTGTACAAGTTGCTTATGTAACTGTACCAAGGTAAGCCATTCTTCCTACTTGACAGTATAGGCTATCTAGAGGGTTGATAACTGATTAGTGGTGCTAATTCTTTTTTGGTCCATTATAAGCTTATACACTGATTTAAAATGAAATTGAATGGAAAATAAATGGTAGTATCCAGAGGAATAAAGCAACAGATGATCTGAGTAACTGAAGAAACTAATTTCATCATTTCAGGAAGTTTAAGAATTATTTTACCACTATTATATATTACATATATGACCATTATTGCCAGCATATTTTCATTTATTTAATAAATATGTGCTGCTAGCTATGTGATGTGTATGCCATTATTTTAGTGAGAACCACAAAGATAAGTAAGTCCAGTGTATACATTACTCTCTCTCTGCCCAGATACTCTTTCACAACATTTGACAGGAATAGTGTTACTGTGTGTAGTCTTTGTCTTGATTTGGAGCAAGTTTGAGGGTTAGCTGAACCAGTTTAGGGTTAAAGTTAAATTAAAGTTAATATTAAATATATGGCCATGTATCAATATTATTAACATGTATTTTAGGCTTTGTTATGTGTCTTTCTATGTTTTGGTGTAAGTGGGAAGGAGAGAATTGTAAGAATAAACTCTAAGCTACAATTACTGCTTCTTATGTTTAGGGTCATATAGCAGATATTTTAGTTTAATGACATTTATGCACAGTGAGAGAGATGTGCTGTAGTTATTACTACAAGAAAAAAAGTTACTGTTTCTGAAGTTATTTATAACTTTGCCCCATAGTAAACTCTTTATCCATGCTTTTCATGTTAGAGAATTTTTAGTGTAAAGGAAAATCTACATTTCATTCAAGATAAAATATTATCTACCAAGAATAATTGTTTATTTGTTTGTTTGGGGTTTTTTTTGGTTTGTCTTCATTACAGCACAATCCAAATAAGGTTGCATCTAGATTTTTCCTACGATTGTTAACATCAAAGCTACTGAATGATATTGCAGATATTTGTAGAAGTTTAGTAAGTATGCTTTTTGTTTTACTACCATATTTCATTGATATTTTTCTTTTTTTATTCTTTATATATTTGTTAATCTATTATATAGATAATAAACTCATGGTATGAATAAGGCAAGGTGCTGCCTAGTACTGGGATTTCAGCAGAGAATGAAACATAGCATTTGATGTCATGGGGCATGTAAATTGATGGAGAAGAGAGACATGTAACAAAATTACCCAAATTATATTTATATATTATTATATATTTAATAAATCTATATTATTAAACATTTAATAAATATATATTAATATATTTGTAAATTTATAAATATGTATTATATTTATAAATTACTGGTTATATTTTTGATAAGTATCTTAAAGGAGAAGTATGAGATCCAAGGAGAACATCTACCAGGACTTGAACCAATCAGGGTGGTAGGAAAGGATTTGGGGGGATATGCAGTTTCAGTGGTGACTGAAGGATGATTAGCTGTTAGTGAGGTAAAGGTGGTGGATAAGGTCACAGGCAGAAAGAGCAAAGGGAAACCAAAAGGGTATAATAGTAGAAGGCAAGGGAAAGTTCCAGAAGTGTTGTAGGCATTCTGGGTTGAATGCTAATGAATTTTAAGACCCAAATGCACAAAGAACCTGGCAACATTAAGATTAATGTTGTAACCAAAATGAGTTGTGGGTGCAGAAGCTAGATTGGAGTGAGTTGGGGAGTGAGAAATTGAGAGAGCAAGTGTAACAATTCTTTCTTTTATTTCTTTTAATTAAATTTATTGGGGTGACATTGATTTGCAAAACCATACAGTGTTCAAGTGTACAACACAATAAAACATCTGCACTTTGTATTATGCTCCAGTTGCCCCAAGGAAAGTCTCTTTCCTTTCCCATTTCTCCCCTTGTGCCCACCTTCACCAACCCCCCATCCCACTTTACCCCTGGCTATCACCACTGTTGTCTGTGTCTTTGTGTTTTATATATATGTGTGTTTGCTTAATCCCTTCTCTTTCTTTCATTCAGTCCCACAACCCCTAACCATCTGGCAGCTGTCAGTCTCTTCCTGTGTCTATGCCTCTTCCTATTTTGTACATCAGCTTATTTTGATCATTAGATTCCACGTATAAATGAGATTATTTGTTATTTGTCTTTTTCTGACTGACTTCTTTCACTTAGCATAATAATCTCCTGGTTTATCCATGCTGTCGCAAAGGGAAGATTTTCTTTCATATGGCTGAGTAGTGTTTCATTGTGTAAATGGACCACAACTTTTTATCCATTCATCTACTGTTGAACACTTGGGTTGTTTCCAGATCGTGGCTATTGTAAATAATGCTGCAGTGAACAGAGGAGTGCATGTATTCTTTGGAATTAGTAATTTGGGTTTCTTAGGATATATTGCCAGAAGTGGAATTGCTGAGTCATAAAGCAGTTCCATTTTTAATTTTTTGAGGAATCTTCATACTGTTTTCCACAGCGCCTGCACCAGTCCACATTCCCACCAATAGTACATGAGGGTTCACCTTTCTCCACATCCTCGCTGGTCCTCGATGTTTGTTGATTTATTGATGATAGCCATTCTGACAGGTTTCAGGTAGTGTTTCATTTTGGTTTTAATTTGCATCTCGCTGATGACTACTGATGTTGAACATTTTTTCATGTCTATTGGCCATTTGTATATCCTCTTTGGAAAAGTGTTCAAGTCCTTTGCCCATTTTGTAATATAATTGTTCGTCTTTCTGGTGTTGAGTTGTGTAAGTTCTTTATATAGTTTGGAAATTAACCCCTTATCAGCTGTATTATTGGCAAATATGTTCTCTGTTGCAGTGGGTCACCTTTTTATTGGGTTGGTCAAAGAGTCCGTATGGTTTTAACTATAAAATAAAAGATTCATTATCACCAATAACTTCATTGATTTGGATATTTTGAGTATGTCAGCTCTCTCCCCTGTGGTATAATTTTGATCTCAATATCTCAATTTGATCACTATCAACTTCAACTAGTCTACCCAACTGTGGAGCATCATCCAGCGAGAAATTTGCAGCATGAAACTTTTCAAACCACTTTTGACTAGTTTGATCACTCACACCACTTGCTCCATACACTATACAAATCTTTTTTTGTGTTTCAGTTGTGTTTTCCCTCTTTTGAAGTAATGAAGCATAATCTGCCAAAAATGTTGCATATTTTTTCCATCTTCAATATTAAAATGGCTACACAAATTTTTACCAGTTTTGATAAGTTTTTTAAAAAATTCATGCTGATATGACAACTCTCACAATACAATCTAACAAAATTGTTTTGAATGGTGTTAAAGAGAACTAAACGTTATTAGAGCCATCTTAAGGGGAAAAAAAAAGTAAACTTTTTGGCCAACCCATTATTTTGTTGATGGTTTCTTTTGCTATGAAAAGCTTTTTAGTTTGACGTAGACCCATTTTTTTTCCCTTGTGTTTTCCACCTTAGGAGACATACCAGCAAAAATATTGCTATGAGGGATGTCAGATTTTACTGCCTATTGTCTACTATGGTTTCATAACTTGTATTTAACTCTTTTATTCGTTCTGAATTTATTGTTGTGTATGGAGTAAGTTGGTGGTCTGGTTTCATTTTTTTTGCATATAGCAGTCCAATTTTTTCCAACACCATTTATTGAAAAGACTGTCTTTAGTCCGTTGTATGCTCTTCTGTCCTCTGTCAAATATTATTTGACCATAAAGGCATGAGTTTATTTCTGGGCTCTCTGTTCTGTTTCCATAGATTTATCTGCCAGTTCTTATGCCAATACCAGGCTGTTTTGATTACAGTGGACTTGTACTATATTTTGATATCAGGTATTGTGAAACCTCCAACTTTGTTCCTCTTTCTCAAGATTGCTGAGACTATTTGGGGTCTTTTTTGGTTCCGTATGAATTTTAGGAATATTCTAGATCTGTGAAATATGTCATCGACATTTTAATAGGAATTACACTGAATGTATAGATTGCATGGGGTAATATGTACATTTTAATGATGGTAATTCTTCCAATTCATGAACATGGTATATGCTTCCACTTATTTGTATATTCCTTTTTTATTTTCTTCAGTATCCTATAATATTCTGAGTACAGATCTTTAACCTGCTTTGGTTAAATTTATCCCTAGGTACCTTGCTTTTTTGTTGGAGTAGTAAATGGTATTGTTTTCTTAATTTCACTTTCTGAGAGTCCACTATTGGTGTATTAAAATGCCACTGATTCCTGGATATTAATTTTATATTCTGCTACTTTGCCAAATTTATTTATTAAATATAGTAGTTTTTGGTGGTTTTTAGAGTTTTCTATGTACAATATTATATCATGTGTGAATAATGACTTTTATATTTCCTTTTTTCCAGTTTGGATGACTTTTATTTCTTCTTCTTGTCTGATTGCTGTGGCTAGGACTTCAGTACTATTTTAAATAAGAGTGGTGAAAAGCTTCCTTTCCCTGTCTTGATCTTGATATTAAGGAAAACCCTTTTAGTTTTGCCCGTGGAGTATGATGGTGGATGGGATTTTGTCATATATGACCTTCATTGTGTTGAGGTTTGATCACTCTATTCCTATTATGCTGAGAGTCTTGATCATGAATACATGCTGTATTTTATCCAATTCTCTTTCTGTATCTATTATTGCAGTCTATGATTTTTGTACTTTATTTTGTTTATGTGGTGTATCACATTTATTGGTTTGAAAATATTATACCAGTTTTGCATCTCTGGAATAAATCTCACTTGATCTAGGTCTGTGATCTTTTAAATGTTTTGCTGGATTCTGTGTGCTAATAATTTGTTGAGGATTTTAGCATCTGTGTTCATCAAGGATATTTGCCTATAATTTTCTTTCTTTGTAGTGCCTTTATCTGCTTTTGGAATTAGAATAATGCTGTCCTAATATAATCAACTTGGGAGGTATACTTCTTCAATTTTTTGGAATAGTTTGAGGATAGGTGTAAGTCTTTTTTTTCTTTTTAAATATATTTTATCGATTATGCTATTACAGTTGTCCCATTTCCCCCCCTTTATTTCCCTCCACCCTGCACACACCCTCCCAGCTGCATTCCCCACCTTTAGTTCATGTCCATGGGTCATACATACAAGTTCTTTGGCTTCTACATTTCCTATACTATTCTTAACCTCCCCCTGTCTATTTTCTACCTACCATTTATGCTGCTTATTCTCTGTACCTTTTCCCCCTCTCTCCCCCTCCCACTCCCCTGTTGCTAACCCTCCATGTGATCTCTGTTTCTATGGTTCTGTTTCTGTTCTAGTCATTTGCTTAGTTTGTTTTTGTTACTTTTTTTAGGTGTGGTTGTTGATAGTTGTGAGTTTGTCGTCATTTTACTGTTCATATTTTTGATCTTCTTTTTCTTAGGTAAGTCTCTTTAACATTCATATAATAATGGCTTGGTGATGATGAACTCCTTTAGCTTGACTTTATCTGGAAAGCACTTTATCTGCCCTTCCATTCTAAATGATAGCTTTGTTAGATAGAATAATCTTGGATGTAGGTCCTTGCCTTTCATGACTTCAGATACCTCTTTCCAGCCCCTTCTTGCCTATAAGGTTTCTGTTGAGAAATCAGCTGATGGTCTAATGGGCACTCCTTTGTAGGTAACTGTGTCCTTTTCTCTTGCTGCTTTTAAGATTCTCTCCTTAATTTTAATCTTGGGTAATGTAATTGTGATGTGCCTTGGTGTGTTCCTCCTTGGGTCCAACTTCTTTGGGACTCTCTGAGCTTCCTAGCTTCCCAAAAATCTATTT
>CM052543.1:68343985-68398022 GCA_028533065.1 Trachops cirrhosus
GGTTTCTGTTGAGAAATCAGCTGATGGTCTAATGGGCACTCCTTTGTAGGTAACTGTGTCCTTTTCTCTTGCTGCTTTTAAGATTCTCTCCTTAATTTTAATCTTGGGTAATGTAATTGTGATGTGCCTTGGTGTGTTCCTCCTTGGGTCCAACTTCTTTGGGACTCTCTGAGCTTCCTAGCTTCCCAAAAATCTATTTTCTTGGCCAGATTGGGGAAGTTCTCTATTATGTTTTCAAATAAGTTTTCAATTTCTTGGTCTTCCTCTTCTCCTTCTGGTGCCCCTATGATTTGGGTGTTGAAATGTTTAAAGTTGTCCTGGAGGTTCCTCAGTCTCTCCTCATTTTCTTTGAATTCTTATTTCTTCATTCAGTCCTGGTTGCATGTTTCTTTCTTCCTTCTGCTCCAAACCACTGATTTGAGTCCCGGTTGCCTTCCTGTCACTGTTGGTTTCCTGTATATTTTCCTTTTCATAGCCTTCATTTTTTCCTCTATTTTTCATCCATATTCAACCAATTTTGTGAGCATCTGGATTACCAGTGTTTTGAACTGTGCATCTGATAGGTTGGCTATCTCTTCATCATTTAGTTGTATTTTTTCTGGAGCTTTGATCTGTTCTTTCATTTGGGCCATTTTTCTTCTCTTTCTTTTTTTTTTTTTTTTTTTTTGGTCTCAGTGTGCCTGTTAAGCAATAAGGGGCAGAGCCTCAGGTGTTCACCAGGGTGGAGCAATACAGGTCGGTATGTTGTGATACTGTCAGTGGAGGAGGGGTCCAAGAGGGAACGTTGCTGGTTGCTCCTCCCTCTGCTAGTTTTCAGTTATTTCCCCAGCTACGCACAATCAAATTGGGCCCTTCTGGTGCTGATTCCCTGGGGGGGTGGCGCGGGGTGGGCTTGTGTACATTCTAGGGCCCTGTGGGTCTCTCCACAAACTCTCCTGTGATGATGGGAGTTTCTACTGACACCACAAACCTCACAGGTTTTTTCAGTCAGAAGTTTTGAGGCTTTATTTTCCCTCGCTGGGACCCTCGGTTGCACAGTCTGTCTCGCTCCAAGTTCTTCCTCCTGGTTATCTGCATGCAAATGTGGGACCCCTCGCTCCACCAGCAGCCACCTTGCCCGGTCCGCCATCTGCCAGAATAGGTGTAAGTCTTTCTCTGAATGTTTGGTAAAATTCACCTGTGAAACCATTTAGTCTGGGACTTTTGTTTGCTGAGAGTTTTTTGGTTACTGGTTCTATTTCATTAGTTGTAATAGGTCCATTCAGGTTTTCTGATTTTTCCTGATTCAGTTTTGGAAGAGTGTATGTTTAGGAATTTATGCATTTAGTGTAGGTTGTTGAATTTGTTGGCATACAGTTGTTCATCGTATTTTTTTTCACAATTCTTTTTATTTGTGTGATACCACTTTTTACTTCTTCTCTTTCATTTCTGGTATTTTTTTTTTTTTTTTGGTCCTCACTCCCTGTTTCTTGGTAAGTCTGGTTTAAACGTTCGTCGGTCTTGTTTATCTTTTCAGAAAACCAGCTCTTGGTTTCATTGTAATTTTATATGGGTTTTTTTTGTCTCTATGTCATTTACTTATGTTCTGATCTTTATTATTTCCCACTTTCTACTTATTCCTGAGTTTGTTTGTTGTTCTTTTTCTTGCTTTTTTAGAGCTTAACTTGTTTATTTGAGATTTTCCTTGCTTCTTGAGGTAGTCCTGTAATGCTGTGAACTTCTTTCTCAGGACTGCTTTTGCTATGTCTCATATGTTTTTGGTCTTTGTGTGTTCATTTTCATTTGTTTCCAGGTAGTTTTTTATTTCTTCCCTGATCTCATTGATAACCCGTTCATTGCTCAAAAGCTCATTGTTTAGCCTGTGTTGTTTGTATATTTTGGGTTTTTTTGGGGGGGATGTAGTTTTATGCTATTGTGGTCAGAGATGATGTTTGATATGATTACAGTCTTCTTGAATTTGTTAAGACTTGTCTTGTATCCTTATATGTGGTCTGTCTTTGAGAATATTTCGTGTTCACTTGAGAAGAATATTTATTCTGCTGCTGTGCAGTGAAATGTTCTGTAAATATCAATGAAATCTATTTGATCTATTGCGTGTTTTTTTTTAAGGTTACTGTTTCCTTGTTGTTTATTTTTTTTGGAAGATCTATCTATTGATGACAGTGGGTTGCTAAAATCTTTTACTGTGACTGCATTGCTGTTAATCTATTCTTTAATGTCCAACAAGATTTTCTTTATATTTCAGTGCTCCTCTGTTGGGTGTATATACAGAGTCTGGCACAAATAGTGCCCCTTTTTTATTACAAAATCTTTTATTACAAAGTCATAAGCATGAAATTCTGTAACATAACAATATCACACTCAAGCATACCAAATGACATTTTAGGTGAAATGTTCAAATTAAAACTATAAATTATTACACCCATACTGTTACCCTACCAACCACACTCAAGCAGGCATTACTTCTGCGGGACCCTGTACATTTATAAGGGTTATGTCCTCTTATTGAGTCAATCCCTTTAGTATTATGTAGTGACCTTTGTCTCTTGTTGTGGCCTTGGTTTTGAAATCAATTTTGTTAGGTATAGGTATTGGTATCCCAACTTCTTTTTGTTTCTATTTGTATGGATTATTTATTTCAATTTTCTAACTTTCAGTCTGTGTGAACCTTTTGTTCTGAGGTGGGTCTCTTGTAGATAGCATATATATGGGCTATGTTTTCTTATTCATTCAGCTATCCTGTGTTTTTTGATTGGGACATTTAATCCATTACATGTAAAGTTATTAGAATAGGTATTTATTGGCTTTTTTTTCTTTATACCTATTCCTCTCTCTCTGTTCTTAAAGCAGGCACTTTAATATTTCTTGTAATACTAGTTTAGTGATAATTTTCTTTGTTGTTGTTGTGGTTTTTTTTTTTTAATCTGGAAAACTCTTTATTTTGCCTTGAATTTTAAATGATAGCCTTGTTGGAGAGTCTTAGTTGTATGTCATTGATTTTTATCATTTTGACTATTATATGCCAGTCCCTCTGTCTTGAAGTGTTTCTCTTGAGAAATCAACTGACAGCCCTATTGGAGCTCCCTTGTAGATAACTGTCTCTCCCTTGCTGCTTTTAAGATTCTCTCTGTCAGTAAGCATTTGCAGTTTAATGATGATGTGTCTTGGTGGGGCCTCTTTGGTTTCGTCATGTTTCAGGCCTCTGGACTTCCTATATTTGTGTGTCTTCACAGGTCAGTGATATTTTCAGCCAGTATTTTTTTGAACATCTTCTGTATAATTTCAGTCTTTTCTCATTCAGGTACCTCTATGATATATTTCTTCTTATACTTGATAGTGTCCCAGGGGTCCCTTAGACTTTCTTCATTTAAAAAAATTATCTTTTTTTAAAGATTTTACTTATTTTTAGCAAGATGGGAACAGAGGGAGAAAAAGAGAAAGAGAAACATCAATGTGAGAGAAAAACATTGATTGGTTGCTTCTTGTATGCACCCTGACTGGGGACTGAACCTACAACCCAGGCATGTGCCCTGACCTGGAATTGATCTGCTGATGCTTTGCAGGACGATGCCCAACCAACTGAGCCAGCGCAGTTAGGGCTTTCTTTTTCATGCTGTGCTTTGGTGCCTGCTGTAATCTTGTCCTCTAAATTGCTGATTTGATCCTCTGCTTCATCTTATGTGCTGTTGATTCCTTCTAGTGTATTCATTTCAGATATTGTATCCTTCCTTTCTGAATGGTTTATTTATGGTTTCCAAGTCATTTTTAATGCTTACTCTGTTTTCATTTAATTTCTCACTCATATCCATTCTTCCCCTAATGTCCTGAGCATCCTTTTAATCATTTTTTTAAACTCTGTCCAGTATTTTTGTTACTTCTGTTTCATTTAATTCTTTTTCTGGGATGTCTCTTGTTCTTCCATTTAGGGTGTATTTCTTTGTCTCCTTAGTTTGTCTGCCTTTTTGTATTTGTGTCTGCGTATTAGGTAAATCTGTGACTACCAGGCTTCTTATGACAACTTTCTTATGTAGGTGCCTGTGGGTCTCAGTGACACGATCTTCTAGATCACCTGAGCTAGGTGCTCCATAAATGATTGTTGTATCAGTTATGTGCCCTCTGCTATTGTAGTTGAGTCTCGAATGCTTTGGGCCTGTTCATGGCTAGTGTTATCTTTCAGGCTAGCTTACTACAACGATATACCTCGTTCACCATATATGAGTTGCTGTTAATGGGGTGCCCCTCAAGGCAGAGTTGTTCCCAGCAGGGTCTGGATTCCCCCGTTGGCTGTGCCTTTTCTGGGGTAGTTGGGTCAAGCTCTGGTGTGGTTTGAAGCCCACCACAGGATGGGTTGGTTTTAGGCCCCTTGGCCAGGGCTCCAGTGCACATGCGTGTCAGACATGTATAACCGTCCTTGGGCTGCTTGTCTGGCACTACCCTACTATTCACTGTTTGTGAGTGTGTTGAATTTGCCCGGGTATGTGTGGAAGGGGCCTGGCTTAGTACCAGGATCAGCTTCATAGACCCCTGAGCTGGGGGCATGTCAGTAAACATCCAGGGGTTTCTGAGGTCAGTGTTCACCTGTCAGCTTCTTTGTCCATTCTGAGGTTGCGTGGACTTCCTCCAGAGTCTTATGAAGAAAGGCTGCAGAGTGGGCCCGTGCAGGTCACACTCCACTGACCTTTCCACACAGGCTCAAACTTGCCTGGACATGATGACTAGGTCTGGAGGATGGGACTAGTGAGTCCCCTACTCAGTATAGTCAGGGACTCAATGGGGTGAATGTGGCTCCTACTCCTAGGCCATACCATTCAGTTTCTGCTAACACCTCTAGGAGGAGTGTACCACAAGTTCAGGTTGGTTGAAGCCAGCAGTCTCTGCAGGAGCAAGGTTAGCAAGGTGGAGCCACCAGAACTTGGGTAAATATTATCAAGAAAACCTTCTCTTGGGGGTGGCACTGGCTGTGCCGTGGATGGGGGGCATGAGCTGTAGTCCTCCCCTTACCTCTGTAGCCACACCTGCATGAGCCCCAGACTGTAGCCCCTGAAGTAGGTGCTGTCCGACTGACTCTCCCAGCTTTGAGCGGATTAGCCTCCAGCCTGCAAAAAATGAACCCAGCAGGGTGGGGTCAGGGGACTTATAAAAATAGATCAAGGCAGTCTTCCTTTGGGGATGGCACTAGCCCTTATGAGGGGAGCAAGTGGCACCTATCCCCCTTGCTTCACAGCCACAGTGTCAGAGACCCCAATTGAACCATATTCCAAACATCCTGGCTCTGAGCTGTGTTTCATGCTCCCTTCCCCCCATGGCACTATGCCCAGCATGACCAGGCCAGCTGTAATCAGGAATGCAAATCACAGTAGCCCTCCACTGGGGGTTGTACAGGCCTGTGGGAGTGGAGGCTCCACAGCTGTGCCACCAGACCCTGACAGTGGAGTCCTTCATTGGTGTTGGCACCTGCCTAAACCACAGGACAGGGAAGATTGGCCCCTGTTCTAAAGCCATTCAGTTCAGTGTTTGAGAATCTACCTATAGCTTCTCCAGGAAAAGTGCACTTCAGGTCCTTGTTGAGCTCAACCAACAGTACTTTCTGCCTGACTCGAGCTTGGCAGGGTGGTGCTGCCAGTATTTGGAGGACTGGGTTAGTGCAGTCCCCAACCTTTGTTGTAAGAATAAGAGTGCCTGACCCTGGAAGATGGTCCACAAGAGTGGTGTGGGATGTTGCCTCAGAACTGGGACCTCGGTGGCTGACCCTTCAGATCTCAGTGGAGGTCTTCTCGTTATGGGTTCCATATACCTTAAGTCTTCTTCCTTCTACCAGAGGCCCAGGTGAATGCCTAGGAGCAAGCTCCTATGTGTTGCACCTTTAGCAGAGCACCTGGGATTTTAGCAGATTCGCTATTTTTTCCAGCAGAGTATCCCCTGATTTTCACTGCCAGATGCTATGCAGGCTCCGCTTTTTGGACTTGATGCTCTGATTAGAGGTCCTGGCATGGAGTTGAGACCCCATGATCCTAAGGAGGGGCTTTTGCAGTTGAGATATTCCTCTGCCTTCTCAGCCGCTGTACCTGTGTGCAAGGACCAGCCCTCACTGCATCTCTGTCTTTCTTAACAGCCTCTGTGTAGCTTCTTTTTTAAATCCTTAGATATACTACTTTTCAGCTGTCTTTCAGTTGGTCATTTAGATTGATTGCTCTATAGTTCAGCTGTGAATCTGTATATAGCTTCCACCTATTCCACAGAAATCTTGGATTCTCCTCTTTGATTCTAAGGTGTTTTTTTTTTTTTTTTTTTTTTTTTTGCTGAAAACTCTCCTCAATCAAGATGCAATTAACAACATATGGTATCTTATGGTTTTTAAAATGTGGAAATTAAAGTTATTTGGTTGGGGGAGTATATTTCATTGTTTCTTTATATCAATACCTAGTGTAATACTTGGCTTTTAATTTCTTAATAAATAGAGAATGATTAGTTCCTAATCATCCAGGCTTTTACATATTTCTGTGAACATTGTACCAAAATTGAAACAGATTTCTATTCTTAAAAATAAAAATAAAAATCTCTCCAAAAAAACAACATATTCTCATCGTGGTATTTATTTTTCTTCTTCCATACAAAAGGGCTTCTAAGATGTTTTTTTTTTTTCCTGAAAAAGTGCCTGGCACACAGGGTAGATATTCAATTATCTAATGAGTGAAAAAAATTCTATATCTGGATTAATTTTGTTTAATAATAAATCTGGGTTACTTTTTTATGTCACTACATAGTGCTACACCTTTTTTTTTAATGAGTAGCCTGATATTTTCTTATACGCATATAGTATATATGTCATTTTAGCCCATGGGATCTTCTTTTTTAAAAAATAATTTTTCATTTTTCATTTATATTCAATGTACAATATTAGTTTCATGTGTACAACCCAGTGATTAGACATTTATATAATTTACAGAGTAATTAACCCCCAAAATCTAGTAACCATCTGATACCATACATAGTTATGGCAATATTATTGACTATATTTTCTTTTTTTTTTTGGTGGGGGGGTAACTCATTTTTTTTAACATATTTCATTGATTATGCTATAACAGTTGTCCCATTTTGCCCCCTTTATTCCCCTCTGCCCTGCACACCCTGTCCCACCTACATACCCCCCCTTTAGTTCATGTCCATGGGTCATTTGTATAAGTTCTTTGGCTACTACATTTCCTTTAACTTCTCCCTGTCTATCTTCTACCTACCATTTATGCTACTTATTCTCCATACCTTTTCCCTCTCTTTACCCCTCCCATGCCCCCGCTGATAACTCTCCATGTAATCTCCATTTCTGTGATTCTGTTCCAGTTCTAGTTGTTTGCTTAGTTTGTTTGTTTTTGTTTTTGTTTTAGGTGTGGTTGTTAATAACTGTGAGTTTGTTGTCATTTTACCATTCATATTTTTTATCTTCTTTTTCTTAGATAAGCTCCTTCACATTTTATATAATAAAGGCTGGGTAATGAGGAACTCGTTTAACTTGACCTTATCTGAGAAGCACTTGATCTGCCCTTCCATTCTAAATGAAAGCTTTGCTGAATAGAGTAATCTTGGATGTAGGTCCTTGCCTTTCATGATTTCAAATACCTCTTTCCAGCCCCTTCTTGCCTATAAGGTTTCTGTTGAGAAATCAGCTGATGGTCTAATGGGCACTCCTTTGTAGGTAACTGTCTTCTTTTCTCTTGCTGCTTTTAAGATTCTCTCCTTATCCTTCATCTTGGCTAATGTAATTATGAAAAGCCTTGATGTGTTCCTCCTTGGGTCCAACTTCTTTGGGACTCTCTGAGCTTCCTAGCTTCCCAAAAATCTATTTCCTTGGTCAGATTGGGGAAGTTCTCCATTATGTTTTCAAATAAGTTTTCAATTTCTTGGTCTTCCTCTTCTCCTTCTGGCACCCCTATGATTTGGGTGTTGGAATGTTTCAAGATGTCCTGGAAGTTCCTCAGCCTCTCCTCATTTTTTTGAATTCTTGTTTCTTTATTGTGTTCTGGATGGATGTTTATTTCTTCCTTCTGGTCCAAATCATTGATTTGAGACCTGGTTTCTTTCCCATCACTGTTGGTTCCCTGTAGATTTTTCTTTATTTCATGTAGTGCAACCTTCACTGCTGCCGGAGCCTTTTCTATGCTGTTGAAGTACCCTGTGAGTTCCTGGAGCATCCTGATTACCAGTGTTTTGAACTGTGCATCTGATAGGTTGGCTATCTCTTAGTTGCTTATTTGTGTTTTTTCTGGAGTTTTGAACTGTTATTTCATTTGGGCCATTTTTTTTTTGTCTCGGCATGCCTGTTGTGTAGTAAGGGACGGAGCCCCAGGTGTTCACCAGAGTGGGGCAACCCAGGTTGCTGTGTTGTGATGCTGTATGCGGGGGAGGGGTCTGAGAGGGAACAGTGCAACTTGCTCCTCTCTGCTAGTTTTCAGTTACTTCCCTGGATACCCACAATCAAATTGGTCCTTTTTGTTGCTGATTCTCCAGTGAGTGGGTTTGTGTACATTCTAGGACCCTGTGGGTCTCTCCAACGAAAGCTCCTGTGAGGCTGGGAGTTTCTCCCACTGCTGCCTTAACCCCCACCGGTATTTTCAGTCAGAGGCTTTGAGGGTTTATTTCCCTGCACTGAAATCCTTGGTTGTGTGGTCTATATCGCTCCCCCGTTGTTCCTCCCGGTTTATCTGCATGCGAATGTGGGACTGCCAGTCTGTAAACCCCACCTCGTCTGGTCCTTCAGCTACAGCCTTGCCACAAGTCCTCTCTACCCAACTGCCCGCCTCTGCCCCTCCTGCGGATCTGAATGAATGTTTCTTTTAACTCTTTGGTTGTCGGACTTCCATACAGTTTGATTTTCTGTCAGTTGTGTTGTTTTTTGTTTTTAAATTTGCTGTTGTCCTTTTGGTTGTGTGAGGAGGCTCAGTGTGTCTGCCTACACCTCCATTTGGCCGGAAGTCTCTTGGGTAGGTCCCTATATTTTCTATGTTGTACTTTACATCCTCATGGCTATTCTGTTACTACCAATTTGTATTTAATCACTTCATCTTTTTTACTCATCTCCCTAATCTCCCTCCCATCTATCAACTGTCAAAGTGTTGTTTTGTATCTATGAGTGTGTTTCTGTTCAGGGTCATTTCTTTTGTGGTTTAGATTACACATAAGTAAAATCGTACAGTATTTGTCCTTCTCTCTCTTACTTAATTCACTCAGTGAAATATCTTCCAGGTCCAGCCATATTGTTGCAGATGGCAATATTTCATTCTTTTTTAGTTTTTTTTTTATGGCCAAGCCATATTCCATTGTATACATGTACCAGTTCTCCTTATCCATTCATCTATTAATGGGCAGTTAGATGACTTCATATCTTGGTTATTGTAGGTAATCCTACAATGGACAACATATGGATGCATATGTATTTTCGTTTTAGTGTTTTGGGTTTCTTTGGATAAATACCCTTAAGTGGAATTGCTGAATCTTCTTTTGTCTCTGGTTATAGCCTTTGTTTTAAAGTCTGTTTTATCTGGTTTAAGTATTTCTACTCCATTTTTTTTTTAGCCATAAAATATCAGTTTCCATCCCTACACCTTTTGAGTCTGTGTGTGTCCTGTATGTCTTTTGATTGGGGCATTTAACGTAATAAATAATAGATATGTATTTATTACCATTTTATTATTCATATTGTCCAACTCTTTTATTCTTCTGGTTTGGTGGTGATGAACTCCTGTAGCTTTCTCTTGTCCTGGAATCTGTGTATCTGTTCTGTGATTCTAAATGGTAGCTTTGCTTGGTAGAGTAATCTTGGTTGTAGGTTCTTGTTTCCTTTTAATCACTTTGAATATTTTGTGCCAGTCCTTTCTGCCCTGCAAAGTTTCTATTGTGAATTTGTCTGACAAGTCTTAAGGGACTTTCTTTGTAGATGACTAGCTCCTTTTCTCTTGCTGCCTTCAAGAATCTTTCTGCTTTTAAGAGTTTTTAACCTTTGGTGTTTTAATTATGATGTGTCTTGATGCTAGCCTCTTAGGATTCATCCTCTTTGGGACTCTGTGCTTCCTGTACTTGTATGTCTATTTCTTTTACCAGGTTAGGGAGTTTTTTTGTCAATATTTTTTTGAATAGGTTTTCAATTTTTTTTAAGTAGGATTGGTTTATATGTATTTTTTAAAGATTTTATTTGTTTATTTTTAGAGAGAGGGGAAGGGAGGGAGAAAGAGTGGGAGAGAAACATCAGTGTGTGGTTGCCTTTCATGTGGCTCCCACTGGGGACCTGGCCTGCAACCTAGGCATGTGCCCTGACTGGGAATTGAACCGGCAGCCCTTCGGTTCACAGCCTGTGCTCAATCCACTGAGCTATACCAGCCAGAGCAGTTTTCAGTTTTTTGCTATGTCTCTTCAGTTTTTGGTGTGTACTACCTTGACACGCATGGTAGTACACTTGATGTCCCAGGCTCATTAGACTACCCTCAGTTGTTTGGATTCTTTTTTCTTTGCTATTTTGATTGTTTTTTGCTTCTTTATCTTCCAATTTGCAGGTTCAGTCCTCTGCTTCATCTACTCTAATGTTGATTCCTTCTAATGTATTATTCATTTGGCTTCATGTATTTTTCAGTTCTGTCTACTTCTTTTTAATATTTTCTATTTTTGTTTTTATGTTTCCTATCCCTTATTGAAGTTCTCATTGAATTCATCTACTCTTACCCTAAGTTCCTTGAGTATCCTTTTTAACCATTGTTTTGAACTCTGCATCAGGTAGATTGCTTGTTTTCATTTTGTTTATTTCTTTTTTGGTATTTTGTTTTATTGTTTTATTTGGGACATGTTTATTTGTCTTCTCATTTTGTCTGCCTCTAAATGTTGTTTTAGATAGAGCTGCTACCTCTCCCGGTTTTGGTAGAGTGGTCTTATTTAGTAAAAGTGCTCTAGGGCCCTAATGACATAGCTACCCTGGTCACTCCATTCGGGTGCTTCAAGTGCATCCTGCCCTGGGCTGTGTGCATCTTCTTGTTGTAATTGAGCCTTGACTGTTGTTGGCAAGTCAGTGGAAGTCTAAGCCAATTGGCTGCAAGGGAATGCATAACTATAATCGAAGAGCTGCTGTGTAGGGTCCAACTCTATGAAGCAGAACTCGCTTCAACGAGGTTCTGGTGCCCAGTGAGTTCACCCTTTGAATATGTTGCTCGTGGAGGTGATTGTACCAGGTGGTTGCATGGTGCTCTCTCGTGGTCTGAAGCTGTTCCCCTGGTGCACTGGCTATGGGGCCTCCTGAGATGAGCAGACTAAGGTCACCTGCTGCCTGTGCCCTGCTTGAAAGTCATCTGTTTACGGCTGCTACTTGTGCTGGGCTCATGATGTGATGGGGAGAGTGTGTGCTGTGAACTGAGGCCAGTGTCACGATTTCCTGACAACAGGTTCAGGGCATGCTGAAGCTAGATCCTGCTTGTTTAGTATTTGTGAACCTTTTACAGATTTTAGGAAAGTTCTCAGCATGTGCCAAGACAAGCCGTTTGTATGTAAAAGCCACTAGAAGTTGCTTGTTTGGGCTCACAAGTTGGTAGGACCCAGTTTTAGGGAATCACCAGGATGGGGTGAATAGTCTTAGGTTTATGGAGACTTACATATGGTTCTTGTCTGAGGGCTCTGTTCAAGAGGGTTCAGAAAGGAACAGTAACTTCTGCCAGTACTTCTGTCTGGGTTTTCCAGTCCTCACCCCAAATCCAAACAATTTATTTTCTCCTCATGTGTTCTTGGTGCCTTTTGAGCTGCTGCCCCAGTACTTTTCACCTCAGTGCAAGTGAGACCATTGAGCCCTCTGTCTCAGCCACAATCCCTGCTGGTTTTCATAGCCAGAATTTATGGGGACTTCTCTTCCTGGCACTGGAACTCTGGCTGGGTGGTGTGGCATGGGGCTGGGACCCTTTGCTCCACAGGGGAACCTCTGCAGTCAAGATACCCCTCCTGATTTTTCATATGCAGGTGTGGGACCAGCTCAATCTGTCTCTCTGCCCCTCCTACCAGTTTGGATGTGGTTTCTTTTGTATATCCTTAGTTATAGGACTCCTGTTCAGCTAGATTTCAGGTGGTTCCAAATAATGGTTTTTTGGAGTTTAGTTGTAACTTTCTTTGTGGTCCTGGGAGGATGTGAGTACCACATTTACCTAATCTGATATCTTAACTGGAAGCCCAGCACATCAAATACTAATTAATATTTTAATTAGTTTCTTTTTTTTTGTTTGTTATAAAGAGTGGCAAAGATTCTTTTGTCTACTTACGTTTGTACCTATGAAGGATGTAGGATATATTCTAGAAATACATCCTGTTCAGAAGGAATATGAATTTTATTTTGGATGGATTTAGTAATTGTCCTCAAATAGTCATATAAGTTTAAACTTTTTCCACAGCCTTATCAATTTTGGGTAGTATAAAATGTCTTGGTCTAAGAAATTATTTGTAAGGATTGAATTTTACTATGTTACCATAGATAAATTACAGTTTATATCCATTTTCCTATTGTTATAGAAATAATACTGCAGTGTTCATACACATGAATGTTGAATCATTTGAGTAGGTGAATTTTAACTACAACTTGCTTCTGAAAGAAGCCAACTTTAAAAAACATCTTTCTCCTTTGAAGGTATCCTTTATCAGAAAACCACCTGAAAATGGGCAAGTAGAATCAATGGAGGATGACACTAATGAAAATGATTACCCTGCTAATAGTGTTAGTGATGCAAATGAATCTGGAGAGAACCAGCTTAGTATTGGTAAATATATGTTTATGATGTGGGGTTTCTTTTACCTCTTCATATTGATTTGGCATCCCAAAAAGCCTCATAGTTACTTGTTTTATGCTCATTTTATTTCCTTTTGTTGTAGTCTGTTAGATTGTTTTTTTATACCTTTTAGATTCTCTAATTTTTTATTGAATTTATTTTCTGTTCTTCATTGAGAAAATTAAAATAAGTAAAAAATCATAGTTTCTTGAAAATAGAAAGTAATAGACTGATAAAGCACCCATAATGCCATCCCTTTTAACCTTTTTCTGTTATTTCTCTCTAGACCCTTTGAAAATTGTAATCAGTGACTTTCATATGTCTTTTCTATACCTTGTCTGTTTTATCATTAATTATGAACCTTTTTTCATTTAGCTATTTGTGTTGATAATCATACATTTTAATGGCTCCATAATATCCCAGTTAACATATATACTGTAATTTACTTGACTATAGTTTACTGTTACAAATTTAGATTCCTTTCTATTTTCCTTTAATTAACAGTATAGCTGTGAATGTTTGTCTTCATAGATTATCCATAGGTTGTTTCTTGATGATAGAATCCTACAGTAATGTTTAATGAAGAATTTTGAAGCTTTTAATGTATAATCAATCATTTTAACCATTATTTTGTTTTTCATATACTTTTTCTTTTTTGATAGGAGGATATT
Organism: Trachops cirrhosus; assembly: GCA_028533065.1. Lineage (NCBI taxonomy): Eukaryota > Metazoa > Chordata > Mammalia > Chiroptera > Phyllostomidae > Trachops > Trachops cirrhosus. The sequence continues at coordinate 68,357,436 of CM052543.1, forward strand.
TCAGTTAATGTTCAGTGCATGTGGTTATTGTTGCCCTCTCTTAGTTTTAGTAAGTGCTTTTTATTTTTAGGTGCCATGAGTCCTTTAGCCGAAGAACATCTGTCAAAGCAAGATCTACTTTTTTTGGACATGCTCAAGTTCTTGTGTGTGTGTGTAACTACTGCTCAGACCACTGCTGTGTCATTTAGAGCAGTGGATATTCGGAGGAAATTGTTATTGTTAACCGATTCTAGCATCCTAGACCCTACTAAACCTCTGCACCTACACATGGTGAGTTAGATGAAGTGAAAATTCTCTTTAGTTCTATCTGGCTTTGCTCGTAAATATAATGGACTGACATAAGAATCACATAGTACCTTCATAGACTTGAAACTGCTTTCTTGAAAAACGAATCTGAGACTAGTTACAAATATACTTTTTCATTTAATGTGCTGTGAAAAAATAATGTAAGTGGAAACTGAAACATTAAAACTTAGATGGTCTTTGGATAGATTTATTATTTTAGGTATAATCAATTATTTTTTTTAAACAGGCCAAGAAACACAGATTCTAAATGGAAAAGTAATGCTTATATAACATTGCACTTGAAGTCTGAATCTTGCCTTGAGTTTAGTTTAAACACTTTAAATTTTTTTGATGTAATTTCAAAGTGACAATAAAGTTACAGTACTATAAGAACTTCATATTCCTGTCATAAGCTTCTACAGTTAACATTTATCACATTTGCCTTATCATTCTTTCTTTCTCTCTACACACGTATCTTTTTTTCTGAATCATCTTGAGGTTAAGTTGCCCTTTCAGTGTGTATGTCCTATAACCATGGTATCATCATCAGAAATATAACATTGTATTACCGCTTTTAGTTTTCAGGTCTGTTCACTTTCTTTCGATTTGGAATAGTTCCTAGTCTTTCCTTATCCTTCTTGATCTTCCTATTTTTAAAATATATTTTATTGATTATGCTCCTACAGTTGTCCCATTTTTTCTCTTCCCTTTATTTCCCTCCACCCTGTACGCCCTCTCCAACCAGCATTGCCCCTTCCCCATTAGTTCATGTCAATGGGTTGTACATATAAGTTCTTTGGCTTCTCCATTGACTGTCATGTTCTTAACCTCCCCCTGTCTATTTTGTACCTGCCATTTATGCATCTTATTCCCTGTACCTTTTCCCCTATTTTCCCCACACTCCCTCCCCACTGATAACCTTCCATGTGATCTCCGTTTCTGAGATTTGGTTCATGTTCTATGTGTTTACTTAGTTTGTTTTTGTTTTTTTTTAGGTTCATTTGTTCATATTTGTGAGTTTGTTGGCATTTTACTGTTCATAGTTTTGATCTTCTTCTTTTTCTTAGATAAGCCCCTTAACATTTCATATAATAAGGGCTTGGTGATGATGAACTCCTTTAACTTGACCTTATCTGGGAAGCACTTTATCTGCCCTTCCATTCTAAATGATAGCTTTGCTGGATAGAATAATCTTCGATGTAGGTCCTTGCCTTTCATGACTCTGAATAATTCCTTCCAGTCCCTTCTTACCTGTAAGGTTTCTTTTGAGAAATCAGCTGATAGTCTTATGGGAACTCCTTTGTAGGTAACTTTCTTCTTTTCTCTTTCTGCTTTTAAGATTCTCTCCTTATTTTTATCTTGGGTGATGTAATCATAATGTGCCTTGGTGTTTGCTTCCTTGTGTCCAATTTCTTTGGGACTTTCTGAGCTCCCTGAACTTCCTGGAAATCTACTTCCTTCGCCAGATTGGTGAAGTTCTCCATCATTATTTTCTTTTTTTAAAACTATATTTTATTGATTATGCTATTATAGTTGTCCCATTTCCCCCCCTTCACTCCCCTCCACTCCATCATTATTTTCAAATAAGTTTTCAGTTTCTTGCTCTCCTCTTCTTCTGATACCCCTATGATTCGGATGTTGGAATGTTTAAAGTGGTCCCACAGGTTCCTTAGCCTCTCCTCATTTTTTGAATTGTTGTTTCTTCATTCTCTTCTGGTTAGATGTTTATTTTTTCCTTCTCCAGATCATTGATTTGAGTCCTAGATTCCTTCTTGTCACTATTGGTTCCCTGTATATTTTTTTTAATTTAACTTTGCATAGTCTTCACTTTTTCCCTGTATTTTGGGACTATACTCAACCATTTCTGCGAGCATCCTGACTACCATTGTTTTGAACTCTGCATCTGATAGATTGGCTATCTCTTCATTGCTTAGTTCCATTTTTGGAGCTTTGATCTGTTCTTTCATTTGGGTCATATATTTTTGTCTACACCCACCTGCTATGTTGTAAGGGGTGGAGCCTTACGTATCCCCCAGGGCCAGGCAGCCCTCTTTGCTGTGCTGTGATGCTGTATGTGGGGTAGAGATCACAGAGGGAACAATGTTGCTAGCTCAGCTCTCGGCCGGCTTTCAGTCACTTCCCCCTACCCACGAGCACATTCTGCCCTTTTGGTATTGTTTCTTGGGTGGGTGGTTTTGTGTACATGCTAGGACATTATGTGTCTCCAGTGAACTCTCCTGTAAGGCTGAGAGTTTTTCCTGCCACCACAACCCCCACAAGTTTTTATAGCCAGAGGTTTTGGACTTTATTTTCCTGCGCTGGAACCCTGGTTTGCTTGGTCAGTCTTGCTCCCCAGTTGTTCCTCTTCCTTTATCCACACACATATGTGGGACTGTCTGGTCTGCCAGCCACTGCCCTGCCATTTGTCCTCTCCGCCCTGGCTGCCCATCTCTGCCCCTCTTACCAGTCTCAATGAATGTTTTTTTTTAACACCTTGGTTGTTGGACTTCCATACAGTTTGATTTTCTGGCAGTTATGGTTATTTTTTGTTTTTAAATTTGTTGTTGTCCTTGTTTTGGTTGTGTGAGGAGGCAAAGTGTATCTACCTACACCTCTCATGGCCCTTGATCTTCTTATTTTTTAATAGTATTGTGTCTTGTTACTTAGAATTTGTCACTTTGGGTTTGTCTCATGTTTCCTCAAGATTAGATTTGTATTTTGACTTTGGTGAAAATATTAAAGATATAATTCCCCTCCTGCCCTAACCCCAACAGTCTTCATCTATTTATTGGTAGGTATCTCCATTTCCAATCCAACAGCATAGGATTTACTTATTTGTTTTTTCCCTCTGTATTTTTAGCTCCCTCTTTCAACAGTAGGAAACCTGGTTTGCTGCTTAACCTTAATGCATTTAATGTTTATCCAGGATTCTTATGTGTAACAATCTCCTGACCATGCGCACCACCCCCTCAGCCCTAGCCCTACTGAACATGTGGGGAGAGTCTCTGGTCCAGCAAATTGGCAAACATGTCTGGTGTGATTTTTCCAGCCAGATCTGTGAGAAACATGCCAGGTCATCCAATAATTAGAATCTCTTGGAAATGTGCAGGTTGAGTCCCTGTTAGAATTCTTGCTCAAGTCTCCAGCCCTGACCAGTGAGCAATGCTGTGTGCTCTTCTTGATGCTTAATATTTAAGGCACTTCAATACACTCATTAACATCATACACATCACTTTCATGTCAAAATATTTAAAATGATCCAATGTAATGCTCTTTTATAATATATGACAGGGAGTAAGAAACATTTTTCTACATATAGATAAGTGATGGGAGCCATCCTGTCTAGTTTCAGGGACTGTAGCCTCATTAACGGACAAAAGAGTCCCACAGCTAGGGCTGAGTGAAAAGGCCTTGGGGCCCTGAACCACTAAGGAGACAGAACCTATCCTCCTGGCAGGAGTGCAGCCCCTGCCTCCCTCACTTACCCCTGCTTGGCCTCGGGTGGATGACTGGTTAGCCAATGACAGGGTAAGAATCCTCAAGGGAAGGACAGCCTAAGACAGGCACAGTCACAAAGGGCCATCTGGGAAGGACTTAGAGGTCTACAGAGAAGGGGCAGAAAGATCCTCCCCTCGGCTTTGTCATAGCATGAGTCCTCATTCTTTTTGTAAAAAGTCTTCTAATCTCTTGGCTGCTTTGCTCCCCTCACCTGACTCAGCCTGAAAACAATGCCAGAGGCAGCTGTGGCCTTGTACTGGAACAAATGGCTTCCAGGGGCAAATCTGGCTGAAGAAAGAATGTATGTTTGGTCCTTTGGAGCCTCCTGTGCCTCGGATAATCCTGTTGATTACAGCGGCACCAGTGCTTTTGGTTATGCCACTGTAACAAACAAAAAGGGGGAGATATTGGGGACCACTCTGTGGTTTCCAAGACTGCAGCCCCTCAAGAGCAGGCTCTGAAATGGGCTAGTAAGTCTCCCTGGAAAACCAGGTAACACAGGTGGTAGACATGACCTGACTGACACCGAGGGTTCCTGTGGGAATCAGGCCTGATAAATACATTGTATCCTTTGAAGCTTGCTGTACTTTATCTTGTATAGCCGTGGTGATATAAACCATATGTTTAAGTTCAAGGCATAAGGAGTAAACTCCTTATCTCATGGAATATGTCCTAAAGATCCTGTGGCATCAGCATAACTAACAGACCCTGACCTATGACAAATCTCTGTGTTCCTTGAATTGTTATCTGTATTTAATACCTGTTTGTATGACTATAGCCTTTTGACATTGATTGATGAGCTGTGCATGTCTACACCTACACATACCATTCCCAGTGTATTTTCTCCCAATAAAAGCCATTTGGGAAAAGGGCTCAGGGTGTTTGTTCCCCACTAGAGGGAATTGCTACCCCCTTTCCTGCCAGAACAGCAAGATTTAGTCCAGGGCGACTTATTTCTCATCTGCGGTGGATGGGAGGATTCTATGTGCTGGAGTTCCTCCCACACATAAGGATAAAAGTCTTCTGATATTTTACTAGAGCCAGAAAATGATTTGTTGGTGCTCAGAAATAGTCATAATACCACAGAGAACCTTACCAGGTTGCCCTATAGGAAGATAGGTCAGTGTATTTGACTTCTCTGCCCATGATTATCTCTGCTTTCTAAAATTTATTATTAGAATAGTTTTTAAACATTGAAGTCTTATCCCTAAACATTATTTTGGGAGAGTAGAAACACAAGGTAGTTCCAGATTCTTGTTCAGGCTTTTAACCCCAACATTGATAACTATCGTTTATTGAATTCCTCTAATAAATGTTAGGCTTTACATTCATTTCCTTTAATCCTCACAGTAATCTGGCCAGTTAAGTATTATATCCCCATTTTACAGGTGAGGGTACAAAGGCTTAGATGAGGTCTTGTACGTGCGTAACCATACAAGTAGTAAGTTGAGCTAGGATTTGAATCAGTTCTGTTTGACTTGAGATACTTTTCTCTTTTTTTAATTATACTGCCTTTAAAAGAATTCCCTGGTTATATATATATGTTTGCATGCATGGGTCTATATATGAATTTTTGGTTACATACATACTTAAATAAGTGACATATTTAAAAAAAACTGATTTCCCTCCCAACTATTTTAGTATCTAGTGCTTTTAAAGGAGCTTCCTGGAGAAGAATATCCTTTGCCAGTGGAAGATCTTGTTGAACTTCTGAAACCACTATCGTAAGAAATTAAACCCATGTTATGTTCGCTTTAAATTTATAAACTGAATGATGTGTTCTGTTATACTTATAAAGGTAAACTTTTCCTTCTTTAGCAACGTGTGTTCTTTGTATCGTCGTGACCAAGATGTTTGTAAAACAATTTTAAACCACACCCTTTACATAGTGACGAACCTATGTCAAAGCAGTATGGATGCTGAGAACACAAGGGATGCTCAAGGACAGTTTCTAACAGTTATTGGAGCATTTTGGTAGGTACAGATTATTCTGTGGAGCTGTTATTTTTCTTTAGCTTCTTCTGATACACATGCAAATTTTGCATTTCTGCATTAGTGATTTCTTCTAATCCTTAAATGTAGCTAGAAACATCTTTTAATAATAGTAGAATGTAATTTCTGTTCTCTTCCTTACTTTCTTGAAGAATTACACTGTGTTCCTCTTAAGGCTTGGCTTTCTAAAGTGTGTTTAGTGTATTTCCCTGCAAATTTTGAATCACTTAGTAGTTTGGCATGTGTGGTGAATAAAGCAAAATGTAGCAAGTCTAAAACAGTTGAATCATTCATGTTCCTAAAATGAAAAAATTGGACTTGTCACTGTCTGGTTATTTCATGTATATAGTCATAGTGTGAGATACCACCATGATACTTGTGGAGGAGCACATATATATAAGTTAGAGCTGTCATACCATTTGATAAGGACTTCTAAATCAATATGGAATATGGTTTTGAAATCTTTGATATAAAAACAAAGACTTAAAAAAATTGCCCTTTAAATTAAGTTTACTACGATATGGTTAGCTGAAGTAAGAGAACCCCAAAATGAGTCATAATATTATAAACATAATAATATACATTAAAATGAACTTCTATTCTAGCATTTCTTGTAGGTGGAATATTTTCCGAAGGTTTAGAATAATGGCATGTGCCACATAGTGAGAATTAAAGTTAGCGTAGAAAGAAATTTTGGAAGTAACTTACATTAACCCTAATGTCCAGTGATTTTCTTTTTTACTGTGCTTTTATTGGAATAAATACTTGACATTGAAACACTTTATTTCAGGCACTTAACAAAGGAGGGGAAATGCACATTCTCCGTAAGAATGGCCCTAGTAAAATGTCTTAAAACTTTGCTTGAGGTGAGTTTCTCCATATTATTAAGGTTTCCATAATTAAAAAAAAATTAAACAGCCTTTTTTTCTGTGTGTTTTGGGGTGATTTTTTGCTTGGTATTTCATATTTAACCTAAGTTGTTTCTTTCCCATAGGCTGATCCTTACTCAAAATGGGCTATTCTTAATGTAATGGGTAAAGACTTTCCTGTAAATGAAGTATTTCCACAGTTTCTTGCTGATAATGATCACCAAGTTCGCATGTTGGCTGCAGAGTCAATCAATAGGTAATGAGTCAGGTATTTATGAATGTCTGGCTGCTGCAGATATCAATGCAATGTCTAGCATAGCCATAGGTTACTAGTTGTGATATTAAAAATAGCTAACACAGCCCTGACCTGTGTGGCTCAGTTGGTTGGGTGTCATCTCACAAAGTGTAGGTCACCAGTTACATTCCTGGTCAGGAGACATGCCTGGGTTGCAGGTTCGGTCCCTGGTCGGGGCCTGAAGAAGATGCAGCCTATTAATGTTTCTCTCCCTCTTTTTCTCCCTCCCTTCCTCTCTCTTTGAAAACAAATAAAATCTTTAAAAAAAATAGCTAACACTCTATGTCAACTATAATGAAAAATAATCATTTCTGAATCTTAAACTAAGAATTCTGAACTTGTTTTAAATTGACTCAGATTTTCTTGGTGTTTTGAGAGAAGACCTAGTATGTTACAGTGTCTCACAGAGTAACTTATTTTTGTCCTATAATGTGTTTTAGACAGTAAGATTAAGGTAAAAAAATTATTTTCCTTTTTGCTTTTTTTAAAGATTATTTCAGGATATGAAAGAAGCTGGTTCTTCGACATTACTGAAAGCACTTCCTTTGAAGCTCCAGCAAACAGCTTTTGAAAATGCATACTTCAAAGCTCAGGAAGGAATGAGAGAAGTGGTAATTTTAGTAATGTATATTTGCTGTTACCTAATAGTTTCTATAAGTATACCATATATTACTTTACCAATTTTGGGCTAAGATACTTTATACCTGATAGTTTACAGTATAAAGTTACACCAAAACAACTGTTTGAATGGATTGAAATTCCTATATTTATAGGTTAGATTCGATTGAATAATGGCAGTTTCCTTTGGTTCAACTTATATGTATCATTTTTGTGGGAAAAACAATTTTCTAAGTTTTTTAGGAACATAAATGGCTTTTTTATTTAAAAATGTTTTTGTAAGATCTAGACAAAAGCTAGTTCACAGAGCAGGTAACAATAGGAAGAAATGGATTGAGAAAAATATTCTACTAGGGAAGATCAAATTATCTTGGTGTTCTTTAGTGAACCTTATGGTTTTTATATTTCTCTGTAACATAATGATATTTTTCTTAAATGCAAATTGTCCTAGTCTTAGAATATATTTATTTATGCCTTGACTTGTTTGTAAAAAGTGTAGAAGGCATTTAATCAAATGTCTGTCTAATCCATAGTAACAAGACTGAAAAGGATAGTTGTATGAAAGAATCATAATTTAGAAAAATATTTTAATTGATTTGAAAGATGAGTGTAAAATTTATAAATAGTATAAAATTTCCAGAGATAATGTGTATTATACATTTAAAAACCTGTGTGGAAACAGAAAATACATGACAACAATTCATTTAGAAAAATACCTAAGAAGTTTTATATCTTAAGAATACACTATTAATCAACATTGTAGTAGTTATTCAGAAAACCAGAGTCTGCCTTTGACATCATTGATAGAAGCATACTGTCATAAACAAATTGATAAAAAAGAATTTGATCTTCTATATATTTTAGAGGGCAGCTAGAATGAGTTTAGCTCTGAGTAAAAGTACACTTTTAACTAGGATGTTAGAGAGTCTATAGATCTATCTCCTATAAGGAACAGGTGGAGTTGACTTAGTGTAGACTGCATAGCTATTTTTAAAATCATCATTGTTTGCCATTTAGTAAAGGTATTAAGTCCTTATTTTTTCTTGGACCAAAAACCAGAACTAGGATCAAAGAGTGGCAGTTTTTTCTAAATGTGAAGGGAAACTTCCTTCTCAAAAAATGTGTAGGGATATTATAATGATTGAATCATATACCTTTCTATCTAGTTGTGTGATTTCATTGTTCCTTTTGATAATATTTGTGATAATATTTTTAAAAGCACAAAGAGCTACATATTGTTATAATGATAATAAATATCTTATGAGGTATACTTGGGAGTTGAAGAGGAACTTTAATCTCTCTCACCTTCTTGTAGTTTCTTTCATTTTTTTCATTGAAGTGCTTTATACCTCACTGAAATATTTAGCAATTCATTCTGTGTCTTATCAAAAGCAATCTTTGCCACTCTGGAAACTTTGATATTTTCTCAAAATCTCTACTCTTAATTTCATCACTGAAGGATTTAAAGCTGTTCACGGGCAACTTAGTGTTGTCATGGTGTACTTTGATTTTAGCCTGGTTTGTTTGTAATTTTAAATATTTGCGTTACATTATTGTTTAAAATTTTTCTTAAGTCCCACAGAGCTGAGAAGCTTGAACTTTTGGATGAAATTTATAATAGAAAAGCTGTTTTACTGATGATGATAGCTGTGGTTTTAAACTGTAGTCCTGTCTGTGAAAAACAGGCTTTGTTTGTCCTATGCAAGTCTGTGAAAGAGAATGGATTAGAGCCTCACCTCATTAAAAAGGTACACACGGATGAATATAATCTTCCTTGGATAACTTTTAAGCAATTAAAAAAGTTAAACTAGAATTTCGAAATGGTACTTGTGAAAGACTTGGAGACAGTTTTATTTTTTAACAGTGTATTTTAAATAATGTATTTATTTGTATGCTCTGTTATTTCTTACATTCAGTTTAAGAGCATTTCACCAGACATACATTGAACTAACTTGGGCGAATGACCTGTGATCATACAGACTAGGACCTGTGGAATAGAATTTATTGAGGGAAAGACATAGGGAAAACAGCATTAGCAACTGGTTTTGCCTTATTGATTCTTAGGCAGGACGTTGGTATGTAGCAGTGCCAGGAGTAAAATGTTAGAGCTTTTCAGTCGCATGATTAGAGAAAGAGAAGGAAGACCAGTGTTCAGCCTTGCAATTACATCAGCACAGTATTGTAGAATGTTCTTTCGTTCCCTGTTCCACCTGTTCAGCATTCATGGTTTGGGAAGCAAGACTTTCCGGTGTAGATTTTTACAGATGAATCAGTGACAGATCAGTGGTTTACCATTCAGCATTCTAAGAGCATGGTTTCCATGGAGCTTTGCAGTAAGCAAATCCATAGGCAATCAGTCTTGGACAAGTCAACCTTTTACTTCTTGGTTAAAATAAATTGCTTTAAAATAATTATACAATTACACTACCTAGTGATTATTGTAAGTGGAATATAGTGTTTTGATTTTCTCATTGGGTTTAAGACTGAGAAGAATGATTTTACTTTAGACCTTCCTTTTATATTCATTTTGAATATAATGAAATGTTGAAAATTGTGATGTATTTTTCTGTTTTTATTTAAATAAAATTTATTAAAGGTTTGCTATGTGCCAGGCACTGTGCTAGTTATATTAAATGCACTTTTCTTAATTAGTCTTGCTGAACTAGGTACTTTTATTATCCCCATCTCATAGATGAGTAAATGAAAGTACAGAAAACTTAAGTGAATACTTAAGTCATATTGTTAGTAAATATTAACAAAGATTTAAATAACATATTACTTTGCTGTTTTCTTAAAGAATTGACTTCTTTTGATTTGTACAGGTTTTAGAGAAAGTTTCTGAAACTTTTGGTTATAGGCATTTAGAAGACTTCATGGCTTCTCATTTGGATTATCTGGTTTGGGAATGGCTAAATCTTCAAGATACCGAATACAGCTTATCCTCTTTTCCTTTTATTTTATTAAACTACACAAACATCGAGGATTTCTATAGGTAGGTTTACATATGGCACATGTGAAATATGTGCAACTTAAAATTAGGTAATAATGTTTGGCAATTCCACCTCCACATACACAGACAGGAGAGGTTGTATAGTATGAGAGGCAGGATAGGTTGTTTTAATGAAAGTATATTAAAGGGAATCACTGGACTTTGAATCTGGTCTTTGCTGTGCCAGTAACTGGTTATGTGATTTTAGGCAAGCCATGTAACCATCCTTTGGGACTTGATTTTTTAAATCTGTGAAGTAAGTAAGGTAATTTGCATAAGGAGATCTTTAACATTCCTTTCACATTTAACATTTGTTCATCTTTTCTGTGACAAGTGAAAGATAACTAGTGCTGGTTATTTCTGCCTTGTTTTTATTTTGTGTTGCTTGACTTTAGGATATTTAGTCATTATTTCTATTTTAATATAAAAGTATTTGTTTTTGCTAACTCTAACTCTAGAGAAGAAAAATTTGAAAGTGCAAAGGTTTGAAATAACTAGACTAATGTGTGGGTATCAGAATGATGGGAAGGTAGTTCATAATTGTTAAGTGGTTTTTATTGTTCATTCAGTTTGGCAATAATATTTACATTTATTCCTTGAATTTATAAATTGCTTTCACATTTCATTTTAAAATAGTTTTATATAAATTGCTTATTCAGAAGAACTAAATATAAATTTGTACTTTTTTGATGACAGAATTAAGGTAGTATATTCTAAGATCTCTTTTTTAGTATGACTATTGAGAATTTTCTAACTTTATTATTCCATTTATAAAATTAGAGTAAGTAAAAAGCAAAGTTAACTAGGGTCAAGATGGCAGCATAGGTAAAAATGGCTCCCCCTTTTCATGCAGTCACATCAAAATTACAACTAAACAATAGAACGACCAGGATTCAGAACCATCACAAATCAAGTTGAATGGCAGTCCTACAACTACAGAATTAGAGAAGAAATCAACTATGGAATTCAAGAAGAAACTACATCAAAACTGGTAGGAGGAGCAGAGACATGGAACTGGCTGGTCCCACACCCTGTGTGGTAGATAAAAATCAGTAATCTATCTCAGGAGCAAGGAATCCAAGCCCCACACTAGGATCCCCAGCCCAGGGTTCAAGTGCCTGGGAGGTAAATTCCCATAATTTCTGGCTGTTGAAACCAGTGGGGATTAAGGCTGTGGAAGACTGAACTGCTGGAGTCTCAGGCAGTTTCTCTTTAAAGGCCCATGCACAGCCTTACTTGGACTCACTCCCTCTGAGCTGTAGCATGTGGGGCAGAAGATTGAAAGACATCAGACACTTACAGGGAGGAACTGAGTTGTCCAGCATCAGGGTGAGAGCTGAGGAGCAGCTTTCTCCCAGACAGAAGTGCTGGCAGAGGCCACTGTTCATTTTCTGAGTCTTCCCCCAACAGAACCACAAAGCCAGCTCTGTGGGCACCATATCTGAGACTCCATAAATCTGGTTCACACTCTTTATCCCACCCTGGTGATTCCCTGAGGCCTTGTTCCACCCAACTTTTGGGCCCACCTAAGCAGTTTTCAGTGACTTTTCTGTATGAATGGTTTGTCTTGACCCATGCTTCAGATTTTCCTAAACTTTCAAATAAGCAGCATCTGGTTTCAGTGAGCCCCGTACCTCTTATAAAGAGGCCCCATGTGTGGCAGTAGCAGCAGCCGGTCTTGGTTCACAGCTTGGCCTCACCAACCCTAGCAAAAGTAGCAAACATCCGCAGATCACTTTGTAGCTTATGGTGCATGACCCCTGACTGAACTCATTTGGTGGCTGAACTTTGATGTGCCAACAGCAAGCATGGCTCAAACACAATAGGAGCGTGTGCATAGCCCACATGAAGGTAGACGTAGCAGCTCTGCCTAATACATGGGAACAAATACAGGGAGGCTGCCAAAATGAGAAAACAAAGAAACATGGCTCAAATGAAAGAACAGAACAAAACTCCAGAAAAAGAACTAAACAAAATGAATATAAGCAATCTATCAGATGCAGAGTTCAAAACACTGGTTATAAGTTTGCTCAAGAAACTTAGTGAGGACCTCAACAGCATAAAATAAAATCCAGTCGGAAATGAAGTCTACACTAATTGAAACAAAAAACAGTTTACAGGGAATCAATAGTAGAGTGGATGAAACCAAGAATGAAATCAATGATTTACAATATAGGAAAACAAAAAGCAACCAATCAGAAAGCAAGAAGAAAAGAGAACCCAAAAAAATGAGGATAGTGTAAGTAATCTCTGGGGCAGCTTCAAGGGTACCAACATTCACATTACAGGGGTGCCAGAAGGAGGAGACCGCAAGAAATTGGAAACCTATTTGAAAAAGTAATGACAAAAATCTTCCCTAACTTGGTGAAGAAAATAGACATACAAGTCTGGGAAGAGCAGAGAGTCTCAAACAAGATGAACCTAAAGAAGACCACTTCAGTGCACATCATAATTAAAATGCCGAAATTAAAGACAGAGAGAGAATCGAAAGCAGCCAGAGAAAAGCAGCTAGTTACCTACAGGAGGCTTCCCATAAGACTATCAGCTGATTTCTCAAAACAGACTTTGAGAGGCTAGAAGGGATTGCCAAGAAATACTGAGTGATGAAAAGCAAGGACCTACAACCAAGATTACTCTACCTGGCAAAGCTGTCATTTAGAATCAGAGGACTGATAAAGAGCTTCTAAGACCAGAAAAAAAACTAAAGGAGTTCATCACCACCAAACCAATATTATGTGAAATGTTAAAGGATCTACTTTAAGAAGGAGATAAAAAATATGAACAATAAAATGGCAGTAAATACATATCTATCAACAATTGATTCCTAAAAAACAAAATAGACAAGCAGAACAGAAATAGAATCATAGATACAGAGTATTTTGATGGTTGTCAGATGGGAAGGGTGGTCATGGGGTAGGGATTGGGGTAAAGGGTGAGGGGATTAAGAAGTAGTAATTGGTAGTTACAGAATATTCATGGGGCTGTAAAGTACAGTGTTGGGAATAGAGTAGCTAATGAACATAATGCATGATCCATAGATGTGGACAATTGTGTGGGGATTGTGGGAAGGGGCTTGATAGAGGGGAGCGAAGGAGGAAAATTTGGGACAACTGTAATAGTAAAACAATAAAATATGTCAAAAATAAAAAGCAAACTAAACTAAAAATAAATTTAGAATAAGAATGTTTCATCTATATAAATGATGTGGTAATGCTTATTAAAAGTGTTTCATTGTTTTAAAAACTTATAAAACTTTACTATGGAAAGTTATGTAGAATTTGTATTTTACATTTTTATATTTTAGATCTTGTTATAAAGTTTTGATTCCACATCTGGTAATTAGAAGTGACTTTGATGAGGTGAAGTCCATTGCTAATCTGATTCAAGAGGATTGGAAACATCTTCTGATAGATTGCTTTCCAAAGATTCTTGTAAATATTCTTCCTTACTTTGCCTGTGAGGTTACAGGAGACACTGGGATGGCACAGCAAAGAGAGAATGCTTCCAAAGTCTATGATATGCTTAAAGATGAGAACTTACTAGGTAAACAGGTATGACTTCAATTTTTACTTCCATTTTTTTCCCTAATTTATCTAAGATGTAACTTTAAGATTTTAAGGCTCTTTATTCATTTATACAGTTAAATTTGATATTTGATAATCACTACCTAGCACAGATAGTCCATGAAATTTTTTTTGTTATACAGTGTTGTCTCCTTTTGATTGGCTTTTAAATGAAATGTTTTCAATAAAATATTTTTAAAAATCACTTGAATAATTTTATTTTGTTCCTTTTTAAAATTTGGCAGTAATTATAAGTGCAAGTTAAATTCAAGCAATACTGAATAATATATAGAAAATCTTCCTTATTTCTTCTTCAGTCTCATTAAGGCTTCACTTTTCAAGGAAAAATACAATCCCAAATTTTCATACCCTGATCTTTCTTTTTTCCATAACTACCTTCTAACATATGGTATAATTTACTCAGGAATTATGTTCATTGTTTTTTGTCAGTCATCTCTAGTATAACTACTACAAAGGTAGAATTTTCTTTTTTCTTTCTTGTTGATGTATCCCAACCACCTAGTATATATTGAGTACTCATTATTTGATGAATGATGGAGTCATGGAAAAAAGGATCTTACAATTTTTGTTTGTTTCATAGTAATTATATAAATTCAAAATTATTTGAGGCAACTTATATTAAATCACATATATAATCTTTTTAAAGTTTTTTAAGATTTTATTTATTTTCAGAGAGTGGGGAAGGGAGGTAGAAAGAGGAGAGAAACACCAATATGAGAGAACATCAATCACTGCCTTTCATACACACTCCAAATGGGGACTGAACCTGCAGCCCAGGCATGTGCCTGTAGCAGGAATCAAACTGGTGACCTTTTGCTTTGTGGAGTGTCACCCAACCAACTGAGCCACACTGGTCAGGGCCATATGTAATCTTTTTTTAAGGTCATAGAGGATTGGTTGGTTCGGTTTTTTTTTAATGTGAATAAGGATGATTAATCAAATCTTGTTAACATAAAATTAGAATTGGATAAACTTCTAGAGCCTCGTTTTTGGTTGCCCAGTTATCTATTTTGAACCACGAAATATCACAGCAAGTTTCCCAGTTGCCTAGGTGGACCATTGCCAGTGAGAGCTGGTTGTAAGTCTGTAGTCTGGAGGCAAATGGTAAGCAGAGGAGTTCCTTTCCCAAAAGATATCTGCACCAGAATGTTGGCATACCAAGGGTAATAGAATGTATGAGAGGCACTCTTTCTTCTCTTTCTCTCCCAATCTCCTATCTTAGACTTCTGTGCAGTCCTAGTCTTACATTCTCTTTTATGTATTTGGACCAAAAAACAGCAATTTTCAGGGTCACAATTAGGAAGAAAAGCAGTTATATTGGTTTCTTGGCTTCTTCATTAAATCTATTAAGTTCTTGGTAATCTCTATTACGAAGTTGTCATAAGTTAATTTTTTTCTCTAATATGTACTTTGTCTGAATGAGTCTTATAGATTCTTTTGTTGTTGTTGCTAAGTGTTGGTACAAACTATTATCAGTCTTTGAGTCTTCTAAAACTATTCATTGTTAAATGCCTAAAATCTTTACAGTTTAAGATTGTAGAGCTACGCCTAGCTATCTGAACCATTTATATGGACTATAGCTAAAATTACAGATCTTACTTAGAGAATCATATGAAACTAGTGAAGTTGGTTGTGATCTTATGTGCAAGGAAACTAGTGTTAATTTTTCCTCTGATATAATTATATTTGGCCAATTTGTCATTATTTATTCCAGGTATACTTTTAAATGAGGCTAGAATTTTATAAGGGCTACAGCCTTGGAAATGATGATTGGACAACTGATATGTAGGCCTGAGGGAATGGCTAGGATTTTTACATTAGGTAACTTATCACATTAAAAAATATTTCTCTTATGAGGAAGTGTTTCCAAATCTCCTTGCACATCATGTAAATCTGCCATTCATGTTTTAGTTTAAAGTACTGTAATTCTTTATTTTACGAGCTAATAAATTCACCTTTAAGACTCACACAGTTTTCATTCATTTGGTTGAGGTAAAATGTAGCAGAACCATTCTTTATATTTAGAGAATTTATGTTCTTTGTGAAGCTACCTGTAGCAGGAAGTGATTGACAAAGAGTCTGCTCTTGTTGGATTTTAAAGATGTTTGTTTATTTATTTTTAGAGAGAGGGAGGAAGCAAGGGAGAGAGAAACATCTATGTGAAAGAGAAACTTTTTGATCGGTTGCCTCTTGCATGCTCCCAACCAGGGACCTGGCCTGCAACCCAGGCAGGCGTCCCAACCGGAATTGAACCGGCAACCTTTTGGTTTGCAGGACCACGCTCAGCCCACTGAGTCACACCAGTCAGGTCTCCTGTTGGATTTTAGTTTACAGTTGATGACAGGATATGGGTAGCAGCTAGGTTCAGAATTTGGGATATCAACTATGGGGAGAAGTCATGTAGGGAACAAAGAGATGATTATTGCTGGGCACTGAGAATTTTTACTAGTAAAGTTTTCTAAGTAAAATAGCATTCCCAAATAAAAGTGAAATTCAGATTGAGGAGAAGTACAGATCAGTGGGGAATTGGGTTGGCAGGGAAATGATTATGCTGAGAAATTTCATGATAGACCTGAAGTCTTCATCACTTAAAATTATTCTTAAAAATTAAAAGGCCATATTAAGGGAGTCTTGTTTGGTATGATTTCTTTAATTTCCTCTCAGTTTATAAGTCAGTTGCATAGCAGAAAAAAGTGGAGTTAGGTGTATGTCTTGTAGATCTTAGCTCTTTGGTCATCTATAGTCACTGAATAACTTTGGAAATGAGGTGATAATGTGAACCCCTTGAGCTGTCTTATGCATATATAAACACTTAAATATATTTTTACTTTATATCCTTATAGATTGATCATTTATTCATTACTAATTTACCAGAGATTGTGGTGGAATTATTGATGACATTACATGAACCTGCAACTGCTGGTGAAAGTCAGAGCACTGACCTGTGTGACTTTCCAGGGTATGGGTATTTTAAACTTAGAGAATTAGCTACAATTTCAGAAGTCTATTGACAAGTATACTGTTTGATACTTTTAAATATCTATTTCTGCTTTTAGGTGTGTACTCTTAAGTTGTGTACTTTGCTCTTTAGGTGTGTGCTTTTAAGTTGTTTCTTTAAAAAAAAAAACTTCCTTTGAAGTAATTACCTATCTGCTTCTACTCTAGGCTCTTCCACAATTACTGCTCTAATTTACCACCTTGCTTGCAAATTCATGATCTTTTTCCCTCATCTCTAGTATTTGAGCATTGTGCCATTGGTTGTCGAAATTTTTTTCATGACACATTATTCTATGTTCTCTTCATACCTAGGATTTGCATGTCTAGATCCCCTTTCCTTCATCATCCCCTTTAGCTATCAGAATCTTACTGTACTACAATTTCACTTGAATGTGTAAACCACACTTGGTAGACATGACCGTTACTTATTTTCCAAGCTTGAGTATAAACTGCTTGAAAGCACCCTTTTTTTGTATGCTCTACAGTGCTAGGCATATGAAATAGTAATAGCTACCGAAGTACTTTTATATATATAATATCATTTGATATAATGTTTGACTGCTGCCTTAAAATACTATTGTATGTACAGTACTAGCATAGAGCTTTAATTCATACCTGAAGTGATGTGACACTAAGACTCCTTTGTGGAATTACCATTAACTTCATAAAAGAATTTTTAAGCAAATCTTTAAAAACTGACTAAGTCCTAGAAGGTAAAAGTATTTAGGTATTCTGGTTGGTGTATATAGGCATGTATGTGTATATATGTGATGTATGTGTGTGTGTATATATATATATAATTTTATTAAAAGCCTAGTTTTTCAGTAGCAAAATAATTTTTAAATTTGAAGTTACTATAACCTAAATTTGTATTCTGTAGTTTTTCAGTCAGATCTGTTTTTTCTTGATAATTATGGTCTGAATATGATAACATTTTTTTTCTATAACTATTAGGGGTTTGGATCCTGCTCCTAATCCACCTCATTTTCCATCGCATGTGATTAAAGCGACATTTGCATATATCAGCAATTGCCATAAAACCAAATTTAAAAGTATTTTAGAAATTCTTTCCAAAAGCCCTGTAAGTATACAATACTAGTATAATAACTGAAAAGTGAATTTCTACTCTTTCAGCTAGAATATCTGTGTATGCAAATCATAAAGAGAAAAAAGTAAATGAATAGAAAATTCATCTGAATAAATGTGAAGAAGAAAAATACTCATGTACAGGTTTATATCTTGGTATTGTATTTGTCAGTATTGATTCAAATGTGTTATATATGAGGGCTGAATTTTTTTTGTGACAGTTTAGTCATATATTGGCTCATGGAAATATATTTTTTAATATGCTATTTAATTACAGTTTATGAATATTAAGTTGGCAGTAATTTTTTATGTTTAATATAGTAATTTTTAATGTAATATTTTGCATTTGATATCAGACCCAAAACTAAATTATATAATTTAATTTGAATACAAATGTATTTTACCTGAGTATATGTGATTTGACAAGTTTTGACTAAAATGTATCTTTATTTTATAGGACTCCTATCAGAAAATTCTTCTAGCTATATGTGAGCAAGCTGCTGAGACAAATAATGTTTATAAAAAGCACAGAACTTTTAAAATATATCACCTGTTTGTTAGTTTATTATTGAAAGAGATAAAAACTGGCTTAGGAGGAGCTTGGGCCTTTGTTCTTCGAGATGTTATTTATAGTTTGATTCACTATATCAACAAAAGGTAAATAATATATTTAGAATAAGATAAAAGTATTTCTCTACCATTATCTTAATTGAAAATTTATACTAAGAGGTAGAAACCAGAGCATTGTTCCTGGAATTTATATCTATCTATTATTTATTTTATTTTTTTAAAGATTTTATTTATTTATTTATTTTTAGAGAGAGGGGAAAGGAGGGAGAAAGAGAGGTAGAGAAACATCAGTGTGTGGTTGCCTCTCGTGGGACTGCCACTGGGGACCTGGCCTGCAACCCAGGCATGTGCCCTAGGCTGGGAATTGAACCGGTGACCCTTTGGTTCACAGACCAGAGCTCAATCCACTGAACCACACCAGCCAGGGCTCTATCTATTATTTTATAAGTTGTATTACTACTACTCCAACTCTAGAAATCTTAACTACTAAGGGTCTTCAATATTTAAAAACAAATATGCTAATTTTAGATGGCCTGTAATATATGTTACTGTAGCAGTTCTGGTCACAAGTTGAATGTGTATGTCGGGTAGTGTTTCCTACACACATCCAAGGAAATCTACAGACCTAGTTGGGTGTCCTACAGTTCAACTCAATTTTGATGAGATAGTGTCAGATCCCAAAGGTTAAAGTTCTACAAGATTTCTTCCCACACAAAACCAATTAGATACCCGTGGCAAGACCAGGTTTTCATCTGTGCCTCTGAACTGGCTCTAGATTCCAGGTCATAATGGAATTTACACCTTCCTTGTTTTTTTTTCCTTAAGTTTATTTTTATTGTTTACACTATTGTAGTTGTCCCAATTTTCCCCCTTTACCCACCTCCACCCAGCCCTTGCTGTCCCTGGTCCCCACCTTTCCTCAGGCCATCATCATACTGTTGTCCCTGTCCAAGGGTCACACATATACGTTCTTTGGCTAATCCCTTCATGTTGTTTCATTCAGTCCCCGACAACCCTCTCCCCTCTGGCAGCTGTCAGTCTTTTCCATGTGTGTATGTCTCTTTCTGTTTTGTTCATTAGATTTCCCATATACATGAGATCATATAGTATTTGAATTTTACTGACTGGCTTATTTCACTCATCATAATAATCTCCAGGTCCATCGTGTTGTTGCAAAAGGTTAAGAGTTCCTTCTGTCTTATATCATGTAGTACTCTACTGTGTAAATATACCATGGTATTTTTATCCACTCATCTACTGATATGCACATGGGCTATTTATTGATCTTGATTATTGTAAACAATGCTATTATGAACATAGTAGTGCACGTAGTCTTCCAGATTGGTGTTTGGGGATTCTTAAGATAATATTTTGAGAGTGGGATTGCTGGGTCAAAAGGCAATTCTATTTTTGTAAGATTTTATCTATTTAGTTTTAGAGGGAGGGAGAAAGAAGGTAGAGAAACATCAATGTGAGAAACATTGATCAGTTGCCTCCCACAGCCAGAGACCTGGCCTGCAGCCAGACGTGCCTGGACCAGGGATTGAACTGGCAACTTTTCGGTTTGCAGACCAGCGCTCAATCCATTGAGCCACCCCAGCCAGGGCAGCAGTTCCATTTTTTAATTTTTTGAGGAAACTCCATGCTGTTTTGCACAGTGGCTTCACCAATCTGCAGTCCCACCAACGGTGCACTAGGGTTCCCTTTTTTCCACATCCAGTACTTGTTTGTTGATTTATTGATGGTAGCCATTCTGGCAGCTGTGGGCTGGTTTCTCACTGATTTTAATTTGAATCTATCTGATGATTAGAGACTGATGCGGACCCTGGCTCATGGGGTCCGCCACATTGTGGATGAGATAAGAGAAATTTCACATGGACTACTGAGTCCTGTGGAGGAAAAGGGATGGCATGGTTTCTCTCTCAAGAGGAGAAAAAGCTTCAGCCCTTGCTGTCACAGACTTTTATTTCTTTTCTGGGCACAAGACAAGATGGTCCTCATTTACTTTGCACAGGTTGGCTTTAGGTGGTTAACCTTTTACAGAAAGCAAAGGAGAGGATGCTGCTAGTCATATCACAAAAGAAGGATATTTGCAAATGCAAAGGGAAAAGTGGTTGAACTGGTTACATTCTGTACTGGGGAGGTTTAGCATGGATTTTAGGAAGTTACAGTAAGCACTTGCTGTCTCAATTCAGGGTGAGGGAGTTTTAACAAAAGCAAGTCTCAAAGCAGCCTAGGTACAATGCAGGCCTGATTCCCCACAGGAGAACCTATCCATGGGCATGGATTCTGTGCATCTCCGAGTGGGAGCTGGGCCCACGCCATGCAGAACAGTCTCCTATAAGGGACATTGAGCATTTTGTTAATGTGTCTGTTGACCATCTGTATGTCCTCTTTGGAGAAGTGTCTATTCAGGTCCTTTGCCCGTTATTTAATTGAATTGTTTATCTTCTTTATATATTTTGGAAGTTAAACCCTTATTAGATGTATCATTAGCAAATATGATTTCCCATACAATAGGTTCCCTTTTTGTTGATGAGTTTTGTTTCTTTTTTTGTCTAATTTCTCTGGCTAGAAGTATAGTGTAAAATTGATAGCAGTGTGAAAATGGGCATCCTTGTTTTGTTCCTCATCTTAATGGGAAAGCTTTGTCTTTTAACATTGATTAATGTTGTTATTTGTGGGTTTTCATAGGTTACCTTTATTTCATTGAGGAAGTTTCTGTCTATTCATATGTTTCTCAGTGTTTTTATCATGCAAGGTTGTGAAATTTTTGTTAAATGTCTTTTCTGTTTTTATTGAGGCAATCAA
Source organism: Trachops cirrhosus (assembly GCA_028533065.1). Taxonomy (NCBI): domain Eukaryota; kingdom Metazoa; phylum Chordata; class Mammalia; order Chiroptera; family Phyllostomidae; genus Trachops; species Trachops cirrhosus. The sequence continues at coordinate 68,379,030 of CM052543.1, forward strand.
GTAGTATTTTCTTTCATTCCATTAATATATATTACATGGATCAATTTTCTTATATTGACCTCTTGCAATCCTGTGATAAATTCTACTTGCTTGTGGTATATAATCTTTTTATATGCTTCAGGTTCAGATTGTTAATATTTTGTTAAATTTTCTATCTATATTCATAAAGGGTATTAGATATTATAATTTTGCTCTACTATCTTTATCTGGCCTTAGTATTAGGCTTATTCTGGCCTCATCAAATTAGTTAGGAAGTGCGCTCTTCTATTCTATATTGGAAGAATTTGAGAAATGTTGAAGTTAACTCTTCATAAGTGTTTGTTGGTGTGCTTCAACCAAGTCTTTTTTTTTAAATGGAAGTGTTTCTGCTACATATTTTTTGTCAGCACTACTTTTCCTGCATCGCACAGGTTTTGGTGTGCTGCATTTCATTTTTGTTGGTCTCTATGCTCTTCTAGCATATTTAAGACAACTGTTTAAAGTCATTGACTAGTCTGTTATCTGAATTTTCTCAGGAACTGTTTGTCAGTACATTTGTTCCTATGAATGGGCCTTACTTTCCTAAGGTCTTTACTAATTTGCTGATGCCTTGCGATTTTCTTCTTGAAAACAGGACATTTTACCATTATAATGTAACTGTGGAAATCAGATTTTTCTCCTTGTCCCAGGTTTGACCTTTTGTTGTTGTTGTTGTTATTATTGAAGACTATAGCCATTTGTTTCATGAGTTTACTCAACTGTTTTTACCGAGAATATATTTCTTGCTGTACATGGTCACTGAAGACTGTTCCTTAAATTATATTGAGGTACTGTTTTGACACAGATTCTCTTGAATACCAGGAGCCAGAAAGAAAGAGAATAAACCTTTTGTAGTCTTGACAGGTTGGTTGTGTTAGGACTCTCCCTCAACACGGAGCCAGGCTTGCACTGAGCCTAGGGACCATCCCAAAGAAAAAGCTTATGGCTTCAAAGGTATCTTTTGCACAAGCACCTGAGCATGTTTGTGGTTTTTTTCTTTATTCCCCAAATATATTGGTGACTTTGAGTACTCCAGTTTCCCAAGGAAGCTCTCTCCCCAACATTTCCTCATAGGTATTAGGCTGTCTGTTGTATGACCAGACAATACTCTCTTGCACCAGGCAGCTGTGGGTTGTTGGCCTCCTTAATGGCTTCAAGCAATTCCTGCAGTTTTTCCAGCCTTCAGGTAGCTCTCGATAGGTTTAGAACAGACGTACACAATAAATAGCAAATATGGTCTGCTCTGCTTTCTCCAGATCTAAGGGCCAGGATCCCACATCGGGAATAGAAGAATGCAGTTTTCAGGACTACAGCCAAGTGGGGAGTGGGGAGTGCAAGGGCAACTGAATCACCACAGAGCTTTTCTACAGTTTTCAATTTGCATATTTTTATTAAATGTTTGCTGGATTGCTATAATCTTTGACTGTTTACAGAGCCAAAAAAGTACTGACGGGTTTTTTAAATAAATATTTACTATTACAACAAATGATTTTTGTTTTATACTATTCTTGGAGATATTTTCATGACAAGCTGCAGAGCTCCTTCATTCTTTATTAAACGTTTTTAAAATTTATTTTTAAATTATAGTTGACATACAATATTATATTGTTTTATGTAGTACAACATAATGATTAAACATTTATACATCTTACAGAGGTCACCCTTATAAATCCAGTACCCATCTGACACCATATACAGTTACTGCAATATTATTGATTATATTTTCTGTGTTGTACCTTAATCCCTGTGACTCTGTTTATAACGGTACTCTCTACTTCCTAATCCCTTTCAACTTTTTCACCCATTCCTCAGTGCCCCCTTCCATCTGGCAACCATCAATTTGTTCTCTGTATTTATGAGTTTAGTTCTGCTAGGCAGGATTGTAAAGTGGTGGTGCAGCTACTATGCAAAACAGTATAATATGGAGGTTCCTCAAAATTTTCAAAATAAAACTATCATGAGAAAGCAATTCCACTTCTGGGTATTTATCTGAAGAAATCCAAAACACTAATTCACAAAGATATATGTACCCCTATGTTTATTGCAGCATTATTTACAATAGTCAAGATACAGAGGCAACTTCAGTTCTATCGATAGACGAGTGGATAGATGGTGTGGTACACACACACAGACACAAACACACACTGGAATATTAGCCATATAAAAAATGAAATATTGCCATTTGTGACAACTTGGATGAATCTAAAGAATATTATGCTAAGTGAAATAAGTCAGATTGAGAAACACAAATACAATCTGATTTCAGTTATATGTGGGATCTGAAAAATAAACAAAAAAACATAGCTGAAGCAAACTCATAAATCTCTTTTTTAATGTTTCCTGCCAGGGAAAATGGAGCTTTATACTCCACCATTTTGCTGATGCCATTTCTCTTTATTACCTTCAAGGAACTGGATGTGAAAGTGACTTTCATGTCAAGTCAGAGATGCTGAATAAAAATGACATTCAAATAAGTTTATGTCAAAATAGTTTCCTAGAACTTAACTGTTTTTTTTTCTATATTAGGCCTTCTCGTTTTATGGATGTGTCATTACGTAGCTTCTCCCTTTGCTGTGACCTATTAAGCCAGGTTTGCCATACAGCAGTAACTTACTGTAAGGATGCTTTGGAAAATCATCTTCATGTTATTGTTGGTACACTTATACCCCTTGTGCATGAACAGATGGAGGTTCACGAACAGGTGATTTTTTAAATCATCTTCAAAATGATATTTGAAATACATGTATAAAGTAATCTTGGAAGGAACTGAGTATTGTATGTTTACTTGGTATAATTTGTACTTTTAGTGAAAATGTATATATCCATTTTAATCCTCACTTGAGGATGTGTTTTTATTTTTTTAAAGATTTTATTTATTTATTTTAGAGAGAGAGATGTGAGAGAGGAACAATGATCTGTTGCTTCTTGTATGCACCCCCATGGGGGATTGAACCTGCAATCTAGGATTGTGCCCTGATTTGGAGTCAAATTTGAAAGCTTTTTTGGTGTCGGGAAGACACTCCAACCAACTGAGCCACCCAGCCAGGACTAGTGAAAATATTTTTTGAAAAATGGTTGGAAAAACATTCTCAATGAATTAATTTTTGTAACCATTTAATCACTGAATACACAGTGATTTTGATCTAATAAATACCCTTACAGTTTCTGTCTTATGCATAAAGTATAAAGGTGGTAAAAGCTATGGATAGTAATTTTCACCGCTATGATGGTGTGTGAGATGTTACATGTTTCAGTAATATTAGCATTTTTATACCTCAGAGCTCATCCTGTAGAAACACTTTTAACTTTTTGTTGAATTATTTGAAAGCACAGAAACAGTAATAGCTGGCTATCTTAAAATAATTGGAATATTTTATCTAAACTAGATTACTAGAGTTATTATCATTTATTACAATGGGTTTGCTTATTTCACTTTAAAATATAATTCATTTCTCCCCTTTCATTTATTTTTGTTTTTAATCATTTTTAGGTATTGGACTTGTTGAAATACTTAGTGATAGATAACAAGGATAATGAAAATCTCTATATCACAATTAAACTTTTAGATCCTTTTCCTGATCATGTTATCTTTAAGGATCTGCGTATTACTCAGCAAAAAATCAAATACAGTAGAGGACCCTTTTCACTCATGGAGGTAATAATTATTCCAACATCTTACTATGTTATATTAGAAAGGCTAGGCAATAGTACCTTTTGATAATCTCTAATACTCAGAATGTGAAAAACAAAGTTTTTTAAAAAAATTATGATGAAAAGATAGCATGAGATCAGCTCTCTTAAATAAAAAACTGAATCTTAATATATCCTCTTGCATTACAGTAAAAGTATAAATATCAGTTTCTTGGTAAATATTTGAATTTTAATATTGAAGAGAAGTGATACATGTTTGATTTTCATATGCGTAACATCCATTAATATCTTAAAATTACTTTCAGGGACAGTTTAATGTTTGAATTAGAGATATTTAACCTTTTAAAGAGTTTTCAAGTTTTAGTTCTTTTAACTTATATAAACTTCAAAATTATTTTCAGGTATATTTTTCCCCATAAATCTTATTATAATTTAAAAATTGTAATTTGTATTTTCCTAAGTATCAATATGAAAATATAGGTTAGTATATTAAGGTTTAAAACTAATAGGAATTTAAGCTTTTCTCTCTAATTGAGTATGTTATACCTTTCTTAAAATGTAATTACCATATTTTGCCATGTATAATGCACAATTCTTTGCCCCTGTTTTTCAGAAGAAATTCAGGATGCACATTATACATGGATAGTACTAATTCTGTATCTACATAAATATCTTGAAATTCTTTTATTTGTGCTTATACATTAAATGTGAAACTTACAAAGCAGTAACAATATCTGTATGCAAAATAATGCCCTGGAATATGATAATCAGTTTTGTTTTCTAAATATAAATAAATAAATAATTGAATTTAAAAATTAAAAGATATTTTTTTCCTGAAAGTTTGGGCCCAAAATGTGGGGTGCATTATACGCAGGAACACATTATACATGGCAAAATATGGTATGTTATCATGAGACAGTCTATTAGAATTTAAATTAAAACATTGTAGTAGATTTCAAGTGGAATAAATAATTTACTTCTAAGTTGTTTGGTAGTAATAATGAAACGATAGTAGTAAAAGGCAGTAATTTTTAAAAACTTTTATTTCATAGATTTAAGCAGTACACATCAATAACAATTTCATTTTTAACTAATTCTTCTCTTTTAGGAAATTAACCATTTTCTTTCAGTAAGTGTTTATGATGCACTTCCATTGACAAGACTTGAAGGATTGAAGGATCTTCGAAGACAACTACAACAACACAAAGATCAGATGGTGGAGCTTATGAGAGCATCTCAGGGTACTTTTATGTTATTTTATTTCATTTATTTCATTTTGTTCTTTTATTATTATATTTAATTGATTATGCTGTTATAGTTGTCCCAATTTTCCCCCCTTTGTCCCCCTCCAACCAGCTCCCCCCACTTCCTGAGGCAGTCCCTACAACATTGTTCATGTCCATGGGTCATGCGTATAGTTCTTTGGCTACTCCATTTCCTATACTGTACTTGACATCCAATTTGTACTTCTTGATCCCCTCCCCTCCTCACCTATACCCCCACACCCATCTGGCACCATCAAAATGCTCTCTGCATCCATGATTCTGTCTCTGTTCTTCTTGTTTGCTTAGTTTGTTTTTTAGATTCAATTGTTGATATATATGTATTTATTGCCCTTTTATTCATAGTTTTCATCTTTTTCTGAAATAAGTGTCTCTAACATTTCATATAATAATGATTTTGTGATGATGAACTCCTTTAGTTTTTTGTCTGGGAAGATCTTTATCTGCCCTTCAATTCTAAATGATAGCTTTCCTGGGTAGAACAATCTTGACTGTAGGTCCCTGCCTTTTATGACTTTGAATATTTCTTGCCAATGCCTTTTAGCCTGCAAAAGTGTCTTTTCAGAAACCAGCTGACAGTCTTATGAGAACTCCTCTGTAGGTAACTAACTTCTTGTGCTGCTTTTAAGATTTTGTCTTCATCTTTAACCTTTGGCATGTTAATTGTGATGTGTCTTGGCATGGGCATCTTTGCATTCATCCTTTTTGGGACTCTGTGGTTCCTGGACTTGTGTGTCTATTTCTTTCATTAAATTAGGGTAGCATTCTCTCGTTATTTTTACAAATTGATTTCCAATTTCTTGCCCTTTCTCTTCTCCTTCTGGCACCCCTATGATGCTAATGTTGGAATGGTTGAAGTTGCCCAGAGCCTGCTTACACTATGCTTGTTTTTTTATATTTCTTTTTTCTTCTTGTAGTTCTGATTGGTTGTTTTTTGTTTTCTTATGTTCCAGTTCATTGATATAATTCTTGTATTCATCCATTCTACTGTTGTTTCCCTGTAAAATGTTCTTCATTTCAATTGGTGTATCCTATATTTCTGACTGGATTTTATTTTATGTTGTTGAGGTCCTCACTAAATACCTTGAACATCCTTATGAGCAGTGTTTTGAAGTCTGCGTCTGATAGATTGCTTACCTCCCTTCTGTTTAGTTCTTTTTCTGGAGTTTTGATCTGTTCTGTCATTTGGGCCATGTTTCTTTGTCTCCTCATTTTGGCAGCCTGCCTGTGTTGGGTAGGATAGAGTTTCAGGTGGTCTCCAAGATGGGACATACCATATGAGCCAGCTTGATGGGGTCTCAAATATGGCACCTGTCTGCAGGCTCTGGCTCTGTGGGGGAAGGGTTCAGAAAAAGGACAGTGGCCTCTGCCCCACTTTCTGTCCAGAAGAAAGCTATACCCAAGCTCTCACCTTGATATTAGACACTTCAGTACCTTCCTGTATGCCACTGGTACCTTTGAAGCTGCTACCCCAGTGCTGCAGCTCAAAGGGAGTAAGTCCATTTGTGGGTTCTTTAAGGGGAGCTTGGGACTCCAGAAGTTTCTTCTACTGACTCAGTCACTGCTGGTTTTTGCAACCAGAAGTTATGGGGAGTTATTTTCCTGGCATTTGAACCCTGGGCTGTGGGATTGATGTGGGGCTGGGACTCCTCACTCCTAAGATATTTCTCCCAAATTTTTATCCACAACATGTGGATGTGGGACCAGCCCATTCTACATGTCTGCCCCTCCTGCCTGTCTTGATGAATGTGGCTTCTTTAAGTCTATAGTTGTCAGACTTCCATTCAACTTGATTTCTGATGGTTGTGAGTGATAGTTGTTCTGTTTCATTGTAATTTTGATGTGGTTGTGTAAGGAGACGAGGTAAGTTTACCTATGCCACCATCTTTTTTGTGTGTATTTTTTCCCATTACTGTTTAGTCACCTTACACCCCCATGCCCCCAGCAATCACAACACTGTTATCAATGTCCATGAGTCCTTTGCTTTATGCATAGTCCCTCCACCTCCTAAGCCTCCACCCCACCAGTTGTCATTTATTTTTCATCTGTGAGTCTATGTTTTGCTTGTTAGTTCAGTTTGTTCATTAGATTCTACACATGAGTGAAATTATGTGGGATTTTTCTTCCTCTGACTGGCTTATTTTACTTAGCATAATGACTCCAGGTCTATCAATGCTGTTGCAAATGGTAAATTTTTCTTCTTTTTAACACCTGAGTAGAATTCCAGCATGTAAGCGTCCCATAGTTGTTTTATCCAGTAATCGATAGATGGGCATTTGAGCTGCTTCCATATCTTGGCGATTGTAAATAACGATACAGTGAACATAGGGGTGCTTGTGCTGTCAAATTAGTGTTTTGGGTTCCTTTGGATACATTTCCAGAAGTGGGATTGCTAGGTCAAAAGGCAGATCCTTTTTTAATTTTTTAAGGTATCTCCATACTGCTTTCCATAGCGGCTTCACCAATCTGCATTCCCACCAACAGTGCAGAAGTGTTCCGGTTTCTCCACATCCTTGCCTGCACTTGTTTATTTATTAATGATGGCCATCTGACAGGTGTGAGATGGTGTCTCATTGTGGTTTCAATTTGCATTTCTGTGATGATTAGTGATATTGAGCATCTTTTCATATGTCTATTGGCTATTTGTATGGTTGGTTGTTTTTTGGTGTTGAGGTTTGTAAGAATTTTATAAATTTTGGATATTAACCCCTTATGAAATGTACCAAGGAAATATGTTCTCCCATTCTGTGGGTTGTCTTTTTATTTTGTTGAAGATTTCGTTTGCAGTACAAAAACTTTTTAGTTTAATGTAGTCCCATTTGTTTACTTTTTCTTTTGTTTCCCTTGCCTGCAGAGATACATCTGATTAAAAAATTTCTGCGTACAGTGTCAGAGATTTTGCTGCCTTTGTTTTGTTCTAGGATTTTTATAATATCTCATCTAACACTTAAATCTATCTTTAGCCCATATATGTGCCTGCTTCCTCTTTCGAATATTAATTGACTATAAAGGTGTAGGCTTATTTCTGGGCTCTCTATTCTGTTCCATTGATCTATGTGTTTGTTTTTATGCCAGTACAAGGCTGTTTTGATTACTATGGTCTTGTAGTATAGTTTGATACTAAGTAGCGTGATTCCAACTTTGTTGTTCTGTCTCAGGATCACTGTTGATACACGGGTTCTTTTGTAGTTCCATATAAGTTTTTGAAAGATTTGTTCTAGTTTTGTGAAATACGTCATTGGAAGCTTGATAGGAATTGCATTGAATCTATAGATAACTTGGGTAGTATGGACATTTTAATCCTGTTAATTCTTCCAATTCATGAATGTGGTATGTGCTTCCACTCATTTGTATCTTCTTCAGTTTCTTTCTTCAGTGTTTTATAATCTTCCATATACAGGTCTTTTATATCCTTGGTTAGGTTTTTTCCTAGGTATTTTATTCTTTGCGACACAGTTGTGAATAGGTATGTTTTCTTAATTTCCCTTTTTGTTCTGTTATTTGCATATAAAAATGCAACTTATTTCTGGATATTAATTTTGTATCCTGCTGCCTTTGCTAATTCATTTTTCAGATTAGTAGTTTATTGGTGGACTCTTTGGGGTTCCCTGTGTACAGTATCTTGTCATCTGCAAATAAAGACAGTTTTACTTCTTCCTTTCCAATTCGGATGCCTTTTATTTCCTCTTGTCTGATTGGTGTGGCTAGGACTTCCAGTACTGTGTTGAATAAGAGAAGTGAAAGCGGACATCCCTGTCTTGTTCCCCATCTTAAGAGGAATGCTTGTAGTTTTTGCCCATTGAGTATGATGCTGGCAATGGGTTTTATCATATATGGCCTTTATTATGTTTAGGTATGTTTCCTCTATTCCCATTTTGCCAAAAGTTTTTATCATTGATTGGTGCTGGATTTTATCAAAAGCTTTTTGTGCATCTGTTGATATGATCATGTGGTTTTTACCTTCCTTTTGTTTATGTGGTGAATTAAATTTATTGATTTGCAAATATTATACCACCCTTGCATTCCCTGAATAAATCCCAGTTGATCATGGTATATGATTTTTTTGATACATTGCTGCATTTGGTTTGCTAATATTTTGGTGAATATTTTAGCATCTACATTCTTCAGGGGTATTGGCATAATTTTCTGTCTTTGTAGTGTCTTTATCTGGTTTTGGAATTAAGATAATGCTAGCCTTATTAAATGACTTTGGGGGCCTTCCCTCTTGAATTTTATGAAATAGTTTGAGAAAGAGAGGTGTTAGTTCTTAGAATGTTTGGAAAAAATCACCTGTGAAGCCACCCAGTCTAGGACTTCTATTTGTTGGGAGTTTTTTGATTACTGCTTCAATTTCACTAGGTGTAATCTGTCTGTTCAGGTTCTCTGATTCTTCCTGATTTATTTTTGGAAGATTGTAGGTTTCTAGGAACTTATGCATTTCATCCAGGTTGTCCAGTTTGTTGGCATATAATTGTACATAGTATTTTCTTAACAGTCTTTTGTATTTCTTTGGTGTCAGTTGTTATTTCTCCTTTTTCATTTCTGATTTTATTCATTTGGATCCTTTTTCTTTTTATCTTGATGAGTCTTGTTAAAGGTTTGTCAATCTTGTTTATCTTTTCAAAGAACCAGTTCTTGGATTCATTGATTCTTCGTATCATAGACTCTAATTCTTTTATTTCTGCTGTAATCTTTATTATTTTCTACCTTCTACTCACTTTGGGCTTTGTTTGTTGTTCTTTTTCAAGTTCCTTTGATTTGAAGTTAGATTGTTCATTTGAGCTTTTTCTTGTTTTTGAAATAGTCCTGTAATGCTATGAATTTCCCTCTTAGGGTTGCTTTTGATTTCTCCCTTGATCTTGTTGTTGAACCATTCATTGTTTCATAACATGTTATTTAGCTTCCATATCTTTGCATATTTTTCAGTGTTCTTCTTGTGATTGATTTCTAGTTTCACAGCATTGTGGTCAGAAAAGGTGCTTGATATGATTTCAGTCTCCTTAAATTTATTGAGACTTGTTTTGTGTCGTAACATGTGGTGTATCCTAGAAAATGTTCCATGTACACTTGAAAAGTATGTATATTCTGCTGCTTTGGCGTGAAGTGCTGTGAAGATACCAATTAAATCCATTTTATCTAGTGTGTTCTTTACACCTGCTATCTCATTGTTGATTTTCTGCCTGGTAGATCTATCCATTGAAGTCAATGGGATGTTAAAATCCCCAACTAGGACTGTATTTCTGACAGTCTCTTCCTTTATGTCCATGAAGATTTGCTTCACAAATTTATATGCTCATGTATTGGGTGCATAAATGTTTACTAGGGTTATACCCTCTTGTTAAATTGTTCCCTTTATCATTAAATAATGTCCTTCTTTGTCTCTCAGTAAAGCCATGTTTAAAGTCTATTTTGTCAGATATAAGTACTGTTACCTCAGCTTTTTTTTATTTTCCATTTGCATGAAATACCTTTTACCAACACTTTTAGTCTGTATGTATCTTTTGATCTGAAATGTGTCTCTTGGAGGCAGCTCATATATCAGTCTTTTTTTTCTAAGCCATGCAGCTACCTTTTGTCTTTTGCTCAGAGCATTGAAGCCATTTACATTTAAGGTGATTATTGATATGTTCATATTTAGTGCCATTTTATTGTTTGGTTTCCTCCGGGGTTTTTTTTCTCTCATTTTCTTCTCGTTCTTAAAGTCAGCCCTTTAACATTTGTTGCAGTACTGGTTTAGTGTTAAACTCCTTTAACTTTCTCTTGTGTGGGACATTCCTTATTTCTCCTTCAATTTCAAATAACAGCCGGGCTGGATTAAGTAGCTTCAGGTTGAAAAGCCTTGCTTTTCATAGCCTGAATATTTCATGCCACTCCCTTCTGGCCTAAAATATTTCTGTTGACTAACCAGATGCCAGTCTAATTGATGCTCCCTTGTAGGTAACTTCCTGCTTTTCTCTTGCAGCTTTTAGGATTCTCTCCTTGTCTTTAAGCCTTGTCACTTTCATTATGGTGGACATTTGATGTAGGCATCTTTGGGTACAACTTGTTTGGGACTCTCTGAGTTTCCTGAACTTGTGATTTTTTTCCTTCACCAGATTAGGGATGATTTGGTCATTATTTCTTCATCTAGGTTCTTAATCTCTTGCTTACTCTGTTCTTCTGGTATTCCCATGATGCAGATATTGGTGTGCTTAATGTTATCCAAAATGTTTCTTAGGCTCTCCTCATTTTTAAAATTCTTTTTTCCTTTTGCTGCTCAGCCTGGGTCCTTTTTCCTACCTTACCTTCCAAAACTGTGATTTTATCCTCTGCTTCATTTATACTACTGTTTAGTCTACCTGAAAGTGTTATTTATTTCAGATGTTGCATTCTTTATTTCTTGTGGTTTCTATATCTTTTTTCATGCTGTTGTGTATCCTTATAATCATTACTCTAAACTGCCTGATAAATTGCTTGCCTCCATTTCATCTAGTTCTTCTGGAGAATTCTCTTGTTCTTTCATTTGGAGGTTGTTTCTTTATCTTCCCATTCTTGGCTGGTTCTTTGTATTTTCTACCTTACATGTTAAACTGATCAGTTTTTGATTGAATCAGCCTATAATCAGCAGCCAGGCTTAAGCATCACAGGGTAGGACAGAGTAATTCCTGCAGTCTGTGGTATTGCTTCCCTCAGGCTGATGCCACTTGGCAAGGAGTGCTCTGCCTAAGAGAGATGGCTCCCACAATATGGGGAACAACTCAGCACAGGGATCCTGGCAGCTGTTCCTTCAGGTTTCTCCCTAGAGCCACCAACCTCAGACTTTCCTCAAATGTATCTAGTCTACTCTGTCCCCCCTTTGCTGGAGGCCAGGGCAAGTGGCTGCAAATGAAATTTTGTGTGTTGGCTCTTTAAGAGGCTCTCTGCATCTCCTTCTGTCTCTCCCTTCAGACAGAAATCCTGCTGCTTTCATAGCTGGATGTTATCTGGATTCCTTTCTGGCTCTGGTGCTATAGTCTGGGGAGCCCAGTTTGGGGTTTAGGCCCCACATTTCTCAGGGGGAACCCCCTGCCACTGAAATATCCCTCTGGCACATCAGCTGCTGCCTGTGGAAGCCCAGCTAGCTCTCTTGCATCTCCTCTGCACTCCCTACCTGTCACATTGTGGTGAAGTAGTTTCTTCCGTTTGTCTGTTGTTATAAGGCTTCTCTCCCTATGCCACTATCTTGACTGGAAGCCAGGGTACTAATTTTAATGACGTGTGTTATTCCTATCTATTCTTTTTCAAAAGAATCTTTCATAAATTTTTGCTGTTGGTTTAACTGCCATGGACAAGACTCTCTTCATTTAGTTCAGACTCGCATCTTTTCCCATCTAACCACAAAGGAGTTTCTAACAGTCTCACCTTAAACTACTCCCACTTTATCCATCCTCTACACCTCTGCCAGAATTTTTCTTTTCTTTTCTTTTTTTTTTTAATCACATGAAGTGTAATCAGTCAAGTTAATGAAAATATCAAAAATTTGAGTTAGGGTATAGCAGCAGAAATTGAATTTTTGTTGCAAATAATACAGTATCTGGTGTTTCCATTACTGACCAGCTATGCAGCAGAAAGAGCAATTGCACTGAATCTCAGTTTATCAGGGTCACATTCCATAAACTTCTTGCAAACCTCTGTGGCATCCTCTAATAATGTTTTATACTAGTTTCACCATGGTTAATTGGGAATGGTTTCTGTCCATCTAATTCATAGAGATGCCCATCTACATGAACTAATGCAATAAAATGAAGATCTATTTTTTCATCTATACTTGGTGCCTCAGTCTGACCTTCATGGCACTGGTCTCATGAGTAACTTGAATAGCGTCATAGTTCTCCAGGTATCTGGCTCGTTCTTCAGGGCTTATCGACACAGACTCCTCCAGGAATCTTTCCAAGATTTATCCAGATTCAAAGTGCATCTTGTCTTTATTATTGGCAATAGCGTGGATCAGTCCATTTGTTCCACAGGTATTGCTGATCATTTGTTCATGAAATACACTGATGATGTAACATCTTGTCCCTGAGATTTTATTTTTTCTTATTCTTCTGTTCTGAATGTTTCATACTTTTCTGTAATGGGGAAGAGAGGTAACACTACACATACTGGTCTTGGTACTATGCTAAGGAGTTCAGGATCCATTCCATATACGTCAACAAATTGCCAGTTAGGATGTAGACCTAATTGTTTAAGAAACTGGTTGGTGACCTCTGGACTGGCCTCCAGCGGCAGCTGGCATTGATGCTCCATGGCAGCTCCGCCCCACCACTCTCCAGCTCTGACAGCTGACTCGGTCGCAGCCCGGCTGCTTCCGCCCCTGTGTGCTCTCAGAATGATTTTTCTAAACCCACAGATGATTATGTTATTCTATTGCTTAAAAGGGGTTAACTTTCTGCTGCCTAAAAGTAATGGGAATTCTTAAGAGCCAGGCATACAAGGCTATTGCTGCCACTTCTTACTTTTTTTTTCTTGTTTATTCTTTTCAACCGTATTTAAATAAAAGAAATTTGTCTCATTTTAAACATCATTCAAGTATGTGTGTTAATATATATATGTCTATGTGTGTGTGTGTTTATTTTTTAATTGTCACCTGATGACATGCTTAAAGTGGAAGGAGGGAGAAAGACAGGAAGAGAAACATCAATGAGACAGAAACATTGATCAGTCACTTCTTACACACACCCCTAGGGGAACTGAACCTGCAACCTAGGCATGTGCCACATCCAAGAATGGGACTTGCGACCTCTGGTTTATAGGACACTCCAACCAACTGAGCTACATTGGCCAAAGCTATGTGTGTATTTATATACATACATATGTATACATGTTCTAGCTTTGTTTTACTTAGGAAACCATTTTTATGTTAATTTGAGTTTTGGTTATTATACTATTGTACCTGGGAGAAACTTTTTCTACTCATGTTTTGATTTTTATCTTCCTGTACCCATTAATTTCATATTTCTATTTTGTTCTTATTCTGAGTAATTTTTAAAATAATTTTAGTTTTAACCTTCTGAATTATGAGTTCCTATTGCATTTGTTTTGAGATCTACATATGTATGAGATAAGAACACTTCTATCTCATAGTATCATTTGTTTGGGTATTTTATCATTCTAGATATGCCCCGATATAACCACTAGCTATTTGTAGCTACTTCAATTTGAATGAATTAAAACTTAATAAAATTTGAAATTTGATTTCTTCATCATATCAGCACATGTCAAGTTCTCAGTAGTTACATGTAGCTAAGTAGGTGTCATTGGACAGTGCAGATTACAGAATATTTCTATCATTGCAGAAAATTCTATTCAACAATGCTAGTCTAGACTGAATACTAAAGGTTAAAACCAAGCATGCTCCCGAGATTTCCTCTACCTTATTATGAATGATTTTTGTGTTTCTGTTAGGTATTAACTTTTCTATACAACTTATGACATTTTTCACTCTTTGTTTGCCAGATGTTCTGATCACTTTTAGATTGGTTTATTTCATAGGGAAGTTCAAATACTGTTATTTCATTTTATTTTTCAATATCTTATTAAATTTAATGGGGTGACATTGGTTAATAAAATTGGGTATGTTTTAGGTGTACAGTTCTATAACACATCATGTGTACATTGCATGATGTGCCCACCACCCAAAGTCAAATCTTCTGTCACTATAATTTAACCCCTCTACCCTTCTCTGTACCCCCAACACCCTTTTCCTCTGGTAACTACAATGCTATTGTCTGTGTCTATAAGTTTTTGTTTGTTTGTCTTGTTTGTTCATATGTTGCTTTCAGTTTTAAATCCCACATATGAGTGAAATCATGTGGTTTCTCACTTTTTCTAATTTATATCACTTAGCATGATATTCTCAAGGTCTGTCCGTGGCAGCATTTCATCTTTTCTTATGCCAGAGTTACATGCTATTGCGTATCTGTACTACATCTTTAGCCAGTCATCTTTTGAGGGACACTGATTGTTTCCGTGTCTTGGTCACTGTGAAAATGCTGCAGTAAACATACAGTGCATGTATACTTGAGAATAAATGCTTTCAAATTATTTGGGTAGAAGAGGGGTTGCTGGGTCGTAAGGTAACTCTGCTCTTCATTTTTTGAGAAACCTCTATACTGTTTCCCATAGTTGCTCTGCCAGTTTACATTCCCATGAATAGTGAATGATGGTTCCTTTTTCTCTACAGCCTCTCTAACAATTGTTATTACTTGTCTTGTTGATAGTAGCAGGTGTGAGGTAGTATCTCATTGTAGTTTTGATTGGCACTTCTCTTAATACCTACTGAGGTTGAGCATCTTTTCATGTATCTTTTGGTCAGTTATATGTCTTTTTAGGAGAAGTGTCCATTTAATTGGATTGTTTGTTTTTTTGTTGTTGAGTTGGAATACTTCTTTACATATTTTGGATATTAATCCCATGTCAGAGTTATTGTTTGCAGCTGTCTTTGCCCATTTGGTTGGTTACCTTTTTGTTTTGTTGATGGTTTCTTTTGCTGTGTGGAAGCTTTTAGTTCAATATAATCCCATTCATTTATTTTTTTCTTTTACTTCCCTTGCATTTGGGGTAAAATTCTTAAAATCCTTTCTAAGACTAACGTCAATAACTTTGGTTCCTATGTGCTATTTTTCCTGTAATTTGTTGTTTCAGGTCTTATATTTAGGTATTTGATTCATTTTGAGTTAATTTGTATGTATGGGGAGAAACAGTAGTCTAGTTTCATTCTTTTGCATGTGGCTTTCTAGTTTTTTCAGCCCCCATTTATTGAATAGGCTTTCTTTTCTACACTGTGTGTTTTTGGCTCCTTTGTCGAAAATTATTTGCCCATATACATGTGGGTTTATTTTTGGGCTCTCAGTTATGTTCCATTGGTCTCTGTGTCTGTTTTTCTGTCAGTATGATGCTGTTTTGATTATTGTTGCTTTGTATTATAGTATATTTTGAGGTCAGAGAGTGTGATACCACCATCCTTGTTCTTTTTTCTCAGGATTGCATTGGCTATTCAGGGTCTTTTTTGGGTCCCTCCAAATCTGATGATTTTTTTTCTATTTCTCTAAAAAATGCTTTTGGGATTTTGATAGGGATCTCATTAAACCTGTATATTGCTTTGGCTAATACAGCCTTTGTGACTATGTTTATTCTTCCAGTTCATGAACATGGAGTATCTTTCAATTCTGTTATGTCACCTTCTGTCTCTCTTAATGTCTTGTAGTTTTTTAGGGTATAGGCCCTTCACATCCTTTGTTAAGTTTATTCCTAGGCATTTTATTCTTTTTGTTGCAATTAAACAAGGGGTTTTTTTCCCTGAAATTTTGCTGATAGTATAAGCAAATGTGATGAATTTTTTCCCCCAACAAATCTAATGAAGGTCCAGTGGGGCATACATTTAGGAAGATGCTCCAGATTTGGCTCTGAAGCTTCCTCCTGAGGGAGGCTAGTTCTTAGCTGCCCAGTACATCTTGGGTAAAAGCCTAGGTATCTGTGCAGACTGCATTAAGCGGACAGCCTATCAGAGACAGGACAGAGCCCCTCAGGCTCACTCTCCACTGCCTGGGGGCTTGCCAGGGCCAAGCTGGGGTCAGCTGGCGGCACTGGGTCTTGTTGATATGAGTGGTAGTCAGAGCTTCTTGGTGAAGTCCTGGGCCTGTCAGAGATGTTACCTCTTGATTCTCTTGCGACTGTGTGCAGCACGGATGCAGATTCCCTGAGAGAAGAGATCTACTGGGATAGCAGGGGTCCCCTGGACTTCCTTGGGAAGGAAGGCTTTGGCTGGCTTCTCCATAGATGCCATGTCCTCCTCATACTTAGCCCAGCCCCTTGCTCAGGTGGGGCAGTATAGGTTGCTGATGGTGATGACAGGATTGTGTAGTTGGGGTGGTCACCCTGAACTGATTCTTGACATTGCTGTCACCAGCTGGACCAGTTAGCCTCCTCCAGCACCTCCTCTCTCTCTCTCTGCTGGCCTCTGTAAGTGCTCCTTGTGGCCCTCCTCCCAGATCTTCTTCTGCTCCTGCTTGAGCCGCTGCTTGATCTTGTCCTTGGCTGCCCTCTTCCGCTGCATCTTGCACTGTGGAAGGCTGTCAGGTTCTTAGACAACTTTTCCTTGTGGGAGCTGAGCACAAGCTGCAGCCCTATTGTCACCATCTTGCTAACTCTTGTTGTCGCCCATAACCAGGCGGCCTGCCCGGGTTCCCACTCGCCCAAGCCAAGGAATACAATGGATTCTCATACATTTATTTTGTATCTTGCAACTTTATTGTATTGGTTTATTGTTTCTAATAGTTTTTTGCTTGATGCTTAGGGTTTTCTGTATAAAGAATCATGTGATCTGCAAAAAGTGACAAGTATACTTTTTCATTCCCAATTTGGATGTCTTTTATTTCTTTCTCTTGCCTGATTACCCTGGCTAGAACTTCCAAATAGTACTGTGTGGAATAATAGTGGTAAGAGTGGACATCCCTGTCTTGTACCTGAGCTTAGAGGAAAATCTCGTTCTTTTTCACCATTAAATATAATATTAGCTGAGGTTTTGTCATATGTGGCCTTTATTATGTTGAGATACTTTTCTTTTGTACCCATTTTTTAAAGTGTTTTTAATAATAAATGGATGTTGTATCCTGTTGGGTGCTTTTTCTGTATCTATTGATATGATCATATAATTTTTATCTTTTATTTTGTTAATGTGGTGTACACATTGATTTATTTGCACATGTTGAACCATCATTGTGCCCCTGGAATAAACCTCACTTTATCAGTGATATATTATCTTTTTAATGTATTGTTGTATTTGATTTCCTGTTATTTTGTTTAGGATTTTTGCATCTGTATTCATCAGATGTACTTGTCCATAGTCTTCTTTTTTGTGTATTACTCTTACCAGGTTTTGGTGGTAGGGTTATGTTGGTCTCATAAAATATCTTAGGAGCCTTGGTTGGTCTAGCTCAGTGGATTGAGTGTGGGCTGCAAACCAAAGGGTCACCTGTTGGATTCCAGGTCCGGGCACATGCCTGGATTGTGGGCCAGGTCCCCAGTGGGGGCCATGTGAGAGGCAGGCACACACTGATGTTTCATTCCCTCCCTTTCTCTTTCCCTTCCCCTCTGTCTAAAAATAAATAAAATCTTAAAAAAATATTAGGAAGTATTGCCTCTTCTTCAGATTTTTGGAAGAGTTTGAGAAGGATATGTTTCCAGTCATCTTTGAATGTTCGGTAGAATCCAATAGTGAAGCCCTCTGGTCCTTGACTTTTAACTTTTGTGGAAGTTTTTGATGGTTATTTCAATTTCCTCACTGCTGATTTGTCTATTTAGATGTTCCATTTCTTCATCATTCAGTCTAGGAAGGTTATATATTTTTGGAACTTACCCATTTATTCTAGGTTACTGAATTTGGTGTCATACAGTCTTTCATAATATTCTTGTATGATCCTTTGTATTTCTTTCTTTTTCTGTATTTATTAACTTTAATTTTGTTGTATACACTATTACAGGTGTCCGCATTCTCCCCCCTCTTTTGCCCACCTTTACCCAGGCCCCACCCCCTCTTCCATTTGGCCCTCACCACATTGTTATTTGTGTCAGTGGGTTATGCATATATGTTCTTTGGCTAATTCCTTTACTTTCTTTTTTTATTAACTAATATATTTTATTGATTATGCTATTACAGTTGTCCCATTACTTCCCTTTCATTCCCCTCCACCCTGAACACCCTCTTCCACCTACATTTCCCCCCTTTAGTTCATGTCCATGTGTTATAAGTTCTTTAGCTTCTACATTTCCTATATTATTCTTGCCCTCCCCCTATTTTCTATCTACCATCTATGCTACTTATTCTCTGTACCTTTTCCCCCTCTCTTTTCCTCCCACTCCCCTGTTGCTAACCCTCCATGTGATCTCCATTTCTGTGGTTCTGTTCCTGTTCTAGTTGTTTGCCTATTTTGCTTTTGTATTGAGTATAGTGGTTAATAACTGAGAGTTTGCTGTCTTTTTACTGTTCATGTTTTTTATCTTCTTTTTCTTAGATAAGTCTCTT